>CM060861.1:14742887-15229826 GCA_030737845.1 Acorus calamus | reverse complement strand
CTTTCAGGGGCATTCCCCCACCACAAGACAAAGGACATGTGCAACACTGTGATAACTGTTATTGTGAGTTATCTTGTATTCTAGCATTAATGGCTTATTTACGAAGGTCTAGGCTGTTCGGGAGCAACACCCCTGACCTGATTTTTTAAAGGACATTTTTTGTAATATGGTTAATTGTGTTGGAATAGTGTTCTAAAAGCCATGACTTATGTAATAAACTTTATTACTAAGGGGCTATTTGGTTGCACTTAAAATCAGTGCTTATCCAGCATAAAGCTCTCATTATTACCCTGCCTCATTGAAAGAGTCAGCAAACATGTTAAGCCATTCGACTATGTTGTCAAAAGACCAGAATGCCCCCACACTATTTTTTCTAATTACATAGGGTATTTAGACCCTCTTTCAACCAAACAAGTCATTCTCTCTCATCATTTCTCTGCACCGATTTCAACCTTTTGGAACCCTAGAATGGACGAGTAAACTGGAGAATAACGTTCAACCTGCTACAGATCTTTTGCGCCGATCTCCTTCAAGTGCTAAAGAGATGTTCTTCGATTGATTTAGGAAAGTTGAAACCCTTGAAATCACTCTGATCTGCTTCCTCATCATGAAACGCGAGCTTACATGGACGAGACCCCTCTTATTGTCTCCAACAAACCGTTGAAGTCTCTCCGATCTGCTTCCTCCTCTTTGGATCTCCTCCTGAGGCAACGATCTAGGTAAAATCCACTACAAAAGCCTCCTTTCATGTTATTTCTTTAGATCTGTCAATGTAAAACTGTTTAGGTTTTGTGGAGATGAATGTATATGTTGCATCGGCTGATTCATGTTTTTTTTTCTATTTGGGTCGATCAGATTTGGAAGTAGGTGTTTGATTGGTTTTTGAGTGAGAAACCTGATTTTTTTATTGTTGGATTGTCTATATTTTGATTTTATTGATTGGTGATGCATGGATTTGTGGTACTATTATCTTTGTTTTCAGGTCTCTGAATTTTTTTGTGATGGGTAAGGTGTTTTATGACTCCACTATTTTTTTGTGATTTGATTTGTGCTTCATGTATTTAGTCTCTGAATTGAATTTCTTTTCAATTTAAAGGTATATTCAATATTTTGTTTGTATAAAATCAAATACCTCTATAAGTCATTGATAATATAGAACAAAACATGTTGGTTAAATGATCATTTTAGGTGTGAAGCTATTTTCACATGTTGGTTATAAACTATCTCCATCGATCTCCCGAAGGTTTAAATCGAAGTGGAGTCCAAGTTAACCCTTCATTAGATTCAGACCATAATTCTTATAAGTTCAAAGATAGAGCTGTCATCTTACACTGCTAGAGTAGCTTATAGGAATGAAAACTCACACAGATCCAGGGAAGCAAAGTAGGTGGACTCCCTGGCAAACAGTAAACAAGGCATGGGCTCTATTGTTATTCAACCTAGGACCTTTTGTCCTCAACTAATCAATCTGTTTGAAGCAGATAAATCAGGGATCTTGTATGATTGAGACTCCTAAGCAGTTTTTGTTATATTTTGGGTTTGATATTCTATTGTGTTCCCTCAGACCTCCTGTTAAAAAGAAGATGCACTAAGGTTCTCACTTTGGTTCCCTCACATTTATTTACATGGTTGGTGGAGAGGGTCATGAGTGACCTATTCTTCTGCCTGGAAGAAAGTGAGGACTTTGTTAAAATGGAGCTCCTTTGTGGTAGGGAAAATGTATATATATATTCTAGTATATCTATTTTAAAGAAATGAGAAACTATTCAAAGAAGAACTTATAATCTATAGAATTATAAATTCTAGTACATGTGAGGCAGAAAAAAAACAATGATTATATTTCTCCTCTTTTGACAATAGACCACCTGATATGTTCATATAATACATTAATGTAGTATTATGTGTTTTCATATTGATTTGTGTATTTTGGTTGTATGGAGGACCACTGTAATTCTATTATGTGGGTGGATACAAAGCGTAGGATTGGAGGGGTTGAGAATAACCAACCGCCAATCCAAAACAAGGTGGATATTGTAACATATTAGGACCTCTATGGAGCAATCAAGATTGTAACATATTAATGATACCCCATGTTTGGGAGTGTTGAAATCCTCAGATCATGTTATAATTAATCCTTATGTCGGACCAATTAAATTATTTGGCTCTTTCTTGTTTATGTGGACTCTTCTTCTTAGAAAAACCGGGTTAATGGATGTATATTTGTAGTAGTTTATGCAACAATCAACCTCTTACAAGTGATATAGTTCATTTTTTTGCTCTCTTTGTTATTCAACAATGACATTTGGTTGTTTTTGCAGTCTATATTATTCTTTGCAATCTGTTGAGATAGATAGAAGTTTATAATTATCCGAGTTCTCGACAGATTTAACATAAAATTATTTGTTTTTCACGTGTAGGTATTCACGAAAATATTTCATTGTTCTACATAGGGCATTAGTGGTGTATATATTTCATGGAAAAAGTAATAATTTTTAATATCTCAAAGCATGTTTTCAGGTTTTCAACCAAACAACAAAATAACATTCAATACTTATAAAATGGACCAAAATATCCTTCTAATACGCACATATGTTAAGTGTTCAACCAAATACACTTATCTAAATAACTGCATAATATTTTTCACTGAACCAAACACTTTATTTTTTCTAAACTCATAAAGATTATCAGCATAACCTCAACACTTATTAATCAGTACTTAAAATTCGCATTTTGTCGTTTCTGCACTGTGATAACTGTTATTGTGAGTTATCTTGTATTCTAGCATGAATGACATTTTTGCAAAGGTCTAGGCTGTTTGGGAGCAATGCCCCTGACCTGATTTTTTAAAGGACATTTTTTGTATTATGGTTAATTGTGTTGGAATAGTGTTCTAAAAGCCATGACTTATGCAATAAACTTTATGGTTTTAACATTTTGATGAGAATCACTTAGCAAGTGCTTGCATTATATTGTTTGAAATATTGTGCTTGCTAAGTCCTCTAATTTACTAAGATGGCTTTAACATTTTGATGAGAATCATTATTAGCAAATGTTTACACACTGAAAATCAGATTATCGGTTCCCTGTAAATTATAATTTCAAATTTTAAATCTTAGATAGACTTGGATACTTCGTAGGATAAAAGTTATAGTGCAATTCATCTTACTTAGGGTGCGTTTGGTTGCGCGATTGCAAAACTGATTCCGCAGGAATCTGTGATTGCAAACCTGATTCTGCAGGAAGCTCACTTTCTCAGCTTTTTGAAATCGCAGCTTTTGGACACTATTTGCCTGCAATCGCTAGATTTAAAACTGCGATTACAAAACCGTTTGGTTGCGCGATTACAAACGCAGCTTCCTGTAATCGCAATCGCAGCGCAATCGCGCAACCAAACGCACCCTTAGTCTATCTTGACTATGAGAGACCGGTTCATAGGTTTTGAGTAATTGTACTAGTACATTTTTTGTGTATTGAATGGACCAAGTTGGGGTAAATTATTTTTTGTATTGACTAGATAAAGTACATGTTTGTTCAAACTTATAAACGGCATATTATAACTTTTAACTTAAAATACGCAATTGTTGCATGTTTGTTTAAATTTATTAGAATTTATTTAAGTTAAAAATAGCTTAAAAATGTCATAATCTCAAAGCTGAAAAATGGATGTTTTTTATATTATAAAGTATAAAATACATTAAATTTTATTATTTTGGACACTCATGCCCTTAATCCTTTCTATTTATAATATGTGTATCTATTTTTTTTTCTATTACTCTAAAAATCACTAAACCACCTTTCATCTTCTCAATTCTTTTACTATTACAAAGAAAACATTATCAATTTTTTTTATAATTCCATTTTTCACTTAATTTATTAAAATTCTAGGATTTAATATTTGAAAAATATTTTAGTGATTTTGAAATATTATTTATGTTAATTTGATTTTCTTTTAAATATTTATAAAACTATTTTATATGTAAAAATCAACTTATTTTTATCAAACATAAGTCAATTTTTTTACTTCTACAATTTAGGGGTATTGTTGACAATTGTATAGCAAAAAACTGTTTTATAACTTATTAGACAAACATCAACTACTACTTATTTACTGATTTTAAACAGTTACAACAAACATGTCTACGAGTTATGATATTGTTCAACACAATATTTTTTTAAGATGCGTCACAAACTCGTCCATGTTACATATGACAACATCGTCATATGTAACAAAAACGTCACACGTACAAAAAATTTGTTCAATATGTATTGGATGCATCACATTTGGATGAAACAGATTTTGTGTTATACACAAATAGGAAAACATTGTCTCTATTTTTGTACAAGCACTTCTTTGGTATGCGGCATTGTCGGTCATTCAACTTCAACCATAATCTAAAAAATCCCCCTCCACCAAAAGTCACCTTTTGCGCATAAACAAAAACATGCAAGTTTCGACATTTCAAGAATCACTCTTAAAAGAACAAAAATATAAATATTAGAAAACAAATATCAAACTTAAAAAAGATAGTAAGTAAACATGTTTAAACTAAAGACTTGGATTGCATCCTGAGTTCTCTATATCATGTGGTAAGAAATAAAAATAAAACATAACTTAACATTGTTATTACACCACTCCTGCCCATTTAGTTTGTTAATGAGAGAATTTCACATCACTTCACAAATCCTAAGATACTATAATTTGTCGATTGCATATCATTCAGGAAAAGAATAAAGCCAAAGCAAAGATAACTGTCCCTTTAAAAAAATTTGGGTCAGGATCAAAGAGTTCCAGTGACAGAGGATGCTTAAAGAAAAGCGGAAAACTACTTTAGCAAATGATATAAAAGTTGGGTTTATTTTTTATTGGAGGGTTGAGGTTTTTCATCAATGTTTGATTTGTATCATGGAAGGTTTAATGGATCTTAAGTAGATCTAAAAAAATCAATTTGGATATAGGATTTTATGTTTATTGTGTAATTGTGAATTTTTTTAGTTTTTTATTGGTCAATATCACTTTTTTTTGGGATGTTCAGTGAGATAATTGGAACTGTTAGATTTAAAGAGACAAATAATATTGAGACCTAATTTTATTAGCGGGGTACTAAAAAATTTTATATACAAACCCTAATACATGTGTAACACAATAATATATACAAAACCTAATACATGTGTCACACAATAATACACGTGCAACATAATAATACAAGACATATGTAACCTAACACCCCCGCTCAAACTCAAGGTAGATCAAACAACGCGAATTTGCGGACAAAATATTGAAATCGTTGAACGGGATGACACTTCATAAAGAAGTCAACAAGCTGCTAAACAGAAGAAATATGCGGAAGCGTAAGTGTATGAGCAAGAAAGTGCTAACATACGAAGTGACAGTCAATCTCAATATGTTTAGTCCTCTCACGGAAAATCCGATTGTTAGCAATCTGAATAGCGCTCTGATTATTGCAATGAAGTGATGTAGGACCAGAAACATCAACTCCAAGATCGACTAGCAGACGTCTAAGATGAACAATCTCTTTAGTCGTGGTGGTCATGGCTCGATATTCAGCTTCCGTGTCGGAAAGAGAAACTACATCTTATTTCTTGCTGTGGTAGAAAATGATAGAGTCCCCAAGGAAAATGCAGAAGCCTATAGTAGAACAACGAGTAGTAGGATCTCTTGCCCAGTCAGCATCAGTGTAAGCTCAAAAAATAAGAGATGAATATGATGACATATAGAGCGATTGAGTGACAGTCCCACGCAAATATTTGTGGATCCTCATGATAGCACCATAGTGAACCGTACGAGAAATAGAACAAACTGACTAATAATACTGACGGCATGAACAATGTTGGGTCTAGTGATGCAAAGATACACAAGCTGACCCACAATCTGTCTGTATTGTGTAGGGTGTGGAAGAAGCTCTCCATCAGTCGGAGGAAGCTTTACATGAAGCTCAAGAGGAGCCTCAATTGTTCAAGTGTCGGATATAGCAGCACGATCAAGCATGTCTGCTGTGTACTTCTGTTGTGAGAAAAGAATCTCCCGCTTACTCTGATCAATCTCAAGTTCAAGGAAATAACGAAGAGTACCAAGATCCTTCATCTAAAACTGACTACTGAGATGTTGCTTCACAAGAGTAATACCAGCTAAATCATCACCCGTAATGATCATATCATCCACGTACAAAAGTAGAATCACCCGACACCTTGAGGACGATCGCACAAACAAAGAGTGATCCTGAGAACTCTCAACAAAACCAGCAGCCACAGTAACACTATGAAAACGTTCAAATCACGCATGGGGTGACTGTTTAAGACTATAAATAGCACGCCGAAGATGACAGACATGTAGAAAAGGAATACGAAGACCAGGAGGTGGTTGCATGTAGACAATGTCACGCCCCAGGGGGCCGTCCCGAAAACGTGGCAATAATATAATATCAGCTATCATAAAAAGAGCTCAATAATGACTCCAATCAATAATACACAAGGCTAATGAAGCAATGACAACTGATAACACAGCTGAAACGCGGAAGCATAAACTATCAATAAGTCTGTAAACAAAAAATATTATTACAGACTCGAATACACAATCACTGTCCTGTGAGAGCCAAGTCTAACCAATAAAATACAACAAGTGTCACACGCACGATTTACAAATACACAAGACTCAAGGACTGCTGATAGCCTCGTACTCGCTAATCCGCCGGACAGAACGCTTCCACGCACGCAAGACCACGCCATAGGGAAACTCTAGCTCCACGCCCAACAACGCCCTTGTAAAAGAAACGGTACGCGAGGGGTGAGCTACAAGCTCAGTGAGTGGTTGGAAACCAAACACCATTACAACAATTTAATGTTAAGGCAATTTTCTTTCAAGGAAAAACATGGGTTGAAACCCAATGGATAATAGGGTTACACGGAGGCGCAACCCACCTCACCCTCACTCCCGAAGGGAGACTCTTGGGACTCTTGGGGAGAGATCATACCGTTTGTCAAGGAGACACAAAATTACTGGTCTACACAACACTGTTGGATCATCTACATAGAGATAATTTCCCATCGATGTCTCTCAACATCGATACCAAACCAGACCCAGCGACTATGGGAACGTACGAGCAAACGAAAATGTCACGTAGCGACGTGACTTCAACTCATCCCCTGCCCCTGCCCCCGCCCCTGAAGGGAAACTCCTGGGAGACCCGCGGAGAAACAAGGTTAACCATAACACCTAGTGTTACTAGTTAACGAGACACATCGAGTCCATCCGCGATGAGGTAAAGATACACTTTGATACCTCATGCGTTAGGAGAAGCAAACCCAGAGTATAATCGATGGGTATTAGGGTCACGTGACAACGTGACAATAACTCATCCTCACCCTAGCCCCCGGAGGGGTGACCCTAGGGACTTTTGGAACGAACTTAGTTGCTCTACACCCATCGTCATCCGGTATCCCTCCCCCGGGGAGCCTCTACCTGGTAGCCTCTCCATGATTGCTATCTCTACCATATGGGCGCACCAACAGATGTTATAAATAACGTATGGGAGCACCCCACATGACAACTACAAACCGGGCATCTTTGACACGGATCCTACGAAAGGGAGAACGACTTCAAGCCCGCAATATCACCTGTCGGCCTTCCACGATCAGTACATTCGCCAGATGTGTACCACGATACGCATCGGTAGCACCTACAAGTGGTGGCGCCATACAGGACAGCTTCTATGTCGGGTAGCTTCGACTCACGACGATGTCAGGAGGAAACACCCTGCATTCGCAATGCGAACCCTATGGGAAAGCCAACTACATTTGGTACTTATATATATCAATGATATCGAATACTCTTGTATTCCCACATGGAGGCGTCACTCGACGCGAGGACTATCTCTACACTCGTGCAGAAAAGCCATGGGCATAACTCAATAGGCGGCTCATACACACGCCTAGCACGGGTAGGCCCAACTTATGCAATGATGAATTCTTCTAAATTCAATACGTATGCATCACTCGGATGCAAGGGGCGATTAAATCGCTAGCGCTTTAACTAATAGGGTAGCACCCGACATCAGGTCATACCCTAACCTATTACGGATAGGTCAAATTAGTTAACATGCGCACATATATATAAGGAGAATCATAACGTAATTATATGTGCCACATGCACGATAATATATTAAATAGCTATAGGGGTACTTCCTAACATGGTTTTACATCATAAACAACAAATCATACAGCATGCATACAAGGTATGGCCTACTTAACATGCTTATAAGGTCATTAATCATACAATCATACAAACATATATCCTAACATTCATTGGTTATTACCAACTTAAGAGGAAAGGGTCAAGCGCGATCTCGCGCACTAACAGGTGCATGCCAATATTCTCAAACGAACCTGAGTCTAGTAGGAACTACATCTATTTACTCAGTTTACGCAAAGAGGGAGGGCGAAAGAGAGGGAAAGTCTCATCCTCTCCGGAAGCTGGTCATAGCTTTGCCCCAACAGATGGGTGTAACAACTATACCACGTCCTCCAGTCTAATCGTAAGGGCATATTAGTTACACATCCGGTTATTAACCCAAGGTTTAACATGCTGGATATTACTCATATAGGGGAGGGTGGAGTATTACAATACTACATAAGGCATGCATATTCTATACATTCATAAACTTATTCAAAAATATATGCCCGAAACACAAGGGGCACATGAAAACACAGTTACTCAAACAGTAATACATACTTATGCAAGTATAGGGTAGAATAGGAGTTCTACACAATATACGAGCTATACAACCCTAACATGCAAATATCTAGCATATTTAGGGGTTAAGATGCCCCAAGGATGCGCGATGCACGACTACGTGCATCGAGCGCATCCCGAAGGGTTGGATTGAACCACTCACCGATACCTGGGTCGACGCGCATCCCATCCGGCGAGGTCTGCAAGGTAAGGGTATCAAAACGATGAGTATAACCACATAAAACACATAGAATTTAACTAGAATGCCAAAGACTTAGATATGCATACATACGGGCTCGCACGCATGCAAGAACGCGCATATGCACGCATATCCGAGTGCCTCGACACCTAACCAAACCCCCGGACAGCTACACGCGTGGCCCCCGCACGCATACGCATGCATGCGCCCACCCGCACGCGCCCCCGCACACCCCCGGCGCACTACCACGCGCCCCCGACTGCGCGTGCCAGCACCCTCTGTGCGCGTGCCTAGCACTCTCCCATCCCCTCCCTTGGCCTCACACACACCCAACCCCCATACCTAGCATGCATGATCACCCTAACAGCTCTTGCAACCCTTAAAAAAACAAAGATAAGGGAGGAGGAGAGCTTACCAATGGAAGGGAATGGACAAAAAGGGGGTATTTGGGGGCTCTTGGCGCACCGAAGCCACCGCAACCACCACCCCAACATCACCACCACCTCAACCTCTCCTCAGCTTTCCTTAATTGAAAAATCAGGGGCAAACGGGAGCATGAGAGGGAGCCTAAGAGAAGGGAAAACAACATCCACAACTACTACATGCACACACACACCTCATGTGCTTCTCTTGTGCATCTTCTTCTTCATTGTGTCATAACTACAAACACATGGGGGCTATAAAGGGGAACCATGTGAGAGAGCTTGAGAGAGAGGAGATGGAGAAAGGAAAGAGACAACAACAACTCAACACAACATAGACACCTTGATCTCCTCCATAAAAGTTCTTCTTCTGCATCACCTTCACTTCCTCCACCCAAATCAAGCACCAATACACACACAAAGGGGCTGGACCAGAGAGCAAAAGAGGGAAAGAGATGCCCAGAGTCGTGCATTTGGGGGGTATTTATAGCCAAAGAGGAAATGAAATGACCAAGCCATCCTCGGACTAAACACTCTGGATAGCCTTCACTAGAATGGCTATAACATCTACAATATAGTTCTGAATTGTACGATTCCAACGCCATTAGAAATCTAAGAAGATCATCTACAATTTTCATGTTTATACCCAGATTAAATAACCTCTCCATCTATTCCAAAATCTAGGCTAAACATCATACAGGGCTGCTGCCTGGATTTCTCATCTTCGGGGTACACTCGGAAAAATACCAATATCTTTTGATATATGAATCCAGTTGATCCAATTCCACTTTTATATGAAAACTAGCTCAAAATTGAACATCTCCTGATAATATCAGATTTTTAACTCTTCATCTTGGATTTTATCAAAATCAAATCCGAATGTCAATCAAAACTGAATAATTCCAAAAACATTATTGGAATTTAATGAAAATTTTATGGGCAGTATAAAACAGTATCATGACCCATAATATGCAGTTATATTTTTAATCAGAGTCATCAAACTCTAGCAGTTAGCTAAAAACTAAAATTTTGTGACTCCGATCGAAATTAGGACTCTAAATGACACAGGCCTAATAAACAACTTCTAATAAATCCCCGTTAAGGAAGGCATTCTTCACATCCATCTGAAAGAGAGGTCAATGACAAGTGGCTGCAACGATAAGAAGAGTACGGACAATGGTCATCTGAGCAACAAGGGCGAAAGTCTCCTCATAATCAATCCCATACTCCTGTGTAAAATCGCGCACAACGAGACGAGCCTTGAGTCGCTCAATAGATCCATCAGGTCGCTGTTTGACCTTAAAAATCCATTTACAACTAATAGGCTCTACACTAAGCCTGTCAATTATAAAAAAAAAAATTTGTATCTGATCTGAATCTGTATCCGAAAATGCATAAAATATCCGATATCCAAAAATCTATATCTGTATCTGAACCAAATTATCCGTATTCGAACATTTTCAGATCAGATCGGATATAGCCTGTATCCGATCCAAACAATATCCGTATCCAAACTGTAATATATATATATATATATATATATATATATATATATATATATATATATATAGATTTCCGATAATATGCGGTCGGTGCGGTCGTGCGGATTCGACGTGCGTCGTCCGATCGCGGGTTCATCGCATCCAACGGTCGACGTGAATCGCACCCGACCGTCCGATGCGATGGACCCGTGATCGACGGCCCGTGAATCGCGACCGCACGACCGCACGACCGTATAATATCACGACTCTATATATATATATATATATATATATATTAGGATTAATTTCAACCCTTTGATCAAAATCTAATGGCTCTTATTCTAGGGAAAAATACAAACCAACTCATAAGTCACCAACCCTCGTCCACGCTGTTTTATACTTTCATGACTTTCATCTCCTACTTTTCCACCAAAACAAAATAAACCACATATCTTTTCATCCACCAATAACAAGAAAAATAAATTAAATCACCAAGAACCCATTGAAATCACATATCTTCCTCTCTGCAAGTCATCGATCGCGGTCGACCGTGGCTGATCGTGGCTCCTCTGCTGCGGATCCTCCTTTGCATCTCATCCCTGCTGGCTACGGCTCCTCCTCGGCTCCTCATCCCTACAGATCCTCCTCTGCTGTGGCTCCTCATCCTCTTTTTTTGCAAGGTGAGATATGGATTAAATGATGAGTGATGGATTATTAGAGCTTTCTTGTTGGTTTGACAAAGATTGATTGTGTGCTAATTTATTGTGGAAGTTTTTATTTTTTGATGAATTTTTTTGTGTGAATATGATCTAAAATTTTTTAATATGTTTGTTTGAATGTCATCTCACCTTTGATCTAAACATGATTCACACATGTTTATAGCTATGACGGAACCAACACCATTAACGAATAGTAATGCCATCATTCAATCCACAAATAGTGTTCCTAGTTCCCCAAATGTTGTTGGAAGTGCAGTAGAAATTGAGGTTACAAATACTGAATCAAGACCTAATTCAACAAAGAAAAAAAATGTGAAACCTCGGTCTCGTGTGTGGAAAGATTTCATTAAATATGAGAAGGAAGGAAAAGAGATTGTAACATGTAAACATTGCAAGAAAGTTTTTGATGGTTGTATTAAAAATGGAACGTCTCATCTTAAAAATCATTATGAGAGATGTCCAAGGAGGACAATAGTATGCAACCGAATTGAAGATGTTGGACAAAAACTTTTTTTAATTACGAAGAACGCAAATGAATGAACTTCGCGTGTTATGAGCTTCAAGTTTGATCAATGTCGTTGTCGTCGTAATCTTGCAAATTTGATAATCAAGCGTGAATTGCCTTTTAATTTTGTTGAGTATGATTATTTCAGAATATTTGTTCTAGCCTTCAGCCTCAATTTAAAGTGGTGACAAGAAATACAATCAGATCTGACATTGTAAAAATTTACAGTAAAGAAAAAGATAAATTGTATGCAGTTTTTGATAAACTTGAGTCACGGATTAGTCTTACCACTGATTTGTGGACATAAGACCAAAATCTTTTTTATTGTTGTGTGACAGCACATTATGTGGATGGTGAATGGGAGTTGCATAAGAAGATCATTGCATTTTTTCCTCTTGATACTCCTCACACTGTATAGGTTCTTTATGGTGCTATGAAAGAACAGATTTTGAATTGGAACATTGATAACAAATTGTGTTCTATCACGACTGACAATGCATCCAATAATTTTGCAATGATTAGAATATTGAAATTGTGGTTGTGTGGGTAGAATTTCTTATTATCTGATGGTAGATGTTTTCATGTGCAATGTAGTGCACACATACTCAATTTGATTGTGCATGATGGATTGAATGTCATATCTGATTTATTGAGAAAAATTCAGGCAAGTGAGACATGTGAAATCCTCACCTAGCAGATATCATAAGTTCCAACAAGTTTTGCATCAACAAAAACTAATGAGCAAAAAATGATTAAACTTGAATCTGTCTACAAGGTGGAATTTTACTTATTTAATGCTTGGCAATGCATTAGAATTGCGTAGAGCATTTGAACGGTTGATGGATTTTGATCACTCATATAGTGATTTACCAACTTCAGAAGAATGAAATGTTGGAAGTCGGGTCCATGGATGTTTGAAAATATTTTATGAGGCCACCACTAGTCTTTCTGGGAGCAAATATGTGACTGCAAATTTGTACTTTCATGATGTTTGTGATGTTCATATTCACTTGCTTGAATGGTTGAATGATGATGATCATTTGTATATTCAATGGATGGCTACAACAATGATGTCAAAGTTTCAAAAATATTGGGAAGATTGCTCTCTCATCTTGACAGTTGCTCTTGTTCTTGATTCTCGATTCAAAATGGAGTGTGTTGACTATACATATCGACAGTTATATGGAGATGGTGCTGCTTTTATACATATTAAAAGAGTTTGGTCTTATCTTTATGAGCTTTACTTAGAATATGTTGTTAATTCAGGTTAGTATTTCTCTATATACAAGTTATTTTCACTAGATAGTTTTATATGCATAACATGTTATTTTTACTATACAATATATGTTATTTTCACTGTACCATGTGGGCATCCAAAGCAATATAACTCCAACCAAGTTTGGTGTGGATGAGATTCCATATTTTTCTATCGTTGGAGCAATAGTTTTGTTGTTGTAGCTGATATTTCATCACAATTTGTCATTTCTACATTTGAAGTCCTTTTATTTTAGTTGAAGACTTGGTCCAACCCCCATATTGTCTTTATAAAAAGATAGCCTCTTTGGATCTTTGTTATAGATACTCTTTAATTAGTTCACCACTATGTGACAATGTAGACTTATAACTGAATCAATAGTTACTTTTACTTCATTTTAATTTAGAATAGCTAATGTGTTCTAGATTTAATTATGTTGCCCCAACTTCCAACCAGTAAAGCTACATTGAAGAACTAAACTGGGAGCATTCAAAGACTTTGTCCTTGAATAATATTTTGGCCTTATGGCCTTGTTACTTTGTTAGTTGACATTCCATGCAAAAGAAGAGTTTCCCAAAAGAATGTAAGGACAATATTTCAACTATAGTAATAGTGCTACAATATTTCTCCTACAGTATTTTTGTTACTACAGTATCTTTGTCAATGATTTTATTTTTGCTGTTATACATGAATATGTTGTAATATTTTGATTTTATATATATTTTAGGTGTATATCAGGTCTCAAATAAGAATAAGAGCACACATGAGGATGACATGTTTGAAGTAATGAAGCAAAAAAACTTAAAGGTGGTTTCAAGAAGTTCATGAGTGAGCGTACAACTTTGTCATCTTGTAATAAATCAGAGTTAGATTTGTATTTGGAGGAGACTATTTTCAGATGAGCCAGGATTCAATTCATTGTTTTGGTGGCGAAGCTATGGGACAAAATTTTCAATTCTCTCAAAAATGGCTTGAGATATCTTAGCAGTTCCAGTTTCTTCTGTTGCGTCAGAGTCTACATTCAGTATGGGAGGAAAAGTGCTTGATGATAAATGCATGTCATTACTTCCAGTAATTATAGAAGCATTGGTTTGTGGACAAGATTGGTTGATCGGTATCCACAAATTATGATTGTTTTTTTCAATTATTATCGCTATTCATATAATATTTTTTCAATTATTATTGCTAGGTATGCAATCCAGATAATTGATAAGAGTCAAGTTTTTAATCTTCTTCATGATCCATGGGTAAAGTCTTACACATTCTACCTTTTTACCATTTGGTTAATACAAATTCATATCATTTTGTTATAATGTTACATTTCAGATGATTTATATTTTCATTTTATCATTTTTATGCAGAAGCAGAACTACTTTTATGTTCAATTTTGAGCCTCATTGGTGGATTTGATCATGATGAAGGATTGAACATTGAAGGCTAAAGGAGAATATATGTGATGAAGTCCATGTTAAAGGAGCATATATTTGTTGGATATTTAACTATATTATGCTTTATATTTTTATGTTACTATTGGATACTTATTGTCTTGTTTAACTATGTTAGAATTTATGTTTTATGTCTTTGTTGGATACTTGTAAACTATACTAGGATTTATGTTTTGTGTCTTTGTTGGATACTTGTTTAACTATATTAAGATTTATATTTTTATATCTTTAGTGGATACTTATTTAACCATGTTAGGACTTATAATTTTATAAATTCTTTTTTTTAATCTGGTTCGGATATTTCAGATATTATCTGATATCCATATTTTGATTTTTGGATCGGATACGGATATATGTTTTAGAATATCCATCGGATATCAGATACAGATATTTATTCGGATATCTAGTTCGGATACGGATCAGTTCGGATACGGATATAGATATGAGCCTATCTGATCCGTATCCGTTCGATTGACAGGCTTACTCTACACCTCCAGGAAGAGGAACAACATCCCATGTATAGATCTCCTAAAACGCCTAAAACTCCTCATCCATTGCTTGGCGCCACTCAGGGTGCTGAACTGCTTCTTGGTAGGACCGTGGCTCTTGATGAGCATGAACAGCTGTAAGAAAAACCTTAAGTTGTGGAGAATAGGAGCTCACTGAAGCAAAATCAAACCGATCAGGGGGTCCATCATCAAAACTAAAGCGGGCAGGTGGATGATGCTCACACTGAGGATGGTGAGCTACGCAACTCGGATCCACATCTAGAAGAGGGGCATCAGTTACAGAAGGTGGAGCATCACTAGGAAAAGTATTTGCAGGAGGAATGGGAGAGGAGGTCAGAAGTGTTGGAAAAATAAATCCTGACTGCCAAGATCCGTCGATCGAGGTATAGATCGAACAACAAAATTTTTATTTTTTTATTAAACCTTTTTAACGCAAACCCTACAAGGCGGAATTAGGGTTTACCTTCAGAACTCAGATCAGAGTTCTGCCGTAGAAGAAGATCGGATCTAATGGACGACGATGAATCACTCAATCGGAACCTTCAGATCTTCTGCCGTATGTCCTTTCTATGTTGCAGATCCGCGGCGGAGTGTGGTCTCCTTCTTGCTTCGAACGGCAGCCGCGAATCCCTTCGCTCTCCTTCTCTCCTTTTCCTCACCTTTTCTGGATCCAGAGATCCTAAAGGATTTCTAGGGTTAGGGTTTTGATTTCGGCTGAAATCATATGTCACTTGAGAGAGAGAGGAAGCCACATATTTATAGGCTAGGGCAGGGACCTAAAGGAGAAATCAGTAATTGGCTCCTATGGGCTTGGGTACCATAATTCAACCTAGAATTAAAACCAAAAGCCCATAAGTCATAATTCATTCCACTAAAGGATTATGACTGCACTCCAAACATACTAATCTCAAAAATAATATTTCGAGCTCCTTATATTATATGCTTAATATCTCCCCACGCTAAGATTCCAATACTCGTTATGAAATAATTATTACTGACAATATTATTTCATAACATCTTATTTTCCTTGAGATCTTCCGCTTAACTTATTTGATATGTCGGATAATTAAATCCACCGGCCGGGTTAGACATAATCAAAACTTATAAGCATCCTCAAGAGAGTATCATCAACCTCCTATTGGAGACGTGGATTCCATCAATAGCAATATTCATCATACAAGCGTTATTGTCACCCAACTTACCGAGCCTATTGATCCATAGTAGAATCTCACTCTTTAATAAATCAAAATGACAAATAACAAATGCACATGTTTAAGAACCATTTTAGGATTAAGAGCATAAGCAATCATAATAAAGATGGGGTGTAAATTATTTTATCTAGTCAGTACAAAAAATAATTACCCCAACTTGGTCCGTTCAATACACACAAGGTGTACTAGTACAATCACCCAAAACCTATCAACCGGTCTTTTATAGTCAAGATAAACTACGTAAGATGAACTGCACTACAACCTTTATCCAATGGATTATCCAAGTCCATCTAAGGTTGTGAACCTCAACTTATAATTCACAGGAACCGATAATCTGATCTCTGTGTGTAAGCCAAACTCTACACACCAGATTATCTACAATGTAAATTAAAGGATTAAATTAAAAACAAGCACAATATTTCAAACAATATAATGCAAGCATTTACCAATAATAATTCTCATCAAAATGCTAAGACCATCTTAATAATAGAGTTTATTACATAAGTCATGGCTTTTAGAACACTGCTCTAACAATCTCCCACTTGACTCAAAGCCATGAAGCCATACATCTAACTCCCATTCCTTCTACGTGACGATCAAATGACTTGGCCGTCAAGCTCTTTGTAAAAGGGTCTGCCAAGTTGTTTTCTGATGCAATCTTGGTCACAATGACATCGCCTCGCTGAACTATCTCTCGTATCAAATGATACTTACGCTCAATGTGTTTTGCTTTCTTATGGGTCCGTGGTTCCTTTGAATTTGCAACAGCTCCGCTATTATCACAATAAAGTGTAATAGGCGATTCTATCAGAGGTACCACATCTAGATCCATGAGGAAGTTCCTGAGCCAAACTGCCTCTTTTGCTGCCTCAGAGGCTGCCACATATTCGGCTTCCATGGTGGAGTCAGCAATACATGATTGCTTGATACTCCTCCAACTTATGGCTCCACCTCCCAAAGTAAACACATATCCTGATGTTGACTTTCTGGAATCCTTATCTGACATGAAGTCCGAGTCTGTGTACCCTATAGGTGTAAGACTCTCTGCCTGGTAAACCAACATATAATCCTTAGTCCTTTTCAGGTACTTGAGAATATGTTTTACCGCAGTCCAGTGTTCTTGCCCAGGGTTAGACTGATATCTGCTAACTATGCCAACTGCAAAGCAAATGTCAGGTCTAGTACAAAGCATTGCATACATGAGGCTTCCTACAGCCGAAGCATAAGGAACTGCCTTCATTTTCTCTATCTCCTTTGGAGAAGTCGGACATTGCTCCCTAGATAGAGTAATTCCATGTCTGAAGGGTAGAAAACCTTTCTTGGAATCGTGCATGCTAAATCTGGTAAGAACTGAGTCAATATAAGTGGCTTGCGATAAGCCCAACATCCTATTCCTGCGATCTCGTATGACCTTGATCCCAAGGATGTGACTGGCTTCTCCCAAGTCCTTCATGTCAAATTGGCTGGATAACCATACTTTAACTGTAGACAATACCCCAATATCGTTTCCGATGAGTAAGATATCATCCACATAAAGTATTAGAAACACCACCACATTTCCGTTGCGCTTCTTATACACACAAGGTTCATCTGGGCATTGATCAAAACCAAAAGATTTGATTGCCTGATCAAAACGGATGTTCCAAGATCTTGATGCCTGCTTGAGTCCATAAATGGACTTCTTAAGCTTGCACAACATATGCTCCTGACCCTTTGCTATGAAACCGTCTGGTTGCACCATATAGATGCACTCATCAAGACTTCCATTGAGGAAAGCTGTCTTGACGTCCATTTGCCAAATTTCGTAATCGAAATTAGCTGCAATGGACAAAAGAATCCGGATAGACTTCATCATGGCTACTGGCGAAAATGTTTCCTCATAATCGATTCCCTCTTTCTGAGTAAAACCCTTCGCCACGAGTCTTGCTTTGTAAGTCTCAACCATTCCATCTGATCCTCTTTTCTTCTTATAGATCCATTTGCACCCAATGGGTTTTATCCCTTCGGGTGGATCCACAAGTTCCCAGACCTGATTCGAGTACATAGACTCTATTTCAGATATCATAGCCTTTTGCCAAAGCTCTGCATCCTTATCTTGTAGTGCTTCATTGTAGTTACAGGGTTCGGCATTATGTTCCCCAGGGATCTTGTCATATGACTCTCCCAAGAACATATACCTCTCAGGTTGTTGGATAACCCTCCCACTACGACGAGGTACTACAGGGGTGCTAGTGACAACTTGTCGTGTCACTTGTGAACCCGGTGCGCTATAATCCACACGTTGTTCTGAGGTTGAGTCTAACGTGTTGATAGTATCACCGTGAACTGGTTCAAATGTTGGTGGTATTGAGGAACTTTCTACTTGTTCCTCTTTCCTCAATTCCTCTAGAACAACTTTACTTGTGGGCTTGTGATTTAGAATATAGTCTTCTTCTAAGAACCGGGCATTAGTGCTTACAATGACCTTCTGGTCCTTAGTACTATAAAATAGACCACCTTTAGTTCCTCTTGGGTACCCTACAAAGAAACATACTTCTGTTCTTGATTCCAACTTGCTAGGATCCTTTCTTAGCACATGTGCTTGACTACCCCAAATCCGAATATGCCGCAGACTAGGTTTGCGTCCAGTCCACAATTCTGTGGGAGTAGAGGATACTGCCTTAGTTGGAACCAAGTTCAACAGGTAAGCAGCCGTTTCTAAAGCATGTCCCCAAAAAGAAACAGGTAAACTAGAATAACTCATCATGGACCTCACCATCTCCAAAAGAGTCCTATTTCTTCTTTCTGCTACACCATTTTGCTGGGGTGTCCCTGGCGCAGTCAATTGGGATGTAATCCCGTGCTCCAATAGGTATTCCCTAAACTCTCCCAAGAGGTATTCACCACCACGATCAGATCGTAGTGACTTTAGGGATTTACCCGTCTGCTTCTCTGTCTCTGCCTTAAATTCTTTGAACTTATCAAAGGCGTCAGACTTTCGGCGAAGCAAGTAAATGTACCCGTATCTTGAGTAATCATCAATAAATGTGATGAAATACTCATAACCACCTCTTGCCTGGACAGTCATGGGACCACACAAATCGGAGTGAACCAATTCCAACGGTCCTCCGGCTCTATTGCCCTTGGCCGAAAACGGCCTCTTGGTCATTTTTCCTTCTAAGCAAGATTCACAGACTGGAAGTGCCTCCACTTCCAATGAACTCAGTGGTCCATCTTCAACCAGTCTTTGAATCCTTTTTAGATTAATATGACCAAGGCGTAAGTGCCAAAGATACGTTTGGTTCATCTGAGAAGATTCTTTTCTCTTTAGTGGTAACATGTTAGTGTTATTCAATTCATGCAGTTTAGGAGATTCAGGATTAATAACATAAAGATCATCCACCAATGTACCAGAACAGATAAAATGTCTTTTATTCTTGATAACCACAGAGTTATCAAAATAAACATAATAACCATCCATAGCCAATCTAGAAACAGAAACTAAATTCCTTCTAATGGAAGGTACATAAAGACAATCCTTTAAAATTAAAATCCTTTTATTACTGAAATGTAGATAAACGACTCCTAATGCATCTGCTGCCACTTTCGTAGCATTCCCCATGTGAAGATAAATCTCTCCATCACTTAGTCTCCTGGTTTCCTGGAACCCCTGCAACGAATTGCATACATGATTAGTGGCTCCCGAGTCTACACACCAGGTCCTGGTAGATCGGACCGCTAAACATGTTTCAACTATTAGTGAATAAGATTTACCTGCGTTGTTCAGTTTGTTGAGATAGACCGGACATTGCTTCTTCCAATGACCTGATTGTCCACACTGAAAACACTTGCCTTTCGGCTTTTTCTGTGTCTGTCCTTGAATTTTATTCACAACTTGAGCACCTGCATGCTGAACCTTTCTCTTCTTCTTGGCTTTAGCCTTTGAAGTAGAACCTTTCTCAGTCATGTAAACACTAGCCGGCTTCTTGTTGAGACCCTCTACCGCCTGAAGCTCTTTGAGCAGTTCTGCCAACGTGTAGTCACGTTTATTCATCGTGTAGTTGACACGGAACTGCTTAAAAGATTCTGGTAGAGACTGGAGTATGATATCGACCTGGGTCTCCCCGTCAATTTCAGCTCCTAGGATCTCTAGTTCATTGAGATGACCCATCATCTTTAGAACATGATCCCTTACTGGTGTCCCCTCCGCCATGCTAGTATTCATCAGTTCTTTCATGGCCACTTGCCTAGCAGCACGACTCTGGTCACCAAACATTTCCTTAAGGCTGACCATCATGTCGTAGGCAGTGATCATAGACTGATGCTGATGACTTAGAACATTTGACATAGATGCCAGAATGTAACACCTAGCCATCTCATCAGCCCTTAGCCATTTCTGATAAGTCTGGGTTTCCTCGTCGGTTGCCCCCTCACCAGGTTTAGGAGGACATACTTCAGTGAGTACAAACTTGTACTCTGAGGAAGTCAACACAATATCCAGGTTTCTTTTCCAGTCAATGTAATTAGGTCCAGTCAATTTACATTCTTTGAGAATAACAGCAAGTGGATTAAAAGCAGACATTTTGAATCCTGAGAATCAAACATAATATAAAGAAAATTATGACATGGTAAATAAAACTTCGAATTCAATTTAAAGATGGGTCCCTCTACCATATTAAAAGAATTCATCAACAGCCTGATCTCTTATTGAATAGCATGCCTCGATAATGAGGACGTACACCACTCAAACTTAGACCAGACAGGCCAATTCCTTTTAATTTTACTATCTAGGTATCCTTTTATACCAAGTGAAATTAAATAGTTGACATACTTTGGTCCTACAAATAATAGCAGTGACTCCGATGGGGAGGGTACTATTACTTATAGTTAAGTGTAAACCACCACCTAATTTTTAGATCAATTGTTCGTAATGCACTCCTCCGATGGGGAGATAATGCACACTAACAATTACCCAAAATTATTCCTTAAGATAACTTGTACCGATAACATCTACAATTTATCTCATCCGATGGGGAGGAAGGCCTATAGCCAACACGCAAGATAAATTATATTACCTACAAGTTGGTGGTGGAGACCGTGGGAATTATACAATAATGTCCCGCTCCCACTTAATATTTTAAATCCTTTTGAGGGTTATAAACATATATTTATTGTATGCCAATATCCATGTTGTCCATATAAGGTGGGTCCGTTATACTAGTTAACATCCACACAATATAAAATCATGCATAAAACATATAACAAATAGAAAATTAGAATCCTGGCTATTATGGTCGCACAACGACTATGATGCGCTTCGATTGGAATTCTAATGCGAGCAGGGGGGTCCAGGGGGGGCGGCTCGCATCTAGGAACGAGCCCCCCCTGGCGGGGTCTGGGGCAGCGCCCCAGAAACCAGATTTCACGACCGATTTGCTTTGCTGAAAACGCATCTGTTCTTCATCCGACGGGATTTATAACCGTTCGATCAGAGAATTGATTGTCTCGTTTTGATCGCAAATCCTCCTCGTGATGATCCGATATCATCTGGTTCCGTCCGTGATCTCCTGATGCCGATCTGGTACCACGTCGGAGTTGATCCCTCGAATCCCCTCATGAACTCTCTCGTGTAGATTGAAAAAAAATTACAATAATACTCCCACTCGCGGAGTTTACAATATTGTTTAATTTTCGATCATACAATATAACCACGCACAACCCGCGTGGGATCCATTCACATAAAACAAGAATATAAACAAAACAATAACCATAATAGCCGGATTAAGATCTCGCTGCAAAACAAAGTTAGCACAGATCTACAATCTTGACTATTCTCATGGTATATAGATCTAATCGTTTATCATGTGGACGGACAACATGGTTGTATTCGATCTATACGCAGTATCAACGAGTCGGCTCTGATACCAGTTGTTGGAAAAATAAATCCCGACTGCCAAGATCCGTCGATCGAGGTATAGATCGAACAACAAAATTTTTTTTTTTATTAAACCTTTTTAACGCAAACCCTACAAGGCGGAATTAGGGTTTACCTTCAGAACTCAGATCAGAGTTCTGCCGTAGAAGAAGATCGGATCTGATGGACGACGATGAATCACTCAATCGGAACCTTCAGATCTTCTGCCGTATGTCCTTTCTATGTTGCAGATCCGCGGCGGAGTGTGGTCTCCTTCTTGCTTCGAACGGCAGCCGCGAATCCCTTCGCTCTCCTTCTCTCCTTTCCTCACCTTTTCTGGATCCAGAGATCCTAAAGGATTTCTAGGGTTAGGGTTTTGATTTCGGCTGAAATCATATGTCCCTTGAGAGAGAGAGGAAGCCACATATTTATAGGCTAGGGCAGGGACCTAAAGGAGAAATCAGTAATTGGCTCCTATGGGCTTGGGTACCATAATTCAACCTAGAATTAAAACCAAAAGCCCATAAGTCATAATTCATTCCACTAAAGGATTATGACTGCACTCCAAACATACTAATCTCAAAAATAATATTTCGAGCTCCTTATATTATATGCTTAATATCTCCCCACGCTAAGATTCCAATACTCGTTATGAAATAATTATTACTGACAATATTATTTCATAACATCTTATTTTCCTTGAGATCTTCCGCTTAACTTATTTGATATGTCGGATAATTAAATCCACCGGCCGGGTTAGACATAATCAAAACTTATAAGCATCCTCAAGAGAGTATCATCAACCTCCTATTGGAGACGTGGATTCCATCAATAGCAATATTCATCATACAAGCGTTATTGTCACCCAACTTACCGAGCCTATTGATCCATAGTAGAATCTCACTCTTTAATAAATCAAAATGACAAATAACAAATGCACATGTTTAAGAACCATTTTAGGATTAAGAGCATAAGCAATCATAATAAAGATGGGGTGTAAATTATTTTATCTAGTCAGTACAAAAAATAATTACCCCAACTTGGTCCGTTCAATACACACAAGGTGTACTAGTACAATCACCCAAAACCTATCAACTGGTCTTTTATAGTCAAGATAAACTACGTAAGATGAACTGCACTACAACCTTTATCCAATGGATTATCCAAGTCCATCTAAGGTTGTGAACCTCAACTTATAATTCACAGGAACCGATAATCTGATCTCTGTGTGTAAGCCAAACTCTACACACCAGATTATCTACAATGTAAATTAAAGGATTAAATTAAAAACAAGCACAATATTTCAAACAATATAATGCAAGCATTTACCAATAATAATTCTCATCAAAATGCTAAGACCATCTTAATAATAGAGTTTATTACATAAGTCATGGCTTTTAGAACACTGCTCTAACAAGAAGATCACACTCGATCAGAGAAGACTTAATAGGAGGAGGACTAGGGGAGGGTAAAGACACGGAATGTAGCTCAGGAAGAGGTAGGGACTCAAGTGGAGAGGGCCAAATAGAAGTAGACTCAAGATTGGACTCAGTGGATGTAGAAGAAAAATAGGGCACATCCTCGATAAATGACACATGTTGAGCGATCAAAAAACGACAACCCACAGGATCGTAACAACGATAACCCTTGTGCTCGAAATTGATCCCTAAGAATACACAATGAACTGATCGGGCAAAAAATTTGGTGCGAGCATGAGGGAGAAGAACATAGCATGTACAACTAAAAATGCATAGACGATTGTAATCAGGACCAGAGGAATAAAAACGCTCGTGAGGAGACATGCCAGAGAGAACGGTGGATGGAGTGATATTAATGAGATGAGCAGAAAGAAAAACTGCCTCAGCCCAAAAATGTTGGGAAACAAAAGAAGAGAGTAAGAGAGCACGAGTCGTTTCAAGAATGTGACAATGTTTGCGTTCAGAAACACCATTTTACTCATGAGTGTAAGGACAAGACTGTTGAAAATAGGGGTGCAACTTGGGCGGGTTGAACCCGACCCAACCCGGTTCATAGACGGGTTTGGGTTGAGGTTTTTCTCTGTCGGGTTCAACCCGACCTGAACTTGAACTAACCCGAACCCAATTTGGGTCGGGTTTGGGTTGGGGGTTCAACCCGCGGGCTCAACCCGAACCCGACCCCCAGGTTAACAAATGTTATGTTGCCATAACAACATACCTATATCTAAAACTCTAACACCTTGTTTGGATAGCGGAATTGAGTTGTTTTGAATAGATAACTATGCCAGTATAGATAATAAATCTACAAGAATAAGAGATTTTATGTTTGGTTATATTTTTTTATATTCTCATTGGGAAACGTAAGAATAAAGATTGAGTTATTTGGTTGATAAATAATAAAATATAAATAAAGTGTAAAAAAAGTTAATTTGACATGTGGGCCATTTGATGTATAAGAGGTGTTGATAAGTGATTTGATGTGATAAGGTGTAAAAAGTTGATTTGACATGTGAGCCCATGAGAATAGATAAAGTGAGTATAACTTATCCTAGGGGTTACTTAGAATTGTTATACTATCTTAAACTGGCTTAGTAATACTAAGTTATACCCTGCAAACAAACAATCATTTTCCCTATCCATTCTTATACCATCCTTATACTACCCTTATACTCATTTATTCCGCTATCCAAACGGGGCATGAATTCCTAAAACACAATAAACAATTACACAAATTAGAGCATCACTATGTTTGTTGTGTTCTGGTTAATTTATCATAGATATTCACTTTTAATTATTTGTATATAAAGTTTAATTAATAATTAATTAGAGTTTGTTGTGTTGTTTATTAAATATTTTTTATGATATTTTAGGTGTTAAACTCGAACCCGACCCGACTTGAGCCCGAATTCAACCCAAACCCAAATTCAACCCGAACCAGACCCGAACCCGCGAGTTGAGGTCGGGTTAAGGTTCGGGTTGAACCCTTCGGGTTGTGACCGGGTTCAGGCTCGGGTTTGGGTTGGGCTCTCTGCAATGCGGGTTAAAGTCGAACCCGACCCGAACCCGACCCAACCTGCCCGAGTTGCACTCCTAGTTAAAAAAGGAGTACCATGAGATTGAAGAAGAGAACGCATGGTAGATTGCTTAGGAGCAGGACCCTAAATGTCAGAATGTACTAACTTAAAAGGATTGGTGGACTGACTATTACTAGAACGAAAAGGAAGGGCTACAGGTTTGGCTAGTTTACAACCCTCTCAAACAGATAAAGGAGAAAAAGAAGCAGAACCTAAAACACAAGTCAAAGAGGCTTTTAAGATGATACTCAAAGACATGACCTAACCTTTTATACCACAAGTCGGTGTGAGAGGTAACACGACCATAGAATACAGAGGGATCTGGAACTGAAAGATGCAGATACTCTATGAAGTATAAGCCACCAATCCTATGACCAACGCCAACCCTCTGTCCCGAACATGGATCCTGCACAAGACAACCAAAGGAAGTGAAAAAAACTGTCAAGCCAGAATTACAGAGGCGACTAATAGAAATAAGATTCATGTAGAGATCTGACACATGCAATATATAGGGAAGGGAGATACGACCAGTGGGATCAGAGGAGGTTGTGATAGAACCACACTGTGTGATGACCAAGGAGGAACCATCAACAATGTGAATTGGAGGTAAATGAGAAGGGGCAGGTGAGCATGCAGTGAGCACAAAACTATCATGCATCATATGATGGGATGCACCAAAATAAAAAATCCAAGAGATAGAAGCACCCGTTGTGGAAGAGAAGGAAGAATGGGTAGAAGGATCAGACGGAGGCTCTGAAAGTAGAAGATGATCAAGGCGCTTAAGTAGAAGTTGATCAAGGTGCTGAAGTAGAAGTTGATCGAGGCGTTGAATGAGCAGCTCAAATTGATCTGAGGAAGGCCGATCTGGTATAGTGGAGGAAGCGATAGCAGCAGTGGGACGACGCTGGCCATGGCCATAGAAAACCTGACGCCTTTTAGGATGAAGTTTCCAACAATTGGCAATCAGATGACCAGGTTTCTTGCAGTAGGCGCAAAGAGTTCGTGAATGAGAGGAATCCGCATGAGGGGCGGCACCCAGAATACCCTCATATACAGCTTGAGAAGTAACATGAGTGATCTTCAACGATGAGTCCGGATATGCCGAATCTGAAGGTGGTTGATTCATCAACATCATGAGCAGAATATGTTAGGTGAAGATGAAAAATACACAGATGCGTAGAGGATGAAAAATGGAGTAAAATGAGTACCAATATGGTAATATTTGGAATCTAAATGAGCCCGGAGCGACCGAAAAAAGAAAAAATGTCAAAAATGATCCGGGCGAGTTGGCCGAGTTAAACTACTGAGTCGGGCGGCCGAGTCTGGACGAGTCGGCTTGATGTGTGATTCACGCGGTTTGACGCCGGGATCTCATGTATGACAAGATTCTTGAAATCTCACGACGTGATGGTGAAGATAATTGGTTTTTTTTTTAATCACCAAACACTATGCACGTCTTCAACAATTAATGCGGTGAGGATAGTTGGCGCGATTCAACTTCGGTAGCGGTTCGGCTCAACGGATTCGGGACGGGCGGGCGACGGGGACAAGCGCAACGGACTCTACGATCGCGGCGGACGGTGGCGCGCGGAACGGCACGCACGGACAGCGGTGCGTGATCGAGACATGTCGGGGACGTGACGCGAAGAAGACGGCAACATGAACCGCGTAACGAAAACGATAACGTAACAAACGTCAAATTCAAAGAACGGGATCAGATAAAGAGAAAAAAATAATTGAGATCTCAAGGGGTCTCTGATACCATGTTAGATTTAGAGAGACAAAAAATATTAAGATCTAATTTTATTAGAGAGAGACTAAAACTTTTTATATATAAAACCTAAAACACGTGTAACACAACAAAATATGTGTAACACAATAATATATACAAAACCTAATACACGTGTAACACAACAATACACATGTAACATAATAATACAAGACATATGTAATCTAACAAGAACAATTGTTTAGCAGTTTTTTTGTAGTTTTGAAATATATTTTTTAATCATGTTGAACCCCACTCGAGTCCGACACAATCCGAACCCGGGGGTTGAGATTGAATTCAGGTTGAATATTATGCATCGCGGGTTGGATTTGGACAAACCTTCAACTTGACTCAACCAGCTGAATTGCACCCCTAGTGTGTTATCTCACTCTAATAATTTGGATATGGTTTGTTGGTGGAATTCTATAAAGTTTAGTGAGAATGTTTTGTTGCATCTATCATTTTTTTTAATTTTATACTCTCGAGAACACAATAATTTGGAGGGATTTATACTTTTAATCCTAAATTAGGAGATTTTTATGGATTTTTATTCATGTTAGAATGATGATATTCTTTAACCAGAAAATCTTTGGTGCCGTTATGTATTTATGCATATATTAGATGAGAAATATACCTGACTAAACAAATTATATAATTTTTCATGGATAATGTTAAGGATAACTCCAAATGTAGTTCCACAAATAATTCTTACATATTTTAGAAATAGTAAATCTAGTATAATGAAATATATGCTTTGATAAAAAATATATACTACTCAATTTCAAATCGAATGGATCCAATTTGAGTAAATATAAAAGAATTAACAAGATGTATACTTCACCTAAAAAGATCACCTTGTTGGATGACTAACAAGATACGTATAACTACATTTATAGCCGAAAAAAGACATTGTAACAACATTCATTTTATTTTAAATAAAACTTGATTTACATGCAATTCATTAAAATATAACTTTATTTTATGCATATATATATATTATACTCTGATGCAGCAAGTAGTGGCTCTGCCTAACATTTTCCAAAAATTTATGCGAACACACCCACCCGAAGGTCGGGTCGGGTCGGGTCGTGTCGGCTGGGTTATACTGTATATCCACCGACAGTATCGCCATCAACAACAACCAACCCCTTTTGAAAACCACCATTATTTAACTGCTCTCTCTCACTCACCCCCTCCTCCGCTCTTCCGACTCAGATCCTCTTCAAACCCTAAACAATGGCGGATCCTCTTCGCCTCCTCCTCCTCCTCCTCCTCTCCGTCCCTCCCCTCGCAATGTCCGATCCCCTCCTCCGCCCCCGCTCCCTCCTCGCCGTCAGATCCGATCCCAACCGCCCCCGCCTCGACCTGATCCGCCGTCAGATCAACGATCACATCAACCTCGCCACCTCCTACGCCTCCTTCGCCCGCCGCCTCAAGCTCGACCACTCCAAACACGTCCGCCTCTTCTCCGACCTCTCCCGCAACCTCTCCAACCTCATCTCCTCCTTCCCTCCCCCCCTCCAATCCGACTCCTCCCCCGACCACCCCGTCATCGACATCTCCGACTCCGACCTCCGCTCCCTCGAGAGGCAGGTCAAGGAGCGGATCCGGATCACGAGGCAGCTCGTCTCCGAGGCGAAGGAGTCCTTCGACAACCAGCTCAAGATCCAGAAGCTCAAGGACACGATCTTCGCCGTCAACGAACAGCTCACCAAGGCCAAGAAGTCCGGCGCCTTCTCCAGCCTCATCGCCGCCAAGTCCATCCCCAAGAGCCTCCACTGCCTCGCGATGCGTCTGATGCAGGAGCGCATCAAGAACCCCAGCAAATACAAGGATCCCGCTGTGCCTCCCCCGGAATTCGAGGACCCGAGGCTCTACCACTACGCGATCTTCTCCGACAACGTGCTCGCCGCGTCCGTCGTCGTGAACTCCGCCGTGAAGAACTCGAAGGAGCCGTGGAAGCACGTCTTCCACGTCGTCACCGACAAGATGAACCTCGGGGCGATGCAGGTCATGTTCAGGAAGAAGGACTACAATGGCGCGCACATAGAGGTCAGGGCGGTCGAGGACTACACGTTCCTCAACTCGTCGTACGTGCCGGTGCTCCGGCAGCTCGAGTCGGCGAAGCTCCTCGAGTTCTACTTCCAGAACAAGATGGAGAACGCGACGAAGGACACCACCAACATGAAGTTCAGGAACCCCAAGTACCTTTCGATGCTCAACCATCTCAGGTTTTATCTGCCCGAGATGTACCCGAAGCTGCACAGGATCCTGTTCTTGGACGATGATGTGGTGGTGCAGAGGGATCTGACGGGGCTGTGGAAGATCGATATGGATGGGAAGGTGAACGGGGCGGTGGAGACTTGTTTCGGGTCGTTTCATAGGTACACGCAGTACATGAATTTCTCACACCCGTTGATCAAGGAGAGGTTTAACCCGAATGCATGCGGGTGGGCGTATGGGATGAATTTCTTTGATTTGGATGCATGGCGGAAGGAGAAGTGCACCGAGCAGTACCATTACTGGCAGAACCTGGTGAGTTCGCGTTGATTTCATCTTTAATGATGCATAATATAACATAGTAACTCTGTCTGTCTGAAATTGATCAACTTTATATGACACATCTATTATGAATTGAATTGTTCTCTTGGTTTAAGATTCTTACTCAATCAGTTATCCGGGAACTTTATGTGCTGAAATTTATGCATCTACTCTGTTATTTTTGTAATGGCTTGTTTTATCTCTGTATATTAAGCTTTTATTTTGATTTTTTAGTTTGCTATGTATAGTCTGAACGTGCTTTTCAATAATGCTCTGTTTCAGTTTATTGAATAAAACCACATTGACACATTCATTGAAGGATTTCTTCTGTTTAGTGAGCTTGACTGCACCCCATAATTTTTTTCTATGCATGTTTTATACTGTGTCACCAAGCTTTAGCCTTTGAACTGAGAGAGTTCTGTTCTTTTAGGCCCTCTTTGGCAGTGATATATTTGATTGGTGCATGTGTGTGCGCGCGCATATACAATTGAATGAAAAGTAGGAACTCTACCACTGTTTTTTTTTTTTTGGAAGAAGATTTAGGAGAATTCTTATTAAAAAGATTTCCCTGAACAAAGAAGACGGGGGTCTCCAAACAATAACTTAAAAAAGAAGAAGGAAAAGAAGATAAGGGACACTACAAAGAGAGTATCCCCTATCAAAATTCCTTCAAGTGTCACCCTATTATAGAAGAAGAAGAATCCACTTCCAAAATCATAGCAACCCAATCTCTTAGCATCCCCGTCTCTGAATAGGAGGTCAAGGGATCAAACCCCAGGGGTACCAATTAAAAGAAAAAATTCTCATAATGTTGAGGAATTGGCACCCAAGTATTTTCCGTATAGGATATTTCCACTAAATTTGTTGACTGTTGAATTGAGTGAAACTCCAGATATAAGGCATAAAATAAATTGGTCTGCTTAGCAGGTAAGCTTTCTTCCACCTGAAATTCTTTAGAAAAAGCCAAGAGAAACTAACCATACAAAAAAGCTACAATGACTGGTATAATCATGGTATGAGTTGAAATGGTATGCTTATGTCGTTTTGGATTTTTTTTACTATCTTTGGTATTAGAATTCCAGTTTTAATCCTGAAACAGTGGTTTAACTAGTCCACCTGAGACATGGATTATGATCCACTTATATAGATAATGACATGACATAAAATATTAATAAAAAATAGGTGCATCAATCACCCCTCATCTATTTTATAATATCTCACATCTGTTTTGGTAAATGAGATATTATTCTAATCAATGAATGTTTACAAATAGGAAGTTTTTAGGTTTGAGACTCATACTGGATAGAGGACGGTAATCAAACCCAGGATTAAATGCATTCCCCTGCCAAGTGGAAAGCTCTCCCCTAAAACTTTTCATCACAGGATACAAAAGAGATTTTACATGTATGATGATCAAAGTATAATTATTCCCCCCGCATTTTGACTGCTGAAAATTAATATTATCTAGTTGACTTGTACTGAATGGTAATAATTTTGATGTTTATATGGGTGAAAAGAAACATCAAAATCAAGAAGGATTGATTATTTCCTGGAATCCTCTGTCTCCTGTGCCTGACCATATATTATCACAAATTTTACGAAAGTGATGAAATTGGTATTTTAAAAAAGATGCACTGATTATACCAAAGGCCAATTAAAGATAAAATGATTTTTATGACAAGGCTAACTTACTAAGTTTTCAAAGATAAAAGTAGGTAAAATTCATGGTTATTACAATACCCTATGTTTTCTTTGTTAATGCAAATTGGAGCAATCTAATTAATTAGACCCCCCCCCCCCCTCCGCCAACCAAAAGGGGACGAGGGATACTGAGGCCTTTGTGAATATTAATTTGAGTGAATTTCTTGCTGTTGAGAATCGACTAGCAGCATTTTGCTGCCAATGCTACAAAACATGGTAATCTGGATACTGCACTTGAGATTGTTATCATCACTACAAGTTGCTATTCCATTCAGATTATCCAATACTTTGCAAACATGTGGCATTTTCAATTTTCATTTACATTATTACATAACCCTTCCAATTGTTACAGTGATACATTAATTTCTTCGCATTGTTGGAAATTGCAGAATGAGAACCGAACATTGTGGAAACTGGGAACACTTCCTCCAGGTCTGATCACATTCTATTCCACAACGAAGCCTTTGCATAAATCTTGGCACGTACTTGGGCTCGGTTACAATCCAAATATAAGCATGGAGGAGATCCGCAATGCCGCTGTTGTGCATTTTAACGGGAATCAGAAGCCATGGCTTGATATTGGAATGAACCAATTCCGGCCCCTCTGGACGAAGTATGTTGATTATGATATGGATTACATCCACCAATGCAATTTCAAAGCCTAACCGACAGAGTTCTGTCTCCATAAGTGTTGTTTTCAGGTGAATTTCTAAAGAAGTTTGAAACAGTTATATCAGTCGTTTGATCTGGATAAGTTTCCTAGGTCTGATATATTATTCATGATTTTGATATAGGTATATTATAGGATCATTTCCAAAGTGTAATATTCTGATATTTCTTATCATGTATCTCCACATGTTGATTTAGATCTGCACTGCACTGTCTTGAATTATAGAACTACTTTCCCATTCTGAAATTTTTGAAACTTAAGTTATTATAATGAATTATTATGTTTTTGAGATTCATGCAGTATAATAATCATGGTTTGAGCCCCTGTTTGGGTAGAAGAATAAAGGTGGAATAGGTTGGAATAAGGGTGAATAAATCTAAAAATCTAGTTTGGAGGAAAAGAATAGGTGGGCATAGTTATGCCGGAATAGGTGAGAATAAGTTGATATTGGTATTCCAAGATCCTCTGATAATTATATCATTCCACATAATATATTTTACTGGTATAAAAGGTCTACATGTCAAATCATTTGTTATCATCTCTTATAAATTAGAGGCCCACATTATTTTTGTGAATAAACATTCTATAATTATCCATCAGTGTTGAAACCTAATAAGCATAGGTTCATGGACAAATAATGTTTCTTTTTTTCATTGTTGTGGACCATACAGACATCAACAGTGGGAGGTCCATCACTATGTGATTAATCAATTTATGATTATCAAACAATCTACATTTACTTTTAAAACTGGTGGTCCAGCTGTTTGGTTCAATGCAATGTGAATAATAAGAAACATAAAAAAAACTCACAATGATATACCTATTCACAGCAATATGTATTGTTGTAAGATATCCTATCACATCCAATCCTCATTGATGCATTCCATAAATTGCTAAAAGTTAATAAAAATACTCCCAAGTGTTGGTTGTTGTATATAACGAGAATTTTAATTAGTGGTCTTAATATTGATCAATTATCTGAAAAAAATATGCACCTCTCCTTTTGTTTTTCTTTCCTTCATTATTGATGATTAACCATCCTTGTCACAGCAGAGTATTATCCTTCTCTGAATTAACAGTGATTTGAAATGTAAAAATAAACATCAAAGTTTTATCTACTCCACATGACATTGATGTAACTTATTTTTGTATGATCAGTGATGTGTTTGAGATAGCAGTGATTCAGTGAAAGACTTTCAAAGAAAATTCTTTATACAAGTTTATTTGGCAAGTTTACTGTTCAGTATAATTTTGTCTCCACCAAATGTCATTCTCTCCATCATTTTTATTTTTATTTTTATTTTTGGAAAAATAGAGAAGCTTCTCTTTCTGTAATGTTTCCTTATTTTATGAAAACTGAAACAACAATGCATCTGGCGTTTCAGTTTTCATCATCGAGACCATTTAAAATCTTTTCCTTTCATTATATAGAGATGGGAATGCATTCCTCATATACAGTGCAGGGTAGATTCAAAACATTTCATATATAATAAGTCATGAAGAACAAGAAAAGTTTGACAATGAAAGGGGAGGTGTGGAGGATCTTACAATGGTGAATAACAGGTGAAGCTGAACACTTGAATCAAATCTGGCAGCGTTTGGATCCGCGGGGGTGGATTCTGCGGTGGGGAACACCACCGCGCATTGTCACCGCATATTCAAATGCTTTTTCTCACATTTGTGGTGGCAAGGTGAAAATATGTTTACAAACTATTTTAGCCATCGAGAAACTGCATAAACAACGTTTCTCGGGAAGTCCATGTCTCGGTCCCACACAGGGCCAAAATGAAAAATAAAAGGTCGATCTTAAGGTGGGAATGGGTGTTAGGATTTCTTAAATGTTTTGATCTTTGAACACCTCAATGATGAAATGCCAGATGATCATGTCAAATAAATAAATAGAACAATATATAAAAAGAAAAATATTTTACAATATGACAAATCACAGCCAAAAAAAAAAAGAGAAAAATGAAAAAGTGTAATTAATAAAAGCAGGGGGGTGTGCTGAGCCCGGTGTGCAGCCCCCATTCATATTACTAGCTAACGTCACTTTTCTATTTTCTTAGAAAAATTATACATTTATTCATTAAAATATATATTGTCATATGAATTGATATATATATTAAGATATATGTATATTTTTTTTTAAAAAAATGATTTTATTTAAATTTTTCATACATTGCATTATACATGCAATCTATCGCTGGTTTGTAGATAGGCCATCAAAACGGATTGAATATATCTATACACTACAAAAAAAAAAAAAAAAAAAAAAGAGTTGTGGGAAAACATTTTAGGATAATTTTACCTTTTAACATTCACAAAAATACATCCAAATCTTATCTAGTTATATTTTCTCTAACAACATATCAATTAAAAAAAATGCATGAGATTTGTTATTTATATTTATCAAATCATGATTTATTTTTTATTGTTTATATTTATCAACTCAAATTTATTTGTATTTATATTCTACAAAATTAATCAATTTTTTTTGCTAACTACATTAGCTTAAGCATATCATATAAAAATGCGTATTTGAAAAATAAAAAACAATTTGTGATATATATTATTTTTTAAATTCATTAAAATATTATGTAATTAAACTATATTCTCTAACAAAATATATTAGTTACTGTGATTGTTATTTTATTCTATTTTAATTTTAGGGTGCATTTGGAAACGGGTTAGAAAAGTATGATTTGAATAAAATAATTTTATATAACTTGATTTCTAAAAAGTTCACTTTTTGTGTTATTCTAAAAAAACATATCTTTTGTACTAAATTCTTAATGGTCCATTAAAATCTTTTAAAAAGTATATTTTAAAGTATATACTAGACTATTATAATGTATAAGGTTAAAATTGTTTTTCATTTAAAAATAAAATAAAATATAACATTATTTGTTAAGATTGTGTCACTTTTTAAATGTCAAATATCGCGTTTTATTTATTTTAATAGTTTGGGCATTCAGTTTCAAAATCTAACTGCATATTTGTGGTTCTGGTGTTCACTTGGGTTTAGATGGAAATTTTTGTAGCATTTCGAGGTCTTTTTAGAAATTATGCAGTTTGGATTGATGTTTGGATTTAATTTTGTTAATCCCAAGATGAAGAGGTAAAAATCCGATATCATCATGAGATGTTCAGTTTTGAGATAGCTTCCATATAGAAGTGGAATTAGATCAACTGGATTCGTGTATCAAAAGTTATGGGCGTTTTTCCGAGTATACCCCGAAGATGAGAAATCCAGGCAGCAGCCCTGTATGATGTTTAGCCTAGATTTCGAAATAGCTGGAGAGGTTATTTGATCTGGGTGTAAACATGAAAGCTGTAGATAATCTTCTTAGCTTTCCAATGCCGCTGGAATCGTGTAATTCGGAGCTGTATTGAGGGAGTTATGACCGTTTAAGTAAGGGCTGTTCAGGGTTTTTAGTCCGAGGACAGCTCGGTCATTCAGTCCGACCTTGCCTATTTAATCCCCTCAAAATGTTACGACTTCAGCCTCTCTTTCCCCTCTTTTTCACACTGGTCCAGCCCCTCTTTGTGTGTTTTGGGTGGAGGAAGTGAGGGTGATGGAGAAGGAGCACCAAATGGAGAAGGTGATAGTGTTTTGTTGCTTGATCTCTCTCTCTTTCAAGCTCTCTCATTGTTCCCTCTTTGTGTGTTGGGTTAGCAAAGGAAGGTGTGAAGGAAGTGAAGATGATGTGTTTGTGTTTATGCTTGTGTGGCCCCAACCACCTCTTCTCCTCCTCCTTCCAAAGACATTCCTTCCCTCTCTTAGTACATTTGTTGGTGAGTGGCTGTTTTTAAGTATTTGGTGTGTGTTGTTGCTATTTTGAGTAGGCTTATGTGATCGATATGTGTTGTCGTGTGAGAGTTTAGGAGGGTGGTTGAGGAACACCTCAGCAGTGATGAAGAAGGAGAAAAACAGTGAAATGGAAGGAAAGACAGAAAAGAGAAAAGAAAAGAGTGAGAAGGGAAAGAGTTTGTGTGTTTGAGCTTGGCTTCCCTCTTCTCCACCCTCTCAAGGTATTCCCTTCTCTCTTTGTGAGTGTGTTTGTGCTGATGTGGGTATGTGTGGGTGCTGTTGGAGGAGCATTGTGTTGTGTAATTGCTATTGCATGAGGTGTTTATGTTTATGAATGATTGGTGGTGACTTGTGTTATAAATAAGGCAGATTTTCTGTCTCCTCAAGATCCTTGTGTTTGGGGTATTTAGAGGCATATTTTAAGACTTATGTCTTCATTTCATATGATCATCTATGTGTCTAGATGTTATATATGAAATTTGGTGTCATTATGATATCTGTGTAGTAAGTTAGAACATATTTTGTATAGACTATCCAGATTCGCGTAGAAGCTGACCAGTTTCTGAAAATAATTTATTTCGGATATTTAGAGATTTTATCAAGTTATTATGTCTTCATGGAATATGATCCTAACATATCATAGAATGTGTGTGATTTATTTCAGTATTTTTGGATGTGTATTTTGTGCTGTGGAGACTAATGTTTGGGGCTGGTTGTAGTAGATGGACTAATCTTGTATAAATATGTGTCAAAGAGTTATTATGCATGGTGTGGGCAATACCAGGAGTTGATGTCTTCATGAAGAAGGCTTGTATGTGTGTGTCAAGATATTTTATATTTAATTGAGCATCATTGGTTGTTCTTGCAGATTTCGTAGACCGGACGCGCGGCGATCCAAGTATCTGTGAGTGGTTCGATTCACCCTTTCGGAAAGCGCTCGATGCACATAATCGTGCATCGCGTATCCGCGGGGCACCCTAATTATATTCAATCATGATTGCTAAATTGCATTAATATATTAGACTCATACTTGTTAGCTTTAATTGTGGGTTCTTATATAACATGAGGTATAGAGTATGACATTTATGCTAGTTTGTTAGTGGGCATGACATGCCATAGGTAGCCATTTGTAGGGTCACCTTCTTATTAGTAAATGCTTAGTATGGTTGTGTCATATTTAGCTAATGGTATGATATATATGCTAGCTTATTAGCGGGCCTATGTTGGATTGTATAAAGTGTGCATATTCATGGTTTATTAATAGGTTATTCGGACAGGTAGTCCTTATATCTCTCTTGTGATAATTGTGTGTATGTTGAATGGTTCAACCAACTCATTTGCACAACGAGCATCGTATTATTTGCTAGAAGTTTTATTATATACAGCATGAACTCATATTAGTCTCATTCACATTAATGGATGAGTTTTCCATGTCTGAAGCCGTTTAGTCTTCTATGTAAGTGTTTTGTGCTTGTATAGTATGAAATAGATATTTCAGATTACAAATATTAGTGAGGTGTTGCTTGAATGTCATATGTGATTTGATTGAAGGGGAATCACATATTTATTTATCCAATCCGATGAGATTTTTAATAGATGTTTTAATTCTCATTTTTTTTGACGTTATCCTTATTAGATGATTACATAGTGGAATGTGGATGAGAATCATTTACTTTGATTGTGTCTCAATAATTGCTTAGAGTGATGGCTAAGGTAATGGGACTCTTACACCTCAAAGGTATTAGAATTTTTCCTATCATTATCGCACTCATGATAAATAGATTAGGCCTATCTGAAATAGGTGGATGTATGACTCTCAGTTAGGTCATACTTTATTATTTTAATGTGCAAATGTAGCAGTTTATATACCCTGCATCCTTGCGATGCTCTCGTATGAGAATTCAGAAGAATTCATTTATCGTATTGGTATTCGTTAATCGATAGCAATGATAGTATGCTTGGCCTATCTGTAATAGGCATGTGGATGACCCGCCTTTAGGGTCATGCCTCCCCATTGCTAAGTGTGAGAACTTAACTACCTTTCCCTGCATCCGAGTGATGCATCTGTATGGAAATTCAAGAGAATTCATTAGCATTGTATTTGCTAGATGATTATAGTTGATCCTTGATGATGCTTCTCCCCTACCTCGTATCCGCGTTGAAGCTACCCGGCGTTGGAGCTATCCTGGATTCTGCCGCTACATCATAGGAGGCCCAATGTGTATTTCAATACCCTTGTGGCTTCGTACCTATCTTGGAAGGCTGTCAGGAAGAGGGCTACCCGGGAGAGGGCTACCGGAAGGTTAAGGGAGTTAGCGAGTTGATTTCTAGATGATTATAGTTGATCCTTGATGATCGTATTGTGAGCGTGGCATGCTTCTCCCCTACCTCGTATCCGCGTTGAAGCTACCCGGCGTTGGAGCTATCCTGGATTCTGCCGCTACATCATAGGAGGCCCAATGTGTATTTCAATATCCTTGTGGCTTCGTACCTATCTTGGAAGGCTGTCAGGAAGAGGGCTACCCGGGAGAAGGCTACCGGAAGGTTAAGGGAGTTAGCGAGTTGATTTCCTTTCTAATAGTCTCATGTCACCTTAGGGATGAAGGCGAGGATGGGGTTAGAGTGCTTTCTCCCATATCGTCGTGCGTCGAAGATTTCGAGCGTTGAAGCTATCCTGGATAGTGCCACCACATCATAGGAGGCTCAATGTGTATTTCAATACCTTGTGGCTTCGTACCTATCTTGGAAGGCCGCCAGGGAGAGGGCTACCGATGATGCAAGGCATCGTAACGTATTATACATCGATGTAGATAATCTTTGAAGTGTTGTACTAGTTTGAGATACCACACATTACTATTAATGAATTAATTGCTTTTCAAGAGTCCTAGGAGTTCCCCTCCGGGTCAAGGGTGAGGTGAGCTGAGGTCACATCTCCACGTGACATGTATCGGTTGGGGTTCTTCCGCATATATTTTTCCTTATAAGAGCAATGTGCTTAATATTATACTATATTTATAGAGCGTGGATTCTTGCCACTCACTGAGCTTGTAGCTCACCCCTCGTGTGTTATTTTTCACCAGGGACTGGGTTGGCGTGGAGCTAGAGCATCTATCTGGCGTGGTTCGTGCGTAGAGTATCCCACCTTTCGGTTAGCGAGTGCGAGGCTGTCAGCAACCCCATTTTCTTTGTGTATATACTGGTAATCGTGCGTGTTGCACATATGATTTTATTTAGGCTAGACTTGGACTCTCACAGGACAGTTATCGTGTATTCGGGTTTGTAATAATGTTTTTTTGATTTACAGACTAATTTGTATATTATACTTCCGCATCATTTCTTTTTATTGGCTACTACTTTCCTGTAGCCTTGTTATCTTATTTGACCCCTGTTGGTTATTGTATGATTGGTAATGCTTCGGGGCGTAACATTATTTCTCCGTGTATATTTTATTTCTTATAACAGTACGTGATTGTATATATTGAAATGGGTATGATCACAATTTTAAAAAAAAGTATGTATGTGTAGCATACTTTTAGAAAAAAGACATGTAGTATAAATTGAAAAGGGACCTATTAGAACGTGTTAGGTCCAACGCTAATGACCAATCTCATCATATCATTTCAATATAACATATTAAAATTATATTTGATTACTATTTTAAGATAAAATTTAATGATAAAATATTTCAATCACAATTTTTTTTGATAATATGTCTATCTTGCAGTGATAATATTTGATGGTTATGCACAAGTTGGATTGTCCAACTAGCATTTGACTTAAAACCTGTTTAAAATAATCCAGTTAGATCTAACGCATCACAATTTTATTGTCCAACGTGATTGTCAGGGCTAGCTCAATATATTATGAGACCTAAGACAATAATTTTAAATATAATTTTTATATTTAATTATTAATTAAATAATATTTATTTTAATTTTTAAATAATTAATTTTTTACTTAAAAATCATTCTTCTAGCTCTTTGGAATGCAAAATTACTAATTAAGATTTTATTTTATTCAAATAAAAGAAGGTCTCGTTCCTTGTTGTTGTTCACACTACATAATTTTTTTCGTCCATAGCAAACAGTAAGTCCAAATAGGTTTGTTTGATATAAAGAATAAATAGAGTGAGAAAAATGATTTTTTTGAAATAAAGAAGAATAGAGTGAAAAGAGGAACCTTTTTAGGCTTTGCCATTACAAATTCTTATTTTTTTTGGAGTATAAAAAACATTTATATTCTATTGGTCATGTAATTTTATTTTTATTTTTTTGCTATTTTTTAGGTATTATAAAATGTTGTCAATTTTTCATTTGTTACTTTTTAACCATATCAAAACAACTATTAATTTTTAAAAAAATAAATATTTTTTGCAATGTGCTAAACTATTATAGGTCAATATTTGAACCTACTTATAAAAAATAATAATTTATGAGACTTTGTGCATCTAGGTCCTTCGACAATTGCCTAACCTAATCAAAGAACCGGCCGATTGTAACAGTCTAATCTTAACTATATAAAATTTTATTAAATCCTAAAAATAGAAAATTAGAATTTAATTTTTCATAATTTTAATTTTAAAACCTAATAGCATATCTTTGTCAGTTCTGTTCGTTTGAAATGGAAGAACAAAACATGGGTGCTGTAACCTCGTCATCGTCAGAAGAAGAAGAAGAAACTGTATCATCATCATCGTCGTCGTCGTCTTGCTCATATCATCTTGGGGAAGAGCCTTGGCGGGCGTGCGGGAAGTACGATTGGTGGATGGGATGCTACACATCGATCCATGCTAGATCAGCAGTCTAATGGCGTGGGATGGAGTCAGTCCTTTTTATTTTCCTCTCTCGCGCGCTTTTTGGAGTAGCCCTTCGTTTTGTTTGTCTTTCTTTTAATTGGGAAGAAGTGTTTTGTGCGAACAATACTTCACTCCTCTAGCTCTTTCTCCCTCTTTTATTTTGAGGCAAAATTCAAACTATTATAACATTTTATTCAAAATTATAAATTCTACCGTTCTAAAAAAAAAAATCATAAAAAAAGGAACAAAACATGGGTGCTGTATCATCATCACCATCATCATAAGAGGAGGGTTTCATATTCTGCGGTGGATCAATCGCGTCGCGGATCAAGAATGCCGTGGAAGAAGAAAAAGAAGAAAATCCAACGAGGAAGGTAAAAATGGAGGGTTTCTTCTTTTGCTATACCAATTTCGCAGGATTGAAACTCTATTGCATGGATATGATAGATGCCAAATCAGGCGCCTTTGGCAATGGACGAACAAGTTAATATATATATATATATATATATATATAGGGACGTGATTACGTGCGGCGAACGGCGGGTGCGGCAGCGATCACGGGTCCATCGCATCGGACGGTCGGGTGCGATTCACGTCGACCGTTGGATGCGATGGACCCGCGATCGGACGGCCCACGTTGCGGCCGCACCTGCCGTTCGCCGCACGTAATAATTTATATATATATATATATATATATATATATATATATATAAGGGATGATTAGGTGCGGTGGTTGCACGGTGCGGTAGCGATCACGGGTTCATCACATCGGACGGTCGGGTGCGATTCATGTCGACCGTTGGATGCGATGGACCCGCGATCGGACGGCTACCGCACCGTGCGGCCGCCGCACTTAATCACTCGACTATATATATATATAGTCGAGTGATAATATGCGGCGTGCGGTGGCGTGAGGATGCGATGTCGTTCGTCCGATCGCGGGTTCATCGCATCCAACAGTCGATGTGAATCGCACCCGACCGTCCGATGCGATGGACCCGTGATCGACACCGCACGAGTCCGCACGCCGCATATTATCATTCATATATATATATATATAGGGAGCCGATTCAGTGCGGGAATGCGGTCGTGCGGGAAGCGATCACGGGCCGTCGATCACGGGTCCATCGCATCGACGGTCGGGTGCGATTCACATCGACCGTTGGATGCAATGGACCCGCGATCGAACGATCGACGTCGTTTCCCGCATTCCCGCACTGAATCGCTCGACTATATATATATATATATATATATATATATAGGGAGCCGATTCAGTGCGGGAATGCGGTCGTGCGGGAAGCGATCATGGGCCGTCGATCACGGGTCCATCGCATCGGACGGTCGGGTGCGATTCATATCGACCGTTGGATGCGATGGACCCGCGATCGAACGATCGACGTCGTTTCCTGCATTCCCGCATTCCCGCACTGAATCGCTCGACTATATATATATATACACACACACTCACGATTAGGTGCGGCGGTCCACGGTGCGGCAGCCGCCGATCATGGGTCCATCGCATCGCGCACCGTGTGGCCGCCGCACCTAATCATCCCTATATATATATATATATATATATATATATATATATATATATATATATATATATATATATATATATATATATATTACATGCGGCGAACGGCGGGTGCAGCAGCAATCACGGGCCGTCGATCACGGGTCCATCGCATTCAACGGTTGACTGCGATTCGCATTGACCGTCGAATGCGTTGGACCCGTGATCGGACGGCCCGTGTCGCGACCGCACCCGCCGTTCTTCGCACCTAATCGTTTTAATATATATATATATATATATATATATATATATATATATATATATATATATATATATATATATATATATATAAAAGAGGTGATTAGGTGTGGCGGATGACGTCAATGATATAAATTCACATGGAGTATTTTTTTTAATTTCCAACACAAGAACAAACACTATTCACCTCAATATAGGACATCAGTCATGAATTTATATCATTGACGACATAACCCACCTGAATAGTAAATGACTTTTGCGCTTGAGCCACATCATGTAGATACATTGTTCTAAGGCTTGTTATGAGAGTCTTATAAATTACTTGAATCTTTGTTCTCTTAACTTAATTTTTTTCTTTCCCTTATTTTTTTGAAAAATGATACATACCTCAATTTCAGTCTACACATGTTTTATTTAAAAAATAATAATAATATGCGTCATCAAATGAGATATTTTATGAAAATGAACTATATACTCCAATAAATTGCATGAATTTATTTATAAAAAATGTGAAAAAATTTGACGAGGCATATACATGTGAGCATATGACGCTATCAAAGTATATAGGATTTAATATGAAAGATCATTATAACTTTGGAGATTTGAAAAAAAAGATTTTGTAATTTTTGTCACCAAACTTTGAATGAGAAGCTTTGAATAATCTTTCGAAAATAAAAAAATCATTTCCAAAATTCCATTGTATGTATCAGGAGATAAGACCACTCTAGTACTCTACACTCTTAAATGAACTTGAATATTATATAACTATGGAACAATTTAATTGCAAAAATAAGGGACTGTAATAAACAATGTTAAAGATACAAAATCAAAACTCAGAAATGAACGAAGACACAAATTACATAGATCCAATATGCTTTCATAGTTTAAGAACCCTAGATGTGATTGAAAAACAAGCAGATCCAAATATGTAAGATGTCAAAAAAATATATGTGAGAAAGAGACAAATGAGCACACCAGATCTAGGGGGAACCCTAGAGGGAGAGGGAGGGGTCGCATAGAGGGGAGATAAGCAGATCGGAGACTCGGGGCTGTGAGACGGGGTTGCGCGATGGCAGCGACGGCGTCACGGCGAGTCTTCGATGGGGGTCGGGTGTCGAAAACAATTCATCGTGTGTGGGGGGGAGGGAGGGAGTGATAAGGGGTGGACGAGATTGCGAATACAAGGTGGGGTTCGGTATTTGGGGTTGCGCGACAGCAGCGACGGCGTCACAGCGAGTCTTCTTTTGCTTTAGGGATTTCAGGGGAGAGAGGGAGCCAACGATTTTTTCCCTCGATTTGCCTTTCTTTGGTTACCGGTTGCATCCGGTAGAGTATATTTGAGTGAAACGTTCATCACCGTCGGATGCGATGGACCTAAATCAGACGGTCCATGTCGTATCCGCACCTGTCGTTCCGCCTCACCCAATCACCTCTCTCTCTATCTCTCTCTCTATATATATAAATGATCTTTTTTCTTATTTCCTAGTATCTCTTCTTTTGTTATTATATGCTCTTCTTCACATAGCATGATGTGGAACCTTCCTAGGGAAATGTACATGTTTTACAAGTTCATCTTCTTTCTATGCTTTGTGCATGGTGATGCATGGTGATGAAAAAATACATAACATCTTCCTGCTGTGTTTTCTCTTAAAACTTCAATTTCAATTTGATGTTGCTTTTATTCCATGAAATCCTTGTTTTTAAACTACCCACAAATCACCTTATATGACATGAGCTTGATTTCGAACAACTCAACAATAGGTTATAAAAGAATTTATAATCAAATTTTAATAGTTGATGGTGTTAGGAATTGGGAAAAGATTTGGAATGAGTTTCATTTAGTCTTAAGTACTAAGGAAAAGTGTAATATCGGAGCATCAACATTAGAATTTAATCGTCCCCAATAATCATTGCACAACGGTTTAGAACTTAACAGTTCAGGGATTAGCTCGACCATAAAGTCAGTCATGGGGGTCCCTCCGATATCAACAAAAAAAAACATTAGAATTTAATTTATCATAATTTTAATTTTAAAACCTAATAGTCCAATCTTAACAATATAAAATTTAATTACATCTTAAAGAAAGAAAATTAGAATTTAATTTATCATAATTTTACTTTTAAAACCTAATAGCATATCTCTGTCAGTTCTGTTCGTTTGAAATGGAAGAACAAAACATAGGTGTTGTATCGTCGTCGGAAGAAGAAGAAAACACGAGTGTTGTATCACCATCGTCGTCGTCGTCGTCGTCTTGCTCATGTCATCTTGGGGAAGAGCCTTGGTGAGTGCGGGGGAAATGTGATTGGTGGACGGGATGCTACACATCAATCCAGGCTAGATCAGCAGTCTAATGGGGTGGGACGGAGTCAGTCCTTTTTATTTTCCTCTCTGGCGCGCTTTTTGGAGTAGCCTTCGTTTTCTGTGTCTTTCTTTTAGTTGGAAAGAAGTGTTTTGTGCGAGCACTACTTCACTCTTCTAGCACTTTCTCCATCTCTTGTGTTGAGGCAAGATTCAGACAAAGAAAATGAAGATTAGAATAGTCCAATCTTAACAATATAAAATTTAATTAAATCTTAAAAAAAGAAAATTAGAATTTAATTTATCATAATTTTAATTTTGAAACCTAATAGCATATCTCTGTCAGTTATGTTAGTTTGAAATGGAAGAACAAAACATATAGGAGCATCAACATCTTTGTGCTGGGGAAATGAGTTTCGTCTAGTCTTAAGTGCTGGGGAAACGTGTAATATAGGAGCATCAACATTATGGGCCGAGATAAAGATAGCACTGTACAACAGCTTGTGGGTTGAGTTTTATCCTGTTCTTTATCACTTATTGGTGCTTTTTTTTTAAAACTTCTTCTCTAGGAACCTCCTTTTTTTTTTGTTGTGTCCACCTTGACAAAATTGGTGGACTCATCATTCTAAAAAGAAATTGTTGATGGTGTAAATTTATGGGATGGCTGTAAAGTAAAATGAGGGAAATATCATGGGAAGAAACATGGACTGGTCCCATATGACTGTTGTTATCTTTACATAAAAAGTGGTTTTCAGTAGTTATGCACAGTTTGCAATCACTGATATTTTATGGATGAGGATTGCATGGGTGGTGCATGTGTTCATGAAAAGTTTGAGGTCTCTGCCAAATAAAATACTTTTTGGGTGATTTGAAATAAGGTGGTTGTTAAAAATCACATCCCCTACTCTCAGATGTCATGTGGGAGATGTCATGCTCTTAGAAATGCCTGACATTGGCAATCATCTAGATTGAAAAATGTGTGTGGTTTCAACATATTTATACATAGCACAGGACAATCTCATGTAATTATTTGTTTCTTATGTGATTTGAGGCACTCCAATAATTTTAAGCCTAGGATGATAAAAAGTATTCTGCAATAAAACTTTTGCTTTGGTTCAAATTCCTGAACATCTCTTTTTTTTACTTGTTAATTTATTCTCAGGAAATATATTTGTACATAGAGCGATAGGATTGAGCCTTTTGAAGACGTTGGTTATGACATTGCAAAAGCAAAAGAAGAATTTAAATAGACAGATTGTACCATATCGTTTCATATTTGAGTTTATGGATACATACATACAGTACCAGATTTAATATCTTATATTTGTAGTTTCTGGATTACATACTTGGTTGATTGGTTCTTATTTGCATTGTTGGGCTTGTGGTTTCAAGGGTGTGAAGAAAGTATTGATTTTTGTAGAGATCACTTCTTAGTGAAATGAACCTTGTTCCAAGTGTCCTGTGTCTTTATGTTGTTTCTGAATGTCATGACTTGCAATCTGTGTTCATAGCACACCTTTTCTTCCATAAAAGATCAAATTTTGATATGGCTTGAAGGAGGAGTTGATCTTCTGCATTTCTTGCTGAAACTCCCCAAAAAAGATGGCTTTTAAGTCTCTCTTTCCCTCTCTTCTTTTCCCTTCCCCTCTTCCAAACCCAACCAAAAAAAAAAAAAAAGGGTTATGGGTTTGACAATTTGTGGAGATAAATGCTCTCCAAATTTTAATCAAACATCAGAAAATGATTCTTTACAGAAATCCGTCAGCAAATTAAACTAATGGAATTTGGATTTCTAATAAAATGATTCCTGATAAATTAAATCCATTTAAAAAATGACACAAATGGGTTGAACTCAGAGTTTCTTGTGAAGTTGTGATTTGGAAAACCACAACTCGAGACTTGTAATGACAGTTTTGTTTCTACCCTTCTTCCTTTATGAAAATGACCATCACACACATACACACAAATATGGAGATTCTCTCTCATCAATACAACGCGACAGTCCCATTGAGTAACCCTAGCATCTCCTCTCCAAGTGATACACATGCATCAAATTGATTGATTTTCATCATGGAATCAATTTTTTTTGGTTCAATTGTTGATTCTCATTGGATCTTCACCATCATGTGGTTTTTTTCACCGATAGACTTGATGAAACTTATTTTTCTCTTTGTTTTCATCAAATCTGTTTGTATATTTGAAATCCAATCAATATTTTCTTATTTTATGTTGCTTATATTTCACATTTGTGTAAGAGTTTGAATTATTCATTTCATCGCGTGTTAGAAATATATTTTTTTAGAGTAAAATGCATTTGGACTCCCTAATGTCTTCCAAACCTATAAAAACACCCCCTAAAGTTTAAAACCCCGCACTTATACCCATTGTCATTATATTTTTTGTTAAGAATAATTTAAATTTATTATTTTACCCTCAACTCTCTAAATATATACAGAAAAATCAATTAATTAATTTTGAATGTGTTTTATGAATATTAACTTATATAATAATTAACTCTTCAAATGTGTTTGTGAGAATTAAATCACACAACAATAAATAAAAGGTTAAATCAACCCACCAAAAAATAAGTGAAAACACGATAAAAATTTAATTAAAAAGATAAAATCGTATTTTTATCCCATCTTAATGAAAATTCTAACTGCAGAGGGTGTAATTGCATGTTTTCAACCTTGTTTTTTCAGATTTAGAAAACAACTGGAATGTATTTTACTCTTTTTTTTAAAATATATTTTAGAGGATATATGGATACGGGTTTGAAATCATTTAAATGCCTTTCTTTTCTCCCGGGGATTACGGTGAACAAATTAAGGTTCTCATTGAAAATATGCAATGAGATTTTTTCTTCCGAGAAGTAGAAATTGAAGATGTGAAATGTGATTGGACATTTCGTTGTGAAATGTGATAGATATTTTATAAATGAGCACTGATACAGACATTATTTTGCAACCTGTTTTACAGTCTTATATGTTATAATTGCGTAATATATACTACACTATTTAAGTGTATAAGATTCTATCATAATATATGACCTTATTTTTTTTATTTTTTTTTACCTTGAAAAAAAATTACACTAATGTATCTTAATATATACTTTATTTCGTATAATAAAGTGCGCTTTAAATGGTGAGTATATAATTTTAAAAAAAAAGAATGGACAACAATTAGAGCTGCATGTACCCTTTTCCTTTAGGAATTGGACCATTCATAATCTTGAGAACTAGTTATTTTACAAAGCAGAATTCATTTTTGCATTGGCTGATTTTTCAACTTTTGTTCTTGGAACCAAACATGATTTGGAAAAGTAGGTCATAAGATAAGACTGGAAGTCTCACTCAAAACACAGCTTTTACCTCATTTCTTTAGATGGCATTATTGCATTATCTTTTATACGGTTTCAAATAAAGTCTCATATATTTCATTAACCCCTTCTACTTATTATAACAAAATAAGTATCTCATTAGAAGTTTCACATTTTATATAAATAATAAATCATTCAATTATTTAGAATATATACTTTCACTCTTATGAAAGTGAATCCCTTATTATATGGATCATATGATTTTTAAATAAATAATAGGTCTTGTCCTCCATGTTACTAGAACACTTGTTAACAAAACTTAAGTCTTGTCTTCTCGTTAACAAAACTTAAGTCTTGTCTTCTCTTAACTTCAACTTATCCAAAATGACTTTTAGATCATTTTGGACCATAAGTCATGCACATACAATTCTCTTCAAGATACTATAAAATCTACCAAAAAAGAATCAACAAAAGTAGATTCTAATGCCTTATCAGATAATTGATTCAAGAAAGTGGGAGAATGTATGCATTCTAATAAGCAAAATCAAAACATTGATTCTAGTCAGTCCAACAGAATGCAATGCTTGACTTCTGCTTGACAACACAGAAATAACATTGGTTCACAAAATCAAACCTCTTACTAATTTAACATGTTGAACCAACATTGGATGGGCGCTTGAGTCGCATCACTCTGTCATCACAGGTTTGTTCTCATTCGCCTTCGGCCTCTGCTCCTTGGGCTTTTGCTCCTCATTTTTCCTGTACAGGAACACACAGAAATTTACATACAAATTATTATAGGATAGAATCATAGATACGGTAATGACAAGATTCAGAACGGCTCGCCAATGGAGAGTAAGCCAGTAAATTTAGATGTTGCATATTCTGCCAGGTTCTCAGTTTTCTGATGCCTGACATGTCAAAAACTGGATTTTGCTAAATGTTCGTAAATGAGGGTTAAGAATTTCTAGTGAGGTTAGGTACTAACAACGAAAATTGAGTTTGTGTTTGATATCAATAAAGGATGAAGTACATGTGCAGCAAAAAAAATGCTCTGATAAATTTTAAAAGGGATTAGTGGATCTAGCTACTTAAAAATGTATTCATGACGTAAAAAAAACCTGCATAGATATTGATCGTTAACAATTCCGAGCAAAATGTAAGAAACAACAGTGTTAGCATGCTGATGCCATGAACTATGATACAAATATATGGCTATTTGTGTAAAAAAAGGTCATTAGACATTGATGGAGAGGGTAAGACGAAACTTTGGAGATAAAAGTGCTAAAAAAAATGAAGTGTGCACGGCCAGTATGAGAAAAATCTGATCTGAAAAACTGTGAAGTGTTGGTCATCCTCACAAAGAAAGCACAATCTGAGAATTTTCTGTTATGTAAACTACAAACAGAAGATTTCAACGGGGATTATAGAAGGGATCTGAGTAAGTATTCGATGGAACATGGGATTCCAATGAAGAAAACTTAAGGAATTTTACATTTAACGAATTTCAAAGATGAGCTTAAAGGATGGTGGAATGATACTCTGCTAATAAAAAATTTCAATTTCAAATGAAAATGAAGATCAATGTACATTGTACAATAATAACCAGGGATTCTTAGCTTTAGAGATTTCCTTACACTTAAAGATAATCTGCAACAGTGAGGAAACCCAAAATCAAGATGTAATTGGGGGGGCTCAAGAGAGGTGGCAGGCAGGGTTTTCAAGAGGAAAGGGAGTCCATTGAGACATTAATATTTAGTGAAGAATTTTTTAACTCATTGGTGTCAAGACTGACATCTGCCATATGAAGATATCAGCTAATAATGCAATGCAGGGGACTGTGATGAACTGATGTCTCCAATTTCGTACTTCTATAAAATTCAACAGGTTTTCCTTTCTTATTTGCTTGTAAAATCCTACAATCATGGAACACTGTATGTATTTCAACTGAAATGAATAATGAATATAACATTATTTATGGCTCAGTGGCCGATGCCTACGCAGATGACACCTCCCTAAACGGTCACCTGCTCTGTGACAGGAAGGGACTGGTCACCTGTAATTTGTTAATATCGGTGGGGAACTCCTACAGGAATGGGACATAAATAACATCATAAAGTTGTATATGTAGGCAGCTATTGAGCCTTACAACAATATTGGGAGATTTTGAGATTTGAAAGAAAAACAATGTTGAGATAAGATCAAAAGGACAATGCAAACAAGGCTAGCAATCATAGCAAGAAGTAAATGGAAGAAGACAATTGGAAAAAGAACTTGAACACACAGGCAATTGGACTTACAATGACCTACTGATTGAGTATGATCTTTTCTGCTGTCCGATTCCTACAACAATCCATCACTTAGACTCATAATGACCACGATTAATCTAATTTATCTTGTCGGGTGATAATGGGATTAATCAATAGGTGGTCACTCTTGCTGGAAAGAGTCTCCCTTGCTAATACACAAGGAATGCATGGTCCCTGATCCCATTATCAACTAAATTCATGTTAAGAACAATTAAATTCACAATCCATCATCTTATCTATCAAAAGAGGGGAGATCATAAGATCTCTACCATAAGGAACAAATACAATGGACAGAACATGTTTTTCAAAGCTTCAATTTTACATCGAAGTTTTGTGATTCCATGTACCATCAAATGATCATAACCAAAAAAATTGGCTTGATGCACCATCCAAGCAAAGGAATTTTAACATGCAACTTATCTCAAATAGACTGTAAGTCTCTAGCTGATGCCTTCCATTGAAAACCAAAACCTCAAGAGAAATCCAGCTCGACAAAAACAAAGGATTAAACATTTCTTCTTGGACAAGCAACCCTATGCAACTTATGTAAATTCTAAAAAAAATGGAAGTTGACAACAAGAAATGGGATTTTCAGTTCAAACACTTATCGTCATATCCCAAGAAGAATAACAAGGAGGCAGCCAAGAACAAATTAGTGAAGTCACGAACAAATTTATGCGTACCCCCTTGCTTGAAGTGAATCTAGAATTTAAACCCGTTCGCATCTCTATATTAGCTGTCTGAAACTCAGAATTCAGACCAGTATTTTTTTGAAAAAAAAGCCAAATGCTAACACGCAAAGTTCGCCAGATAAATAGCCGATAACACCATTGTTCAGTTTTCTTTTGACAATTATTTCTAAAAAAATACCCCGATAAAGAAAATCACAAAAAATTGTTAATTTATGATTTATCTCATGTCAATTGTCATATACACACTATGGTGGAGCCTCCATTAATTAACTTAAAAATCACATTATCTGCATACTTTCGCTAGAGCTCTTCATCGACCAACATGAGTTTCATTCTTGGAACAACATTGATGCTCAGAGCTAATGACACTCACATTGCATAACGTCTGTAGTCACAGAGAACACAACAATAGAGGAACTAAAATGGAAAGTTATAACAGACAGAGAAAAGTGGTGACCTTTTTTTAGAAATCATAATGCACAAAAAAAAAATCTCACTCACATAACAATAACTCTATCAATAAAAGCCCCATAGTCACCATGTTTAATCCACATGAAAAAACAAATCCAATCCCCTACCATCACCAAGTGGCCCTATGAATACCCTATCTACAAACACACACATATCATAAGCAATTTGTAAACAAGTTCCGATCTTTTAGAGCATCTCCAATCCTATACCCAAACTTTTACCCAAATTTAAATTTGAGTAAAAGTCACTCAAAACCCTTTCCAACCATTTATCCATACGCATACTAAATCAAGTTTTTACTCAAATCTTTACCCAAATTTTCAATATTTTTTTTTCCTTTGTCTCCATATTTTCTTCCAATGTGATATTTTTTTTCTTTCAACTTCACATTTAGTTGAATTATATTAGATGTCTTCTCACCCCCAAAAATTTTCACTCTCTTGAAACAAAAAAAAAAGTTTTCTTTCTTGAATCTTCATCTTTTATTTTTGACTTCTTATATTTATTCGAATAAAAAATATTATTTTTACTTTTTTTTTTTCAAAATATTGGATGATTATAATTTTTTAATTTAAATATCTTGAAGAGAAAAAAAATTGAGTAGTAAATTTTTTTGGAAAAAGGACTTTCAAAATTTTTATAAGAAATAACTAGAAGAAAATGTGAATTTTTTAAAAGATTTGAGTAAAACACAAATGGTTGGAGACGCGTCATATCAAATCAAGTTTGTACTCAAATTTTAAGTGAAATTGGGTATAAGTTTGAGTAAAAGGTTGGAGATGGCCTAGGTTGCCCCATTTCCTTCATCATCAACAACACTGGAGTAAAGTACAAGTAAAAAACATCATTCATATATGCTCAATATATAACAGATCGACAAATTGAATGGAACAAAATCGTACCAACACAGTGTTAAGGTTTGATGTTCACCGATTGCGGTATCTATCTAATCAACGCAAAAGAGATATATATATAGAGAGAGAGAGAGAGACGAAGATATTCGAAAGAGAGAGAAGGTTAGTGATCACCTCTTGTCGGAAGCCCCGCCTTTTTGGCTGAGGAAGGACCTGAACAGCGGGGAATTCACGTCGTAAATCATGGCGCCGCCTTCGAAGACTTCTCAAACTTTCAAAACCCTAGTTTTTTTTGTTCTCGTGTTTTTTTTTTTTTAAGGGTGGGCATGGTGTAGCTGGATTTTATTTGTAAGTGGACGGATTTGACCTTGGATGTGTGTGACATTTACATCATAGGACTAAAGGAGTGGTTAGGTTTATCTAGGGGGTGATAAACGAGCCGAGCTTTGATATATTCAAACTCGGCTCGTTTATAAACGAGTCGAGTCGAGTTCACAAACCTCAACGAGTCTAGCATTTTTTTGCATTTAAGGGTTTTTAGGGGTTGAAAACAAAATTTTAGTATAAATAAGTCAAGTTCATGAGTTTAAATGAGCATAACTTTATATTGATTTAATATTTTGATTTTATAAAGGAGTTTAGTAAAGCTTCAACTAAGTTTTTTTATAACACAAACGAGTGAGTTTGAATAAAAAAATAAAGTTCGATCAAAGTCCCGAGTCTAACCGAACTTTAAAAATTATTTAAGCTCGCTCATTTGTTTAATTGAATGAGCCTGAACAAGCTCAAACCGAGTCGAGCCTGAGCCGAGCTCGAGCGGCTTGGTTCGTTTACCAGTCCTAGGCTTAACTATGGTGCCGTTGGGATGAAAACATAGACTATTTGAAGATCTATTACTGTTCTAGAAATTTTAAAAAAACATTATTTGTTTGTGTTTTTAGTTATCCTTGTTAGTGAATGTAATAAGAAGTTTTTATTATTTGGTTTACTTGCTCCGAAAGCATGAGTTACGTTTGAGGTTGGATTAGGAAGTCGGAGAACAATTTGGATGGATTCGATCCGTGACATGTTTTCCTGTTGAAATCTTGTTTATGTGATACTTGGGTAGATTTTTTTTGTTCTGACTTCGGTAGAAATCATGTTGTGAGACGAAATTTTGATAAAATTTGAGATTATCGATTGGTTGTTCATTTGGACCGTTGGACCCATTTTGCTATTCCGATTAACTATTATATATTTAGTGCTACTGCTGTGATGAGAACGACGTGAATACAGGAATTAACAGTGGACATCTTGGTTGTGATGGAATGGAATGTCTATACCATTGGGTGTTTTATTTTGTGGAAGTTATTAAATTAGTTATATTTTATTATTATGAACCATACATAGCTGTGTTCTACGGACCAAAATTTTAAGATTGAAAATCATAAAAGGGAGGGAAAGACCTAAAAAGGTATGATGAAAGGAAGAGTTTTTTGAGGAATTTAATGTTTACACATTTTGTGTATGCAACTTGGCAGGAAGATGTCGAATTAGGATGAATGGATAACACTTTGTTACGGGATTAGATGAAAATAAGGTAAAAATACAAAAATTCAGTAAAATTCAATACTGAAATAATAGAGAGAATCAGAAGGAGTGAGAAATAAATTGATGAACGAAGCCCGCTGCGACTCTTAAGATGTTATTTGGATACTCCCGGTGCAGAAGTCATGAACCGAACCACCTCTAGGATCTAGCAAGCCCACACAGAGTGCACGCTCAGTGGAATCAGAAACTGGCTTAGAACTCTATCACCACGAAGGTACTCGGGCTACTGGAATAATAGGACGTCAGGGCTATCTCTCACAAACTCTCACAAAGACTCTCTCTCTTTGAGTGGATACACACTTTGTGACTTCGATAGATGGAATGGCATACATGGGTCCCTTTATATAGGCCTCTAGATTGTTCAAGAGTCACCTCCAAATTCAAAGCACTCATTCAATTATGAATAATGGACTCACAATTATTCCATGCATGATTCATTGTTCCATAATCAATGGTGGTGGCAAGTTCAAAGTACATGTATGAGGACTCTTCACTTTTCCATGCAAAGGTTCATGTATTCACCTAGGTACATCCTTGAAATTAACATATGAACATTCATTGTCATAAATGTGGTTCATTCCAACCTAGGTACATCATAGAAATACTACACACATGAACCTTGTAAAGTTAATACATGAATCAACAATTAATAGAATCCAATGCATGTACTTACTCCACCAATATACATGAATCATGCCAAGTCCATATTCACATGCCAAATTCACATCCACATATATAGCCCTTGTCCATATTATATCCAAGCCCTATAATTAGCTAATTGGTGATTATTTTAAAGCATGTGAGGGATCAAGTTTGGAGTCAAAATAAATTAATATATTTAAACATAGAATTTTGAAACTTTATTTTTGAAAAACATTTCAAAAAACCAACAATCACCCACAAGTTTCAAAATACCAACGAGTTCTATACCACAAGTTACTGTGTCTAATGTAGATGTCCGAAGACTTGAATCTACACTTAGTGTAACTGAATCTGTGACTGATAATGCAATAGTGGACTAAGCATTGAACTAAGCATCACAACCAGTTCATCAGCACACACACAGAAACTTAATAGCCATATCTGATTGGTAGCACATTTAGGGCCGTGTGCTTATTCCTGGTTCTGCGAGAGCTACTAGGAATTACTAAAATTCCATAGGAGACGGCCCACATCTCCACTCTCACATAGGTAAGTCCATAAGGAGTGCTTTCTGTCAGTCACCCTACACTTTTAAGTGCTATAGACTTATTAAAGCCCCGGGCCAGCCTAACACCACGACAGAAAGAACGCACATTAAAGGCCTTGTGCCTAATTTTTGTTTTGTGAGAGCTACTAGGAATCGCCTATAAATTCCATAGGAGACGGCCTGTATCTCCAATCTCACATAGGTAAGTCTATGAAGAGTGCTTCCTGTTAACCACCCCACACGTCAAAGTGCTATAGACTTATTAAGGTCCCAGACCAGCCTAATATCACAACAGGAAACATGCACATTAGGATAAAAGAATGAGACTTGAAATATTTATTGTGCATCAATGTCCTTACAGTAATGTTTTCTTTGAACCATAGACATCAGTATTACATGGGTAGGTAAACCTTTGAACCCAAACTTCTATCTAATGGTAGAATTATTACAAGACATCACATAGGCCTCAGTCCCATTCCAGCGGTGGTTCTCTCAACCAACTCCCTTTTGAGACCTTTCGTCAAGGGATCCGCCAAGTTCTCTGAAGATCTGACATCGACCACTGATATCACGCCATCTCGAATCAACTCATTCAGATAGCCGTGCTTCAGACGAACAGTCCTTTTTCTTCCATTGAACAAGCCATTCTCAGCAACAGCACTGGTCGCCTGGTTGTCACAATAGATAGAGATCGCACTTCTCTTTTCTACTCAATGGAAGATCATACAGGAGATTTCTCAGCCATTCAGCTTCATCTCCAGCTGTTGCCAGCGCATAGAATTCCGCTTCCATTGATGACTGTGCAATCACGGACTGTTTCTTTGATTTCCAAGATACCGCGGCTCCATCCAAGGTGAACACATAACCGCCAGTCGATTTGGATTCGTCCGGATCTGAGCACCAACTTGCGTCGCTAAAGCCTTCCACGATCGAGGGATAACCAGAGTAGAACAACCCATAGTTCATTGTGCCTTTCAGATACCTCATAACCCTCTGAATCGCCTCCCAATGAGCTTTTCCAGGATTACTTGAGAATCTGCCCAACATGCCTACAGCATAGGCAATATCCGGCCTCGTGCAACTCATCGTGTACATCAAGCTTCCGACGACGCTAGAGTACTCGAGCTGCTTCACAGGTTCCCCATCATTGGCCTTTAGCTTCTTGTTGTAGTCGTACGGAGTCGGAACTTCTGGAAGATCGAAGTATCCGAACTTCTTTAGCGTCTTCTCTACATAGTGAGACTGAGTCAGACCAAACCCAGTGTTTGACCTCACTATCTTGATTCCCAGAATCACATCAGCAGGTCCCATGTCCTTCATGCTGAACTTTGAGGAGAGAAAGCTCTTCACTGACTTCACACTCTCCAAGTCAGTGCCAATGATCAGCATGTCATCGACGTAGAGACATACTATCACGCCTCGATTATCAGCAAACTTGCTATAGACACACTTGTCGGATTCACTTACGATGAATCCCTTTTCTCGAATGACTTTGTCAAACTTTTCATGCCATAGCTTAGGAGCCTGCTTCAATCCATACAAAGATCTGACGAGCTTGCATACCTTGCTTCGAGACCTTTGATGAGAAAGCCTTCTGGTTGCTCCATATAGATCTCCTCCGTCAGATCTCCGTTCAGAAAGGCCGTCTTCACGTCCATTTGATGGACCACCATCTTATTGATTGCGGATAGAGCAACCAATACTCGGATGGTTGAGATACGAGCAACTGGTGCATAGGTGTCGAAGAAGTCGACTCCCTCCTTCTGAGTGAAACCCTTTGCAACCAGTCGGGCCTTGAACTTCTCCACAGAACCATCGGCTTTGAGCTTTCGTTTGAAGACCCACTTGCAGCCGATCGGTTTGGCTCCTCTTGGAAGATCCACCAGCACCCACGTGCCATTCGCCATGATAGACTCCATCTCGTCATTCACGGCCTCCCTCCAGAGATGAGCATCTCTAGACTTCATCGCTTCCTCGAACGATTGTGGATCTCCTTCGACGTTGTACGTCACGAAGTCCGGCCCAAAGGACTTGCTCTTTCTGATTCTCTTCGGTAAAGGCTGATCTGCATCAACCTCCTCTTCAGCTTGCGTTGGATCAGGATCGGGGACAGCATGGTCCTCGTCTGCGATCTTCTCCTCGTTTTGTGCATTCTCAGGTCGATCTTCGAGAACAATGTTTTTGTCCTTCACGAACTTGTCTTCGAAGAACTCAGCATCTCGAGCTTCAATGAGAACATTAGTGTCTAAGTCTAAAAACCTTAGAGCACTACTATTCTCGGCATGACCCAAGAAGATGCACTTTGTGGCTTTTGGACCCAGTTTTGGCCTCTTTAAGTCCGGCAGACGAACATAGGCCAAACACCCCCACACTTTGAGAGAATTCAATTGTGGTGGGTATTTAAACCACAACTCGAACGGAGTGACTTCGGTCTTGGAGTGTGGAACTCTGTTTAGGATGAAGTTCACCATTAGCAACGCTTCACCCCAATAGCATGATGGTAGACCAGCAGTCAGCAACATCGAGTTGATCATATCAGACAGGGTCCGATTCTTCCTTTCAGCAATTCCATTGGATTGAGGAGAATAAGGTGCAGTCGTCTCATTGATGATGCCATGTTCTTGACAGAACGCGGCAAACTCCTTCGAACGATATTCACCTCCACGATCACTTCGAATTCTCTTGATGACCTTTCCAGTCTGTTTCTCAACTTGAGATTTGAAAGACTGGAATTTCTCGAATACTTCGTCCTTCGACTTAAGTAAGAAGATATAAGAGAATCTTGAGTGATCATCGATAAATGTGACGAAGTATTTCATACCTCCTCGAGTCACAAAGCTCTTGAAGTCACACGTATCGGAGTGAATGAGTTCGAGAACCTCGGTGCTCCGAGACACTGCTTTGAAAGGCTTCCGAGTGATCTTCGCTTGAGCGCACACCTCGCACTTGTCTGCCTTCTGACCCCCACATTTTGGAAGTAGGCCTAGACTAGTCATGGATGCAAGCTTTTTATAATTTACATGACCTAGTCTAAGATGCCACAACACAAGGGAATAAGCAGAAGAACTAATTTTATTCACTTCATTGACTGGGGTTGCAACGCTGAGTTTGAACATCCCATCGGTACAGTAGGCAGAGCCAAAGTACACATTTTTAAAAGACATAATTATCTTTCCGCCTTTGATGTCCAAGCGCATACCCGCGTTGCTGAGTAGACTCCCAGAGATCAGATTCTTGGAGATTGTAGGCACATGCTTCACATTCTCCAGAGTCAGAGTCTTCCCAGAGGTCAATGTCAGCACAACTGTTCCTACGCCGATAACATCAGCTTTGGATTGGTTCGCCATGCTGACATTTTCCTTGACTTCGGCATAGGTGGAATACAGAGCTTTGTTGGCGCAGACATGACAACTAGCTCCCGTATCGATCCACCAATCCGTGTCCTTGCTTGGTGTGAATACGTGCGAGATCATTGCAACAAGATTAACAGGTTCAGCAACGGGACTCACCGGTGTCACGAGTTGGTTCACTTGGTCCTTCGATCGGCACTCTCGAGCGAAGTGACCCGGCTTGTGGCACTTGTAGCAGAGCCCCGTCGTCTTCTTCTTCGCCTTCGGGTTTGAAACCTTCAAATTCTTTGGATAGAATTCTTAGGTTTCTTACCCTTCTTCTTGAACCTCCTTTGATCGGTCTTGGACTCCACCATGTTGGCCTGAGTGGACTGTGATGCGAGGGCATCCAGTTTGGCTTGAGTCCTTGACTCGTCCTCGATTCGGATGAAACGAGTCAACTCCTTGAGGCTCACTTTATGCTTCTTCCGGTGCATCTCATTCGCGAAGCCAAGCCACGATGGTGGCAATTGTTGATGATAGCACCAACCATGAAGCCTTCAGGCAGCTCCATGTCCTCCTCCTTCAGCTTCAACGCCTTCGTTTGAAGCTCCTTGACTTGAGGCAGAATTGCTTCCCATCCTCAAACTTCAGGTTGAGGAAGTTGTTGACAAGGAAAGTCTTCGAAAGCTCCTCCTCCGCCTTGTATTGCTTTTCAAGCTCCTCCCAGATCTCTCTAGCAGAAGAGACCTTGTTGAAGTTGTCCGCCAAGGAGTTGTCGAGCGAGTTCATGATGCATGAACGACAGAGAGAATTGGCTTTCTTCCACAACGCCAGTTTCTTCTGGGATGCAGTCTCCTCAGATGGTTCATCGTCCGTCAGGATGTGGAAGACCTTCAAAAGTTGAAGAGTGAAGATGATCTTCCTCTTCCATGCATTGAAGTCGGTGCCATCGAACTTGTCCAATTTGGACACATCCAGCCCATCATCATCGACAGATCCATAACGCCTTAAGATTGTTACGGGATTAGATGAAAATAGGGTGAAAATACAAAAATTCAGCAAAATACAATACTGAAATAACAGAGAGAATCAGAAGGAGTGAGAGATAAATGGATGGACGAAGCCGCTGCGACGCTTAAGGCGTTATTCGGCTCCTCCCGGTGCAGAAGTCACGAACCGAACCGCCCCCAGGATCCAGCAAGCCACACAGAGTGCACGCTCAGGTGGAATCAGAAACTGGCTTAGAACTCTATCACCACGAAGGCACTCGGGCTACTGGAATAATAGGACGTCAGGGCTATCTCTCACAAACTCTCACAAGAGACTCTCTCTCTTTGAGTGGATACACACTTTGTGACTTCGATAGATGGAATGGCATACATGGGTCCCTTTATATAGGCCTCTAGATTGCCCAAGAGTCACCTCCAAATTCAAGGCACCCATTCAATTAGGAATAATGGACTCACAATTATTCCATGCATGATTCATTGTTCCATAATCAATGGTGGTGGCAAGTTCAAAGTACATGTATGGGGACTCTTCACTTTTCCATGCAAAGTTCATGTATTCACCTAGGTACATCCTTGAATTAACATATGAACATTCATTGTCATAAATGTGGTTCATTCCAACCTAGGTACATCATAGAAATACTACACACATGAACCTTGCAAAGTTAATACATGAATCAACAATTAATAGAATCAGAAGGAGTGAGAGATAAATAGATGGACGAAGCCGCTGCGACACTTAAGGTGTTATTCGGCTCCTCCCGGTGCAGAAGTCACGAACCGAACCGCCTCCAGGATCCAGCAAGCCACACAGAGTGCACGCTCAAGTGGAATCAGAAACTGGCTTAGAACTCTATCACCACGAAGGTACTCGGGCCACTGGAATAATAGGACGTCAGGGCTATCTCTCACAAACTCTCACAAAAGACTCTCTCTCTTTGAGTGGATACACACTTTGTGACTTCGATAGATGGAATGGCATACATGGGTCCCTTTATATAGGCCTCTAGATTGTCAAAGAGTCACCTCCAAATTCAAGGCACCCATTCAATTAGGAATAATGGACTCATAATTATTCCATGCATGATTCATTGTTCCATAATCAATGGTGGTGGCAAGTTCAAAGTACATGTATGGGGACTCTTCACTTTTCCATGCAAAGGTTCATGTATTCACCTAGGTACATCCTTGCAATTAACATATGAACATTCATTGTCATAAATGTGGTTCATTCCAGCTTAGGTACATCATAGAAATACTACACACATGAACCTTGCAAAGTTAATACATGAATCAACAATTAATAGAATCCACTGCATGTATTTACTCCACCAATATACATGAATCATGTCATGTCCATATTCACATGCCAAATTTACATCCACATATATAGCCCTTGTCCATATTATATCCAAGCCCTATAATTAGCTAACTGGTTATTATTTTAAAGCATGTGAGGGATCAAGTTTGGAGTCAAAATAAATTAATATATTTAAACATAGAATTTTGAAACTTTATTTTTGAAAAACATTTCAAAAAACCAACAATCCCCCACAAGTTTCAAAATACCAACGAGTTCTATCCCATAAGTTACTGCGTCTAATGTAGATGTCCGAAGACTTGAATCTACACTTAGTGTAGCTGAATCTGTGACTGATAATGCAATAGTGGACTAAGCATTGAACTAAGCATCACAACCAGTTCATCAGCACACACACAGAAACTTAATAGCCATATCTGATTGGTAGCACATTTAGGGCCGTGTGCTTATTCCTGGTTCTGCGAGAGCTACTAGGAATTACTAAAATTCCATAGGAGACGGCCCACATCTCCACTCTCACATAGGTAAGTCCATAAGGAGTGCTTTCTGTCAGTCACCCCACACTTTTAAGTGCTATAGACTTATTAAGGCCCCGGGCCAGCCTAACACCACGACAGAAAGAACGCACATTAAAGGCCTTGTGCCTAATTTTTGTTCTGTGAGAGCTACTAGGAATCGCTATAAATTCCATAGGAGACGGCCTGTATCTCCAATCTCACATAGGTAAGTCTATGAAGAGTGCTTCCTGTTAACCACCCCACACGTCAAAGTGCTATAGACTTATTAAGGTCCCAGACCAGCCTAATATCACAACAGGAAACATGCACATTAGGATAAAAGAATGAGACTTGAAATATTTATTGTGCATCAATGTCCTTACAGTAATGTTTCTTTGAACCATAGACATCAGTATTACATGGGTAGGTAAACCTTTGAACCCAAACTTCTATCTAATGGTAGAATTATTACAAGACATCACATAGGCCTCAGTCCCATTCCAGCGGTGGTTCTCTCAACCAACTCCCTTTTGAGACCTTTCGTCAAGGGATCCGCCAAGTTCTCTGAAGATCTGACATCGACCACTGATATCACGCCATCTCGAATCAACTCATTCAGATAGCCGTGCTTCAGACGAACAGTCCTTTTTCTTCCATTGAACAAGCCATTCTCAGCAACAGCACTGGTCGCCTGGTTGTCACAATAGATAGAGATCGCACTTCTCTTTTCTACTCAATGGAAGATCATACAGGAGATTTCTCAGCCATTCAGCTTCATCTCCAGCTGTTGCCAGCGCATAGAATTCCGCTTCCATCGATGACTGTGCAATCACGGACTGTTTCTTTGATTTCCAAGATACCGCGGCTCCATCCAAGGTGAACACATAACCGCCAGTCGATTTGGATTCGTCCGGATCTGAGCACCAACTTGCGTCGCTGAAGCCTTCCACGATCGAGGGATAACCAGAGTAGAACAACCCATAGTTCATTGTGCCTTTCAGATACCTCATAACCCTCTGAATCGCCTCCCAATGAGCTTTTCCAGGATTACTTGAGAATCTGCCCAACATGCCTACAGCATAGGCAATATCCGGCCTCGTGCAACTCATCGCGTACATCAAGCTTCCGACGACGCTAGAGTACTCGAGCTGCTTCACAGGTTCCCCATCATTGGCCTTCAGCTTCTTGTTGTAGTCGTACGGAGTCGGAACTTCTGGAAGATCGAAGTATCCGAACTTCTTTAGTATCTTCTCTACATAGTGAGACTGAGTCAGACCAAACCCAGTGTTTGACCTCACTATCTTGATTCCCAGAATCACATCAGCAGGTCCCATGTCCTTCATGCTAAACTTTGAGGAGAGAAAGCTCTTCACTGACTTCACACTCTCCAAGTCAGTGCCAATGATCAGCATGTCATCGACGTAGAGACATACTATCACGCCTCGATTATCAGCAAACTTGCTATAGACACACTTGTCGGATTCACTTACGATGAATCCCTTTTCTCGAATGACTTTGTCAAACTTTTCATGCCATAGCTTAGGAGCCTGCTTCAATCCATACAAAGATCTGACGAGCTTGCATACCTTGCTTTCGAGACCTTTGATGAGAAAGCCTTCTGGTTGCTCCATATAGATCTCCTCCGTCAGATCTCCGTTCAGAAAGGCCGTCTTCACGTCCATTTGATGGACCACCATCTTATTGATTGCGGATAGAGCAACCAATACTCGGATGGTTGAGATACGAGCAACTGGTGCATAGGTGTCGAAGAAGTCGACTCCCTCCTTCTGAGTGAAACCCTTTGCAACCAGTCGGGCCTTGAACTTCTCCACAGAACCATCGGCTTTGAGCTTTCGTTTGAAGACCCACTTGCAGCCGATCGGTTTGGCTCCTCTTGGAAGATCCACCAGCACCCACGTGCCATTCGCCATGATAGACTCCATCTCGTCATTCACGGCCTCCCTCCAGAGATGAGCATCTCTAGACTTCATCGCTTCCTCGAACGATTGTGGATCTCCTTCGACGTTGTACGTCACGAAGTCCGGCCCAAAGGACTTGCTCTTTCTGATTCTCTTCGGTAAAGGCTGATCTGCATCAACCTCTCTTCAGCTTGCGTTGGATCAGGATCGGGGACAGCATGGTCCTCGTCTGCGATCTTCTCCTCGTTTTGTGCATTCTCAGGTCGATCTTCGAGAACAATGTTTTTGTCCTTCACGAACTTGTCTTCGAAGAACTCAGCATCTCGAGCTTCAATGAGAACATTAGTGTCTAAGTCTAAAAACCTTAGAGCACTACTATTCTCGGCATGACCCAAGAAGATGCACTTTGTGGCTTTTGGACCCAGTTTTGGCCTCTTTAAGTCCGGCAGACGAACATAGGCCAAACACCCCCACACTTTGAGAGAATTCAATTGTGGTGGGTATTTAAACCACAACTCGAACGGAGTGACTTCGGTCTTGGAGTGTGGAACTCTGTTTAGGATGAAGTTCGCCATTAGCAACGCTTCACCCCAATAGCATGATGGTAGACCAGCAGTCAGCAACATCGAGTTGATCATATCAGACAGGGTCCGATTCTTCCTTTCAGCAATTCCATTGGATTGAGGAGAATAAGGTGCAGTCGTCTCATTGATGATGCCATGTTCTTGACAGAACGCGGCAAACTCCTTCGAACGATATTCACCTCCACGATCACTTCGAATTCTCTTGATGACCTTTCCAGTCTGTTTCTCAACTTGAGATTTGAAAGACTGGAATTTCTCGAATACTTCGTCCTTCGACTTAAGTAAGAAGATATAAGAGAATCTTGAGTGATCATCGATAAATGTGACGAAGTATTTCATACCTCCTCGAGTCACAAAGCTCTTGAAGTCACACGTATCGGAGTGAATGAGTTCGAGAACCTCGGTGCTCCGAGACACTGCTTTGAAAGGCTTCCGAGTGATCTTCGCTTGAGCGCACACCTCGCACTTGTCTGCCTTCTGACCCCCACATTTTGGAAGTAGGCCTAGACTAGTCATGGATGCAAGCTTTTTATAATTTACATGACCTAGTCTAAGATGCCACAACACAAGGGAATAAGCAGAAGAACTAATTTTATTCACTTCATTGACTGGGGTTGCAACGCTGAGTTTGAACATCCCATCGGTACAGTAGGCAGAGCCAAAGTACACATTTTTAAAAGACATAATTATCTTTCCGCCTTTGATGTCCAAGCGCATACCCGCGTTGCTGAGTAGACTCCCAGAGATCAGATTCTTGGAGATTGTAGGCACATGCTTCACATTCTCCAGAGTCAGAGTCTTCCCAGAGGTCAATGTCAGCACAACTGTTCCTACGCCGATAACATCAGCTTTGGATTGGTTCGCCATGCTGACATTTTCCTTGACTTCGGCATAGGTGGAATACAGAGCTTTGTTGGCGCAGACATGACAACTAGCTCCCGTATCGATCCACCAATCCGTGTCCTTGCTTGGTGTGAATACGTGCGAGATCATTGCAACAAGATTAACAGGTTCAGCAACGGGACTCACCGGTGTCACGAGTTGGTTCACTTGGTCCTTCGATCGGCACTCTCGAGCGAAGTGACCCGGCTTGTGGCACTTGTAGCAGAGCCCCGTCGTCTTCTTCTTCGCCTTCGGGTTTGAAACCTTCAAATTCTTTGGATCAGAATTCTTAGGTTTCTTACCCTTCTTCTTGAACCTCCTTTGATCGGTCTTGGACTCCACCATGTTGGCCTGAGTGGACTGTGATGCGAGGGCATCCAGTTTGGCTTGAGTCCTTGACTCGTCCTCGATTCGGATGAAACGAGTCAACTCCTTGAGGCTCACTTTATGCTTCTTCCGGTGCATCTCATTCGCGAAGCCAAGCCACGATGGTGGCAACTTGTTGATGATAGCACCAACCATGAAGCCTTCAGGCAGCTCCATGTCCTCCTCCTTCAGCTTCAACGCCTTCGTTTGAAGCTCCTTGACTTGAGGCAGAATTTGCTTCCCATCCTCAAACTTCAGGTTGAGGAAGTTGTTGACGAGGAAAGTCTTCGAAAGCTCCTCCTCCGCCTTGTATTGCTTTTCAAGCTCCTCCCAGAATCTCTCTAGCAGAAGAGACCTTGTTGAAGTTGTCCGCCAAGGAGTTGTCGAGCGAGTTCATGATGTATGAACGACAGAGAGAATTGGCTTTCTTCCACAATGCCAGTTTCTTCTGGGATGCAGTCTCCTCAGATGGTTCATCGTCCGTCAGGATGTGGAAGACCTTCAAAAGTTGAAGAGTGAAGATGATCTTCCTCTTCCATGCATTGAAGTCGGTGCCATCGAACTTGTCCAATTTGGACACATCCAGCCCCATCATCATCGACAGATCCATAACGCCTTAAGATTGTTACGGGATTAGATGAAAATAGGGTGAAAATACAAAAATTCAGCAAAATTCAATACTGAAATAACAGAGAGAATCAGAAGGAGTGAGAGATAAATGGATGGACGAAGCAGCTGCGATGCTTAAGGCGTTATTCGTCTCCTCCCGGTGCAGAAGTCACGAACCGAACCGCCCCCAGGATCCAGCAAGCCACACAGAGTGCACGCTTAGGTGGAATCAGAAACTGGCTTAGAACTCTATCACCACGAAGGCACTCGGGCTAATGGAATAATAGGACGTCATGGCTATCTCTCACAAACTCTCACAAGAGACTCTCTCTCTTTGAGTGGATACACACTTTGTGACTTCGATAGATGGAATGGCATACATGGGTTCCTTTATATAGGCCTCTAGATTGCCCAAGAGTCACCTCCAAATTCAAGGCACCCATTCAATTAGGAATAATGGACTCACAATTATTCCATGCATGATTCATTGTTCCATAATCAATGGTGGTGGCAAGTTCAAAGTACATGTATGGGGACTCTTCACTTTTCCATGCAAAAGTTCATGTATTCACCTAGGTACATCCTTGCAATTAACATATGAACATTCATTGTCATAAATGTGGTTCATTCCAGCTTAGGTACATCATAGAAATACTACACACATGAACCTTGCAAAGTTAATACATGAATCAACAATTAATAGAATCAGAAGGAGTGAGAGATAAATAGATGGACGAAGCCGCTGCGACACTTAAGGTGTTATTCGGCTCCTCCCGGTGCAGAAGTCACGAACCGAACCGCCTCCAGGATCCAGCAAGCCACACAGAGTGCACGCTCAAGTGGAATCAGAAACTGGCTTAGAACTCTATCACCACGAAGGTACTCGGGCCACTGGAATAATAGGACGTCAGGGCTATCTCTCACAAACTCTCACAAAAGACTCTCTCTCTTTGAGTGGATACACACTTTGTGACTTCGATAGATGGAATGGCATACATGGGTCCCTTTATATAGGCCTCTAGATTGTCAAAGAGTCACCTCCAAATTCAAGGCACCCATTCAATTAGGAATAATGGACTCATAATTATTCCATGCATGATTCATTGTTCCATAATCAATGGTGGTGGCAAGTTCAAAGTACATGTATGGGGACTCTTCACTTTTCCATGCAAAGGTTCATGTATTCACCTAGGTACATCCTTGCAATTAACATATGAACATTCATTGTCATAAATGTGGTTCATTCCAGCTTAGGTACATCATAGAAATACTACACACATGAACCTTGCAAAGTTAATACATGAATCAACAATTAATAGAATCCACTGCATGTATTTACTCCACCAATATACATGAATCATGTCATGTCCATATTCACATGCCAAATTTACATCCACATATATAGCCCTTGTCCATATTATATCCAAGCCCTATAATTAGCTAACTGGTTATTATTTTAAAGCATGTGAGGGATCAAGTTTGGAGTCAAAATAAATTAATATATTTAAACATAGAATTTTGAAACTTTATTTTTGAAAAACATTTCAAAAAACCAACAATCCCCCACAAGTTTCAAAATTCTACAAGGGCAAATTAAAATGAAGAAAAATATAATTCTACAAGGGCAAATTAATCTTTTGCAAGGACTAATTTAATTTGGTAATTTTTTATAGAGACTTTAATGTCAACACAATTACATGGTGATAAAATATTATCTATCAAATTTGAAAGAAAATTTAACCCACTGATGATAATTGGGTTTTTGTCAATTTTTAGGGACTTATGCGTCTGCCCTAACTTTAACATGGATTTATATGGAATTCATCATGTTTGAGGGATATAGATGTCTTTAACCCTTTTATTTTTTCTAAATTATTATCCGTATCTTATTCGTTTTTTATCCATAACTTATCCATGTTCAACCAAACAAAAAACACCTTTTTATCATGTTTTATAACGAGAATAACTTAAATCACAACCAAACTAACAATGACTTTTTTTTTATACTGGCGTAGTTATTTAAGTTAAAATAGTTATCAGAAAACTATTGTCACACCCAAACAGGTTTACAGTGGTTTTGGTTTTCTATGAAGAATTAGGGGTATGTTTGTAAACTAACTTGATGATTAGTGTGGATTGTTCATCGTATGGGTCAGGCTATTTGCACCTCTTTTTTCCCATACACACCCAACATAAATGGATCTTTCCATTTATGTTGGGTGTGCTTAGGTAGAGAGAGGGAGGAGTGCTAAGTGGGTAAAGCCACAAAGAGCGGGGGCTAGGGCGGAGTCGGGAGAGGGCGGGGTGGGGTGGAGGAGGAGGGGAGGTAGTGGTGAGGAGGCGGCCGCGGCGAAGGGGGTGGGATCAGTGGTGGAGGTAGGGTTTGCGGTGAGGGTGATGGAGGAGGCGGGATCAGCGGACTGCACGGGGACCGATCCTCCACCACCATTTTTGGTATGGTTTTCATCGGCCAAGGACCGCTTCTTGTTGGATTTTTGTGTGTATGAAAATGTTTTATGTGTTTAGTATGTATTTTATTGTCTTATGTATTCATAGACACTGGAACTATCGACAAAGTCAGATTTAAAAAAAGGAGGAATCAGCTGTGACACGTTCATTAAAAAAAATCAAAACGTTTGGTCAGGGGGTTCCGAGAAAGAATGAAAAAAGAGCTTATATGAGTGAAACACTAATCAAATGAACCAAATGGAGCAATACCAAATCTCTTGATAGAACAAGATATTGCGTATTGCTCCTTCAACGACTCATATACACTACACTTACACTACACTAAGACCGAAGTCTTATCCATTTGTAGAAGGTGCTTCAACAGAAGCTAGGTCTAGAGGGAAGTTGTGAGCATTACGTTCATGCATTACTTCCATACCAAGGTTAGCACGGTTGATGATATCAGCCCAAGTGTTAATAACACGACCTTGAACACTGTATCTGTCGACAGAGTCCTACAAACAAAGCCAAGTGGTTTCTAGACCCAGAGACACTGGTGTAGATAACCCAATTTTGACATTCCAAAGAAATGAAAATACTTCAAGTAATATTTAGAAATTATCACATTTGGAACCTAAGAGAAAACATATCTAGAAAAATTCAAGGGGCAGGAACATGACGGTTTCTTGAAAGTAGCCGCCCCTCTTTGGGCGGCTAGTTTGTACTAACCGCCCCCCAACCACTTCCCAAATATGGGATATAAAGTTGGCATTTAATGTTGATAATTACGGTGGTTTCTTCTATTTGGCTGCCCCTTCTCTGACGGCTTACTCCTAGTAACCGTACCAAGTCACCGCTTGTCAGAGATTGGATGTTTGGCAGGTCATCACAAGGGCGGCACCTTGAGAGTAGCCGTCCCTCGCTGGGCGGCTAGTATCAAACACCATTGTATCTAATTTGATATATTGTTTAGTGGACACTCCCCTGCCCCATTTTTACCATAAATAGGGGGGTCCAAATATTTCGTCCATTCATCAAGCATCATTCAAATCCACTACAATACTCACTTGATCACCCACACCACTACATGAAAACCCTAGAGAGAGAGGGAGAGTCTTATTTTGAGAGGAAGAAACCTACTTCCCACCAAGTTTCACTCTCCAAAAACTCTCTCCAAATCCTGATGATTAAACCTAGTTTAACTTCAAACAAAAACCTAAGCCAAACCCTACCCAGGTTCTGCCTAAATAGAACCAGGTCTCAGGCAGCTAATACACACTAGTCGTCCCCCTTCAGGCGGCTAAACCCTACTAGCCTACCCCCCACTTCCAACCTGTCTTTTGAACCTCCCTTTGTCAAGTCCCCAAAGCAGAAAATGATTCTCCGTTTTCACCTCTGTGTACGGCTGGCCGTGTCTCAAAGCGAAGAATCCACAATCTACCCCCGCATAGGCAATCAAAAGAAACACCAACGTGGCGATCACAACCACCCTTGAATCTTCATGAGAAGCTGTTGGACGACTCAGCAAGGAACCGAACCAACCACACCCCCTTCCCCTTCTGAGAGACAATCCGGCTGAGCCCGTAAGGCGCATTCGATTTCGAATTTCCATAATACCCCCACACACGCACCAAAAACTGGAGGCCCAGAGCCGCCGAAAACCCATACCAACAACTGGAACTGTCGATAGAGTCCGATTTTGTAGATACTGGATCTGTCGATGAGATTTCATAAGCAAAGTCAAGTGGTTTCTGGACTTTGTAGACACAAAAACTATCGACAGACTTAGCTTTTGTAGACACTGAATTTGTCGACGATGTCTTAAAAACAAAGCTAAGTGATTATTGGAGGGGACATGAGCTATTACCATAAAGGGAGTTGAGGGAGACAACCAATTTGTTATTTTTTTGTGGAGATTCGGAGGGACAAATGAAATCTTAAGAACTTTTTTTCCTAAAAGAATCGTGTCTACGAAATGTGAAACCGTCGATACTGGTAGTGTCTATGCGTGTAGAAGAAGGACAACTTGTTTACATCTTCGATTCCATCCCCCCCCCCCACCTCGTCTCCTTATTAGCCTTGTTTCCGCCTGCCCACCACTCCCTCCACGACCGCTGCTTCCACGCGCTTGCCTCGAAAACTGCATTCTGGCCCGACGTTGATTTTGATCGGGCGATTCTCCTCACCGCCTCTCCGCCTTCTCGGATCTCTGCGGATGTCAAGGGCTGTCGACGTATCTTCTCGGAAGCGCTCTTCCCCACCCGTCCAGCCCCGCCCTCTGCCTCAACCCTCCTCCTTCCCTTGCATAAATGGATCTTTTGTAAGATCCATTTACTTGGGGTGTTTATGGTAAATAGAGGGGTGCAAATAGCCGGACCCTCATCGTATTGAGCGGCAATAGTATGGATGGGCCGGGTAGGAAATCTGTGGACTAATGGCCCTCTCAGTTAGGGCGTTGTGAGGGTAATTACAATCGAGATATTACACTTGAATATTTTTTATAATCCTAAATACAGTCTTTTATATCTGTTAACTCTCTTCACTAATTATATCTAGGTATATACCTCGTTTAAAATTTTTCTATTTTTTATATAGAAAATATGATATCATTTAATTCATTGGAGTATATACTTCATTTTTTTTATAAAAGTACATACCTCAATAATGTGGTATATGATTTCTAAAAAAAATAAAAAAATGTGTGGTCTGCATTTTAGACTGCAACATTTTCTATTACAATCTGACACACAATCAATTTTATAGCTCATTTATACAATTTGACACACTCAATCCGTTTTCTAGACCACTTTTCCCTTTTGTTTTTAAAAAATGAGAACAAATTATGCACAGTTGTCTTGGTTTTCAAATGAAATTGGAGATTTTGTTTAACCTAAATACTAGAATAATATTTCTCTTCATTTTTTTATCACTATTTTGACAATTGTCAGTATGAATATATTGATAAACCATTTATCCTTTAAAATTAAAATTAGGATAGAACATTGACACACTCAATCCCTTTTGCAGCCTTCATTTGCAATCCAGAGCATTTCCCTAGTCAATTACACACTTCACTAGTGTGATGTTTGCCTAATTAAATTCTTCATTTTCTCATTAAAAATAAAATTATTTATTGATAATTTATGTATATATTTTATTTTTTATAATAGTATGTAATTCATTAGATAAGTATAAATTTTTATAAAAAATTAAAATGATGGGTGACTAAGGTAGCATTGGGTAGTAGGATTTCAAAACTAATTTTCTGCAAACGTTGGTTTAAAACTCATTCTATAGGAAGCTGTCTCCCCCAGCTTTCTCCACTTAAGGCTTTTGAATGCTATTTATCTAAAATCTATTCGCAAGAAGTTGCGATTGTAAAACTATTTAATTACACAATTGCATAATCAATTTTCTATAAAAACAAAAGTTGTTTAATCACATAAGCGTTTTGCCTAAAAGAAAGTTGTAAATGCACTTAACATAAATTTATCATCCAATATTATCCCTGATAAAACCAACCCCTTGAGTCATCCACTCATCATCCACATCATTATGTCAACCACCATTTGCATGACCCGTTCCACAAAGACAACTAATCAATCATAGATTCACTTACAAACATTATTATATAGAGAGTTAAAACGACGTTTATTTTTGGTCCCCTACAAGTCAATAATACCGAGTTTTTGAAGCCAATAGCAACCGAGCGAAATCCTGTGGACGGTTCAGCGTGAGTCGGTTGAAACAGTCACATCGATCGGACGGCTCACAAGCATTCATACAAAATCAACGGTTCGTTTTTCTTTTCTCGTATTATAGGTATGGCCGTGACTGGTGGTGACTTCACCGGTCAATTTTGGGTTAAAAGGCGTGTTTTTCAGCTTTAAGTGGGGTATCAACCCAGGCTCGGCCCTGGGTGTAGGCCCAATAGGCAGAGCTGCCTAGGGCCCCACCCAGGGAAAAGGCCCCCAAGCCCACACGGTCACCATGCAACAACATTGTGTTTATATGTCCTTTTAACCTTTTTATGGGCCTCATCTGCCCAGCTCACCACATAACCAACTTTTTTCAAATTTAACACATCCCAAGCCTTATATGTGAAATTGGATCTTCATGATGACAGAGCCAAACAGAAAGCAACGGCTACAAATATGTATCCATAAATACATAATTAATTTTTTAATTTTTTTAAGAAGGTGAATAGACATCTTAATTAGCCTCTTTAATTAGCCTAATTTTTTTCTCCCCCAATTGATTTATCCTTCTCGGTCTCTCCCTCTCAATCTCTCATAAGGCTCTCGGCTCTCTCTAACTCTCTCTCTCTCATAATCTCTCAAAACCCTCAAGTAATCAAGATTCCAAAGTGTAAAAAGATTTATAACAAATTAATCTCCATTACAAGGTATGTAACCCCTTTTTTATTCTTAATTTTGTTTATTTATTTTTTGTTCTTGGATATATGTTTATAATTCTTATTTGTAGCCCCTGTTACAACAAACATGGTCTTTGAAGTGTAACATATTTTAAAATATTTTTTTAGGACTTCTAATGAAAACATAAAATATTCATTATCTATTTACTAATCAAAATTTATTTTTTTACAGAACTCCAACAATCAATATACAAATACTTGTTGGGGATATTGGAGAAGGGCGAAAATCAGGTTTTATTGCTCTTTAAATTTGATTTCAAGTCTCTTGATTATTGCGTATTAGATTTTGAATTGAATATAATATGTCTACTAGAAAATATAGTTGTGGATATGAAAAAAGAAGAAAAAAGAAAAAAATAGATGAATTGATTCAATCTCAATCAGGAGCTATTGAAAAGTTTTTATATAACAATAAAAGCACAACAAGTTCTGTTGAAATTTTGGTGAATGAAGAACATATGAGTGAGAATGAAAATGAAGAACATATGCCAGAAGAATGTAATAATGAGCGTAATGATGAAGAACATATCAATGAAGAAAGTAACAATGAAAATGATGATGAAAATAGACCTAAGAATTATGAAAATGAAAATTTTGATGAAGAATATAGACAGTTTCCTTTGAATATCTATGATCCAGAAAATTGGAAAAATATTAATCAAAATTTGAGAGACTTTTTAGTAGAAAGGGGTCCTATAAGAAATAATGATATCAACTTTCCTAAAGATGATGATAATGGGCATTTCTCTTCTATACATTATGTAGGAGGCAAATCCGACCAGAATAGAGAATAGGAAATAAAATATAGCATAGCATAGGGAATAACCTAAATACAGCCCATCTCACAACCCCTAGGCCCATGAGCCAGACCACGAGCTCGGGCCCATCGGGCAACACCGAGATAAGGCACCTATGCCCGCAGAGCATGTGGGCCTGACAAGCCCATATGTGAGCAAATAAGTAAGACGAGGGAAAGTCAGATTGGGCAAATCATGTGCCCGGCCACAGCTTAACGGGGATAAATGTGCCCGACCAGAGTAACGAAACCATTTCGTGAAACCATGAGAACGGTTAAGACCGTAGCAACTCACCCCGGTCGAAGGACACATCGGGATCCATGATTAAACGACAGGTCGGTCATGAGCCTCTTCTCCAAGGCGAGACGGTTAACAAAGGGAATATCATCTAACACAAAAAAGGACAGTGCGTCACGGAAACCGTTATAGGATGATGATGACCCCTAGACGCTACGTGTCCGAAATCCGTAGGCCACGTAGGAGATTCCATATCGTGTTATGGCCACTCCCTAAAGCCTTAATCGGCGCGCCCCGGTCCACTATAAAAGGGAGGCTATCCCTCCCTCTTGAGGTATGCGAAAAATCCGAGACTCTCCCTCCTCTAAAAAGTTCAAGTATTCCAAATTCTTCTTCTTCTTTCTCTGAAGAAGTGGTACTGACTTGAGCGTCGGAGGGGCGTTAGCCGGCACCACACTGGTGTGAGTGGCAGGTACACGAAGGCCTGGACCCATAAGGAGCGGAGGATCCCGGCGAAGGCGGTGAGAAGCGGACGTTGAAGCCGGATCAACACAAAGAAGAGTCCAAGCCCACATATCCTCCCAGATTCAGTTCAAAAGCCCGGATCGACCAGGATTCGGCTCAGGAGGGGATTATCGAAAAATCCGTCCCCCACATTTGGCGCCGTCTGTGGGACTCAAGCAAAAAGCTGTCCCAGAAATTTACCGGCGAAAATGGTGGCGACTAGGACTCGATCAACGATCCACGAGCGTGACGTGGAGGAAGGACGGTTGACGCCCGACGACCCCCCGCCGCCAAAAGATAAGGCACCAATCGGGTCATCCTCCCAAGACCCGACCCCAGAGGCCGGGCGTGACCTCGCGAAAGAAATGGAGTTGATGAACCAATGCTTTGGACATTTGGAGGGATTGATGCTGCAGTTCTTGAAACGCGGAGAAAAGACGCCGCCGCCCCCCACCCCCGGAAGCTCGGATTCAACAGGACCCGGCCAGAACCGAAGAGGGGCAGCGGGACCATGACCGTCAGAGTCGACAGGCAAACATACGGAGCCACGAGTCGGTATACTCGTCCGGAGAGGGGCGTCGTCTGCCAGAAGGAGGGCAAGGAGGTCAGCAGGACCCACCGGTCTTTCCTACCGCAGAGAACCGGGCTAGAGAAGTCTATGGGGAGTGCCACGACTATTCCCCGCGCCGTGACCAGCGAGGAAAAGGAACCCACCCCCTCCAGACAGGTCAATGGGAACGTTACCCGAGCCCAAGTCAATACTTGGCCCCGTCAGACGATGACTACGATCAGAGCCATCGGGAGCGTACGAGGAAGGCGTACCGAAGTGAGATGACCAACACCCGTGATCGGGAATTCATCTCTCGGGCCTTGAAGGGGTTCGAATCGCCCTTCGTCCAACACATCCTGCACAGCACACCTCCTAGGAAGTTCGTCCAGTCGAAGTTCAGACTTTATAATGGGACGACCGATCCTTTTAACCATGTGTTGGGCTTCCAACACGCGATGGCGCTTTATGAACAGCACGATGAGCTCATGTGCCGCATTTTCCCGTCCAGCCTCGAAGGGGCGGCTCTCAGCTGGTTCCACCAGCTCCCGGGGGGATCGATCCGCTGCTTTGAAGAATTCGGAACTTTGTTCGCCGAACACTTCATTTGCAGTAGGAAACAACAAAAGGATCTTAGCAACCTCATGAAGGTCCAGATGCAGGCAGGAGAATCAATTCGGGCGTATGTAGATCGGTTCCGTCTCCTTATGTTCGAGGTAGATCGGTGTGACTCAAATGCTGCGATAATGGCGTTTAGAAATGGCTTGCCGCCAAAGCATCACCTGCGTAATTCCTTGGTAAAGAAGGTCACAGAGTCCCTTAGCGAACTCATATGCAGAGCGAAAAAGTATGCCAAAGTCGAGGATGAGACCATCTCTTCACGGCCCCAAGCCGTCGCTGCGGTTACAAAGAATCCCGCACCAAGGGAGGACAAGGGGCGGAATTCATGCGCTGACTAGAAAAATAGTCCAATCACCAACGAGTCGAGAAAAGACGTACACGAAATTCACTCTGCCCCTTGTGCAGATTTTGGAGAAAATCAAGTACGCTCCGTTTTTCCAGTGGCACTCCCCATGAAAGGCGATCCGGCCACTCGTGACAAGGGACTAAAATGCGACTACCACCGAGACGTCGGACATCAAACTGAAGGCTGCCGAACCTATAAAGGGTTCTTGGAATCCCTAGTTCGCAAGGGAAAGCTTCGAGGATTCATTGAGCCAAGAGAAGAGAACAAGCCGGAGAAGCACGTGGTGGCCGTGGGGCACTCGCACGCCGCGGGGGTCATCGATGTGATATGCGGAGGACTACCACAAGTGACGGAACCCAAGTCATTTATGAGGATGGCCAAGCGCAGTTCGAAACACCTAGAGATTCTGCAAATCGACCAAGAAGCGAAGCTAGCACCAAGGAAAGCAAGGGTTGATGACCCAGGGGTGATTTCGTTTTCTGATGATGACCTCGCTGGGATAATTGTACCACACAGCGACGATGCCTTGGTCATCACATTGCGGATCGCAAATTTCGATGTTAATCGCATACTCGTCGACACTGGGAGCTCGGCTGACATACTATTCACGCAACCATATCTCAAGATGGGGCTGAAACCTTCAAGCTTGGAACCGATGAAGGAGCCGTTGATAGCTTTCAACGGTAGCCAGGCAGTACCGTCCGGGCGCATAACCCTGCCGGTGCGGGCAGGAGACGACTCTCATGACAGAGTTCATAGTCATGGACCTGCGTTCACCTTACAACGCAATTATGGGGCGCACGTGGCTGGGCGCGATAAAGGCCATTCCATCTACCAACCATAAAAAATTGCGCTTCCCGTTCACCCAAGGGATTATGCAAATACAAGGCGACCAGTTCGCTGCGATACGGTGTTATGCCGTAGCGACCTCCAGAAAAGCTAGTGTCGAAGAGCAGGCCGGGGAGGAGGGTGACATCCACCCTAAAAGATAGCAATTACTGAAGGATCGGGTACGGGCCGATGACTCCCGACCCGATCCCGCTCAGCGGGTCGTGGAAGACTTCGAAAAAATAGTCATCGACCCACAAGATCCAGATAAATACTTCCTTATCGGGACCACGCTGAACCCGGAGATGTGTTTGCTTGGGCACCTTCTGAAATGCCAGGTATTGACCCTGAGGTGATATTCCACCGATTGTACATCTCCCCGACGGTTCGTCCCGTCAAACAGAAACAACGGCGAGTGGCCCCCGTCCACGCGAAAGCTATAAAAGAAGAAGTGGAACAGCTATTGGTGGCTGACTTTATATGGGAAATTCGATACCCAGACTGGTTGGCCAATACGGTGGTTGTGCCAAAAAAGAACAAAAAGTAGCGCGTCTGCGTCGATTTCATCGACTTGAACAGGGCCTGTCCAAAAGACAGTTTCCCTCTCTTGAAAATAGACCAACTGGTGGACGCCTCATCGGGCAATGATCTAATGAGTTTCATGGATGCATACTCGGAATATCACCAAATCCTGATGTACAAGCATGATATCGAAAAAACGGCTTTCATCACTCCTATAGGAACCTATTGCCACAAGGTGATTCCCATTGGGCTGAAGAATGCAGGGGCAACCTACCAAAAGTTGGTTACTAAGATATTCGAGCACCAAATCGGCAAGATCGTGGGGGTATACATTGACGATATGCTAGTTCGGAGCGTTCAGAAGCATATCACCTCGGGCACCTAAAGGAGGCATTCGAAGTACTTCAGAATTATCGCGTGAAGCTTAACACAGCTAGGTGCTCCTTCGGAGTAGAGTCTGAAAAATTTCTTGGTTTTCTGACCACTCACCGGGGTATAGAGACCAACCCCGATCAGATCAAAGTTGTACTCGAAATGGATCTGCCAAGGAATCGGAAGGAGGTTCAGAAACTAACCGGGAGACTAGCCGCCCTAAATCGATTCATCTCCAAAGCAACTGAAAGGAACCTCCCTTTTTTCAAGTTGCTAAGGAAGACTGAGACATTTGACTAGACTCCTGAGTGCCAACTGGCCTTCGAAGAATTAAAGAAGTACCTCTCGTCACCTCCACTCCTCATGAAGCCTAACCCCGGTGAGCCACTTTACCTTTACTTGGCGGCATCCGATCATGCGGTCAGTTCTGTCATTGCAAAGGCCTGTATATTACGTCAGTATATCTCTTTGCGGACTGGAGTCCCAGTACTTGTACTTGGAAAAAGAAGTCTACACCCTACTCGTTTTATCTCGGAAACTCCGACATTACTTCATAGCTCATTCAGTCAATGTCGTAACCGACTACCCCTTGAAACCCATTCTGAAAAAAGCAAACATCACAGGGCGCATGCTAAAGTGGGCGATTGAACTCTCCCCTTTTGATCTGTATTACGTGCCGAGGAACGCCATTAAGGGGCAAGTCATCGCAGACATTCTGACCGATTTGACCCCACCTTCTGGTGAAATTTTGACGGTAGAGTATCAAGAAGAGGTATCTGGCCCAAAGTGGACCCTAAACGTCGACGGAGCTTCTAATCGAAGGGGCGCAGGCGCGGGTTTGGTTTTAAAAAATAGCGATGGGAACTTATTTGAACACGCCATCAAGCTGGGCTTCCGGGCATCCAACAACGAAGCAGAATACGAAGCTCTAATCGCAGGATTGGATCTCACAGCTCATTTGGGAGCATGAGTCATTGATGCCTACAGTGATTCACAGCTGGTGGTGTTCCAAAGCACGGGCGAATACGAGACCAGAGACGAGAGGATGACGTCGTATTAGCAAAAAGTGCAGCTATTGCTGTCCCAATTCAAATCCGCGAAAGTGCATCAGATAGAAAGAGAGCTCAACACTCAAGCCGACACTCTAGCAACCTTGGCGTCGTCCCTCAACGGGAAGCCGGCCAGAAGTAACCACCTTGACTACATAAAATCCCCAAGTATCGAAAGGCTTGGCAAAATTTTAACAATCGCCTGTGTGGAGGATTCACCCAATTGGATGACTGATATCAAGAAGTACCTTTCGGAAGGGGTCTTGTCAGATAGCAAGATCGAGGCAAGAAAGCTTAGGCAGAGGGCAACCAGGTATTGGAAGTCATCCATGAGAATCCTTTACAAAAGAGTTTTCAAGGTCCATACCTCAGGTGCATCGGACCCCGGGAGGCACGAGTCCTCAACACACTGCATTCAGGCCTGTGTGGAGGACATATTGGTTTTCGGTCACTAGCCCTTCGGGCTGTGTCTATCGGTTATTTCTGGCCGAGCATGGAGAGAGATTCAGCAAAGTTGGTCCAGAAGTGTGAGAACTGTCAACGATTTGGGAATCTTATTCACCAGCCAGCAACGAACATGGTTCCTATCAAAAGTCGATGGCCGTTTGCACAATGGGGTCTAGACATTGTCGGACCAATGCCAACGGCGCCCCGGCAAAAACGTTTCCTGCTAGTAGCCACCGACTACTTCACCAAGTGGGTGGAAGCGGTACCCCTGGCGAGGATCAGAGATATTGAGGTTAAGTCATTCATCTGGAAAGACATAGTATGCCGATTTAGGTTCCGCAGGCCATCATTTTGGACAACGGAAAATAGTTCGATAGCAAAATGATAAAGGATTTCTACGAGGAATTGAAAATACAGCACCATTTCTCTATCCCACGATACCCTCAGAGCAACGGGCAAGCGGAGATCACAAATCGGACAATTCTGGGCGGTTTGAAGAAGAGGCTAGATAGCGCGAAAGGGAAATGGGTCGATGAACTACCATCGGTCCTATGGGCCTATCGAACTACCTCAAGAAGGTCCACCGGTGAAACACCCTTCTCATTAGCGTTCGGGATCGAGGCCGTCTTGCCGGTTGAAACAGAAGTGGTCACACACCGAACTGAAAACTTCGACCGATGAGCAATTGATGCAGGACCTAGAACTTCAGGATGAGGGAAGGGAGATTGCAGCCATCAGAAAAATGGACTATCAGAACTAAATATCCAGATACTACAATCGGCGAGTATCAAGCAAAAACTTCAGAGCTGGAGACCTGGTCCTCAGAGAGATCTTTCCAGAAACTAAGAACAAAAATGACGACAAGCTAGGTCCAAATTGGAAAGGCCCTTTTAAAGTCATTAGAGTTGGACCGAATGGGGCCTATCACCTAGAAACAATGGAAGGGTGCGAGATCCCTCGCCCTTGGAATGTAATCCATTTGAAGAAATATTATCATTGAATGAAAAGTTCCATTTTTTCTTCTTCAAATATTCTGAGTGCATGACAACACAACAGAAAAAGCCGCGCTCAACGGGTTGAGTCTGATCGGGGTCACTTTTAGCACTCGATACAGCTCAGCCCTCACAGTCGCGCAACTAGCCGAATGAGACCCTAAGCCGCGCCCAACTGGCTGAATCCGATCGGGTCGCTTTTAGCACTCAATACAGCTCAGCCCTCTCAGTCACACAACTTACCGAATGGCACCTTAAGCCGCGCTCAATGGGCTGATCTGATCGGGGTCGCTTTTAGCACTCAATACAGCTCAAACCTCGCAGTCGCGCAACTAGCCGAATGGCATCCTAAGCCGTGCTCAACGGGCTGAGCTTGGTCGAGGTTGCTTGTTGCACTCGAGCCAGTTCAGCCCTCGCAGCACGCACTAGCCGAATGGCACCCCTAAGCCGTGCTCAACGGGATGAGCCTGGTCGAGGTCCCTTGTTGCACTCAAGCCAGTTCAGCCCTCGCAGCACGCACTAGCCGAATGACACCCCTAAGTCGTGCTCTACGGGCTGAGCCTGGTCGAGATCGCTTGTTGTACTCGAGCCAGTTCAGCCCTCGCAGCTTGCACTATCCGAATGGCACCCCTAAGCCATGCTCAACTGGTTGAGCCTGGTCGAGATCGCTTGTTGCACTCGAGCCAGTTCAGCCCTCGCAGCACGCACTAGCCGAATGACACCCCTAAGCCGTGCTCAACAGGCTGAGCCTGGTCGAGATCGCTTGTTGCACTCGAGCCAGTTCAGCCCTCGCAGCACGCACTAGTCGAATGGCACCCCTAAGCCATGCTCAACGGGATGAGCCTGGTCGAGATCGCTTGTTGCACTCGAGCTAGTTCTGCCCTCGCAGCACACACTAGCCGAATGGCACCCCTAAGCCATGCTCAACGGGCTGAGCCTGGTCGAGATCGCTTGTTGCACTCGAGCCAGTTCAGCCCCCGCAGCACGCACTAGTCGAATGGCACCCCTAAGCCATGCTCAACGGGCTGAGCCTGGTCGAGATTGCTTGTTGCACTCGAGCTAGTTCAGCCCTCGCAGCACACACTAACCGAATGGCACCCCTAAGCCGTGCTCAACGGGCTGAGCCTGGTCGAGATCGCTTGTTGCACTCGAGCCAGTTCAGCCCTCGCAGCACGCACTAGCCGAATGGCACCCCTAAGCCATGCTCAACTGGTTGAGCCTGATCGAGATCGCTTGTTGCACTCGAGCCAGTTCAGCCCTCGCAGCACGCACTAGTCGAATGGCACCCCTAAGCCATGCTCAACGGGCTGAGCCTGGTCGAGATCGCTTGTTGCACTCGAGCTAGTTCAGCCCTCGCAGCACGCACTAGCCGAATGGCACCCCTAAGCCGTGCTCAACGGGCTGAGCCTGGTCGAGGTCACTTATTGCATTCGAGCCAGTTCAGCCCTCGCAGCACGCACTAGCCGAATGGCACCTTAAAGCTATGATTGAGTCGGACAAAGCCCTCGCAGCGCGCGCCATTCAATCGGTACCCGCGAGTCATGTGCAACAACGTGAAACCGGTCAGAAGATGATCTTCACAACTATGCGTTAACCAAGTGACTAGACAGCATCGCGTCCTAGGGCCCGAAGGGCAACTGCGATTATTCATAATACTCAATTCAAGCAAGCAGCAAATCAGACCCATCTTTCAGGAATCACACCGAAATCACAATACAACACGAAATAAAAGCGAAATCAGGCGACAAGCATATAGACAAAGCAAGATAGCTACGCAAACATTAAACTTGCACCAGAAGGGTGAAAACATACATCGTTCCAAATTAACTCGCTCAAACATACAATAAAATGGCAGTAAGGCCATATGAACTTCAAGTCGAGAGTAAAAAAAAAAGCCACGCAGGACCAAGCCACCCCAAAAAGATATCCGCCGTATGCAGCCCTAATGTTCCCCGGGAGCTTAGCTAGAGGGATCGCATCGGAGCAACGAGACTGAATCTCCTTCGGTGTCGCCGGGGTCTACGGCGTCGTTAGCCAGAATCGCCTGATCCTCATTCATGGGGACCACGGTTTCCGCGACATCAGCCGCAGGATGACGTATTTTCAGCTCAGAAACATTCTCGGATGGCTCGCTCTTCACCCCTACAACATCGGCAGCTAACGGCTTTTGGACAACCGGGTTATCCTAGCAGCCAGGGGAAGGAAAACCGTCGACATCTAATATGTCGGTTAAATTACAGCCAAGGAAGCTAGTTACCTGTTCAGGAACTCCTTTGAACTCAGGAAGCGCAGTTGGACTGACAGGACCGCCTCCGATGCCTCCGGTCCTGAGTGCCGGGATGGACGGGCTTGGAAGTTGAATGACCCTCTCACCGTCGGGAGTGGAGGCTCTGTCCTGGCAATCCTGGAAGCCCTTGCGGTACCCTCGGTCGTAAGCAGCCACAGCGGCCTCCCTAACTTTTTCTTCAATTGGATCTAGGTGGTCCTTCACCGTCTGAAGCACATTGATCTCGAAGTCCAATGAGACTTCCCTCCTCTGCCGCTCAAACTCATCGATCGCCTGGGCCTTCTCAACTCGCTCCCTGTCCAGCGCCTGGGATAGCTCAAGGCATTCCCTCTTGAGCCTTTCAATAACTCGGGAATGTTCTTCCTTCGTGGCCTTCAGTTGAGCCTCAACCTTTTCCCGGGCGACCCGCTCCTCTTCGCAAGCCCGGTGAGCCCGCGCGACGTCCGCTACGAATTGCTCATATAACGGGCCCACCGAGCCCGCGTAGACACCAAGATACACAAAAAAAAGAAGGAATGAACGACATAAATAAGTCTGAACTTGAAAACATTCCAACAAACGAATGACCCCTCCCCGTGAAGACATTGAGGCGCGTAGTACCTGATAAGCTATGCTCTGTAGAATCGAGTCAATATCTGGAAGAGAGACGGCACCAGCCAGGGCCTTATTTTTCTCTTGAATGACTGACCGAGTCAGGCCAATGGCCACATCACGATCCTTCAGACCAGAGTCGGTGGTCTGGACAAGACGGGAAATTGCCCGAGGAGAAGGGACGAAAGGCCGGGCCTCGAGGTCTTTTACAGTTGGAGGCGGAGGGGGCGGCCGGGCAGCCAAAACAACTTCCTTCCCCTTTCTAGTTGGGGTGTCAGTTGAAGATTGTCTCGGCTGAGGGGACGAGAAAGGCGGACTAGCTATGGCCACCCTGCTCTTTTTAGAAGGGGTAGCGGAAGCCTACATCGACGAAGATAGTCGCCTCTTCTCTAGACTAGGGAGCTGGCCAATTCTCCCAGACTGAGCAGCCACCTCAGCTCGTAGTGCCGCAAGTCGGGCCATTTTCTCCCCACTGGAAGGGGTTTTTGATCCTACAGCAGGATTGGTGCTTGCCTTATCCGAAGAAAAAGAGGCACGGCGAGAGGATCCACTGTTGCGGACCCCCTCTCCATCTCAACGGAAAGCTGAGTCGAACTCCCCTCAGGAACAAGATGCCTCCTTTCATCAGAACGGGTGCCGGTAGCAATGGGCCCCGATCTATCCCAAGGTCGGGCATCAGTCGAAGACTCCCCGAGTTGAGGATGACCACCTTTCTTATCTGAACTCACCGCGGACTTCCCGGCGGAATAGGAGCTAGATTTTTCCCCCGATCTTGAGCTCCCTCTAGGGCCTCGGCGTAGACAGGAGCCGTGCCGAGCACCGCTGGATGAACTCTCGGTCGCCATTGGGTCACCGAAGCCCAACCTATAGAGCGGCTCAAGTTCTTCCTCAGAGCCTTCTTCCGATACAGAAGGACGGTCTTCTTGGGCGGCCGAGGACACAACCTGCGATTCCAGGCGGGGAGGACCTTCAAAGATGTCGGTCAGGCGCGGTTTCAACCGATGAGTGCTACTGGGAATCGGATTATCCCAGCCAAGGAGCCTGAAGAGGACCCGGTTGCTTATTCGAAAGGCAGCGTTCACATGTTCCAATTTCACCGAGCCTTTAGAAGGGCGAGAGTTGGCACCGTGAGCTGGAACCAAACAGAAGAGGAATCAGTAAAAATTAGAGGAGACGTTCGGCTACAAGCGCATGGAGAAAATGACTGCCCGACATATCGCGCCCATTAAGATGGAGCGTGGCACCTTCCAGATATCTGCAGGGGCATCACCGAATTCTCAGTTTCCAGAAAGAATGACCAACTTGCTTTCGGCCCAACCCTTGTCAGAATCTGGAAGCTCATGAGCTTCCGTCTAGAATCCCTAGCCCTAAAATGGTAACCCCTACCGAACTTCCAGAGCTCATAGGTGTGCATGATTTCATGGATTCCCAAATCCAGGTCAAAATCCCTATTAATGGCGACATAGCACATCAAAACCCTAAAGAAATTGGGATTGCACTGGGTAGGGTGAAGATCAAACGTTGACAGAAACTTTCTGACGAGAAGGGGAAAGGGCAACGTTAGGCCACCCCTCACAATCTGGGAGGGGTATATTGTAATAGCCCAAACCCTCTTTTACCGGTTTATGCTAATATTTACGTGTTTGGTTTACATGAGAGGATAATTTTATGTTATTGTGCTTTTGATTTTTATTATCTTTGAGGTCCTGCATTTGGTTTAATTTTTTTTAAAGCACCTTCGAGGCATATTTGGGATTCACGCTCAACATATGAAGACTTTATTTTTTTGTTATCTTTCATATAAAATTAGTTTGGTATTATTTGGAGTTATATTAGAAAAGTTATGGATGTTTTACCATTTCTGCCCCTAGAAGAATAAATCGCGAGGTCTTCTGTTCGTCGTTATTTTTAAATATAGTTAGAAGCTTCTTCTGATCTTGGCTCAAACATAGAAGTTGAAGATATTTTCGTCAGCTTTCCAACAGAAGTTCTTTCATGTGAAGTGAATTTTCCTACGAGAAGATATTGCTGTTTGAGTAGAGGCTGTGCATATTTTAGTGGAAAGGGCAATTTGGTAATTTGATGGATTTATTAATTTCATTTGATAGAGGGGAGAGTCGGTGGTGGTGTTGGTGTTTTATTTCGAGTGAGTGAGAGAGTGAGTCACCAAGACTCATTTCGGGTGGAAATTGAAGGGGAAAATCAAGGAAAAATTGGGAAAAGCTTAGTGGAGTATTTTTCGCGATACACTTGGTAAAGATTCTTGAACTTTTTATTGTTATTCTTCGTATATGATTGTTTTATTTCAGTTTTGAATCAAATTAGTGATTTGGGGCTGGAATATGATTATGTTTTTTGAGCTGGATAAATAGGTATTTGAGGGTTGATTTTACAGTATCATTTTAGGGTTCGTAGTGGGGATGTCATTTTTGTCCTGGTGGATTTGAGAATTGTTTGATTAATGGGGTTATATTTTAGTATTTGATTGAGGTTATAATTTTATCAGTGGATTCCTGTCAGCGTGAATTAGGAGCTGGAATAGGGTGAGTCCAGCTTGGGGTGTTGAATTGTGAGGTAAGTAACCCGTTCGATATTTGTTGTTCCGTTCCATTCCATTCCACGTTGTATTGTTGTAAGTAACTTACCGACTTTGCTTGTTCCATTCCATTCCACGTTCTATTGTTGTTGTTACCATTTAGTTTGCTGTTTGAGTTATTCGAGATTCTGTAATTGATCGAGATCCTGAATATTCATATCATTGGTCTATTTATTTTGGGATTCCAGGGTATTTCTTATTTTGTGACCCTTTTATATAATCCATTATTGATTCTCTTAAACTTAATTGATTTGTTAGTATGGTGAGTCTTCTTTGATGTTATGATATACATCCTAGTAATTTGTTGGTATCCTATGATCAGTGTGGTTGTGCTGTCCAACCATGAAGTCTTGTGGTGTACTTGATATCGCTGCTTCTTCTATGACCTTTTTGTTTGCTTGGAGTTGGATGACCATGGACCTTACCTTTGGGTTGAGGATTAGCTCCCCATGAGCGCGCATGTACGTACAGGTCCTGTAGGGGGCCGGTTAATACCCTACCGTGCCAACACGACGGGGGGACAGGTAGCGTGATATCCGCGGTGGACGTTTCGAGGGCCACGCGCGAGGTTTGTGTGTTGTGGACATCTTGGACGGCGGGGGGCCGAGATGGGGTCATGTAGATGGTCAATCCTGTGCTCTGGGCATTCTTGGGTCAGAGTTGTGATTTCTTATCATTCAGATTGAGATGATTCAACTTGATTGTGATTTCAGGGTATTTGTTCTCAGTTCATCGGTGATGCCCCTTGATGTTATTGGTTGGCCCTGTCAGTTGTGATGTGTTATTATGAGTTATTCCTTCCAGTTTGATTGGTGGGTTTATCAATAATGTTGTTTCTGTTCTCTGTTGATGACCTTTCAGTGATTCCATTTGTTATTCATGCTTCGACCTGACGTTATTGAGATTATTGAGCTTGATTCTATTCTAGTTTTGATGCCATATCTAGTTTTCATCTGTGTAGAATGTCTGGGTTACTTACTGAGCATCTTTCGCTCATTCCATTCCTTCTCTCTTATTTTTGCAGAGTAGAGGCGGGGTTCCTGGACGTTGACTTTGTCTCCTTTTGGTGTCACGTCCAGTTGGTGATAGGTATGTGTGTGTGTGTGTGTTTGGAGGTTTTGGATCTGTATATAGTTATTTTGGTAGAGGCTGGTCTGACAAACCAGGCCTGTGTTAAACTGCTCTGTATATATGGATGACTGTATATGAGGTGTGTTAGATGCTCTGTTGACTGCTTAAACTTTCCTGGGTGAATTTATATAAGGTGATTATATATATCTTGTTGATTATCTGTTATCCCAGGGTTGTTATCATATGTGATTATATAGGGTGGACATTTCGATGTTTAATAAAAAAGAGTCTATGGTGTGTTTTTAGGCTGGTGGCGTGCACGTGTCGGTGGTTTTAGACACGGGCCGTCACAGTTGGTGTCAGAGCCTTGGTGGCGTGCACGTGTCGGCGTTTTGGGACACGGGCCGTGACATATATATACATATTCGAATGGTTCATGTGTTCTAGTGGAACAGGGAAAGATTCATAACGCGACCATTCCATCCCTACCGATTCGGGGACGTCGAACATGCCCCTAAGACCGGCCAATGACTTCAAGATGGACATCTGCGCGTTGGATATAAAAAAAAAGTGGGGTGAAAGAGCAAATGCAACGGACGAGGCTCTCCTAAAACATAAACCCTAGAACGGACGGGAACGCAGAGAGCCGAATACATAGGTTCAAGAGAGAAGCAAGAAAAGAAGAAATACCTTCAACTTGGGCGACTGAAGTGGTAGTTGTCAGAAAACGATAATGAAATCCTTATTTTAAAGACGATAGACCAGCCAGAATGGTGTTGCATCTTTTCGGATGGCCAATGCACGACGAATGGCCTTGGAAGGCGAGAACTGTGGCAACCCTAATCATGGAAGATGATTCGAACACCTTAAATATCCTGCCCAAAAGGGCCACATGTAAAGCCTGCTCAAGTCTCTGTCATTCGAAGATACGCGCAATCGTGAGGCCCAGATCTTATGTGGCCACCAAAGACAGGTCATCTATCAGAGCTGGAAAATCGGACGGTGTTGATGGAACTCGGCAGATGGAACTAAGGATAGCCCCATCTGACCTATAAAGTAAAAAAAAAAGAGAAAGGGGGAGAGAAGAGAGAGTGCAGGGGCAAAAATTAACAAATCCCTTCAGAACAGGAGGAACCCTTGACCGACTATAACAAAGATGCCCGATCACATCCGTCGACCGTTTTAAAGAGCACGAACATCCAAACAGTGGCATGCAGAAGCAAAAATAAATAATAATAGAAATAGCAAAAAAAAATGGCGGAGGAGTGACGAATTCCACGTGGTCTCTTCCAAATAAAAATCCAACTACATTGTTTGTTAGACAGATACAATAACTAAAAGGGAAAAAGAGGGGCCATAGAACGGCAGTATAAAAACATCTCGACAGGGAGGCACGGTCGCCAGAGCTGGAGGAAGGGGCAGCAACGCCGGATCAGGGCACGGTTGGTCTCTCCCCTTGAGCACAAATCACAGCACATCAGCGCCTCGGTGACGAACGGAAGGACTCGTTCCGCTCGCGGACAGAAGGGTATGCGCGACTAGACTTCCCGTCTAGGAAATCAGCCCGGAACCCAGAAACGTAGTCCTCCAATCGCTCCTCTTTCGGGTCACGGACAAGGAGTTTGCTTGGTACCCCTATAGAAGATGAAGACCGTCTGGTCGTTTCTCGTTGTATGAACGATAACCTCGACGGCAAGGGAAAAATCGAGATGGATTCATTCCTCCTCGCCCGACGGGAGCCAAGACCACTTCATCCCCCAGGATACGAATGCTGCGAGGATGAAGACCCATCCGCGGGTACAAAGTAGGAGAAACGGGACGCTACCCTCGCATCACCCCTGGCGCGACGAGCCACCAGCGGGAATGGTCTGACGTGGAGAGCCAAGGTTAATTCAGCACGGTGAGGAGCGTCCCTGAGTAAGCTAACCCAACTCCGCTCCCGAAAGGCCAATGCCTTGGCAATGTCCTCCAGTCTGAGCTCTCCGTCGGAAGGACAGTCCGAACCCCCCACTGCAAAGAAGAGAAGAATAAGAAACGAGCCTTCAAAAGGTGTTGTTAAGTGATAAAGCAACAATGCCGGAAAAGGCAGAGATTATTTACCAAGCGGAGAGGACCTAAAGACGGATGGAAGCTGCCATGAAGAATCCGCTGATCTCCACATTCCTGAAATCTTCAAAGGATGGGTCCTCCACCCTATGAGGGTGTCATCCACGTCCAAGATCAGGGGAGGGACATTCGGACGCCTGACCATGCCGTAGCTGCCATCCCCCCTCAGTGACGATTTGAGCTGATAGAACTTCGAAAGTTCTCTCAGCCTGAATCGCACCTTGGCCGCATGGCAAAGAGCGACCACACTGGATAAAATCAGGTAGCTACCGGGAGTCAACTGAAGTGGATGGATCCCATACCACCCCAGGAAAAACCCTATGAGGTCTGGGAGGGGGAAGAATAGTCTCCCTGTCTCTTTCTGGGAAAAATAGAATACGCATGAAGTTTGGTCTGGAGTAGGGGGCACCTCGCCCTCATAAGGTTCGACCGAAACATTATCAGAAACGGTAGACATTTTGATAAGAGCAGGACGGTGCGGGAAAATTGTAGAAAGAAGATGAGCAACACGTTTGCCACAAGCCAATTATATACACGGGGAATGATGAGCGCGCATTCAATGCAAATTCAAAGTCCCGATGACGACCCGGGAAGATGAGTTGAACACCAGACGAATATGAGTAGGCATTCATGCAATAATGGGCCACGCCCGCTTATCAATGGAACAACAGAGATAACTCCTTCATCGGAACAATCAACACAATTATTAAAAAGCACAATCAATCACCACACACAATCATTAAAAAGTACAATCAATTACCACACACAATCATTAAAAATCGAGAGTCTTAACACGCAGTAGAATGGTTAAACTCGGGACGCAGCCCGGATAAAACGTCTGGTGCTCACCGAAAAAGTGTTTGTAAAAAGAAAGTGCAAACAAAACAAAGTAAAAGGAGGCAGGGAGCATGCAACATTGATGTGGGCCTCACTCCTGACGTCCTGGGTGAGAGGTGGAGGGAGTCGGCCGAGTTGACATATCCAGATCTTCCTCCAAGAAAGGACCGCACTTTCTTTCGAAGAGGGAGAGCTGATACATCTCCTTCAGCTTGGACTCAGAAGGAAAGGTTTGTCCATCCTATCTAGCCAAGTAGTCAATACTGAAGCCGGCACAGAAGTCTTTGAAGCGTTCATTCTCTTCTTCCTCGATCAGACGCTTCATCTTCTTCGCCTCCTTGCACACGGCGCTGACATGGCCACATGCCACAAGGCAAGCCTTGCGGGAAAGGGCCGGGGGCATGGAATACCTGCCCATAGCCTCGACTCGGGTAGGGCTAACACAGTACACATACTGAGGTACCCGAGACGGAGATATGGGAGGGAAAATCGAAGTCCGAGGCCCCCTCTCTGCCATAGGAGACGACCGCGGAGGCTCGACAGACCCCCTCTCTCTTGGGAGAAGCGACCCGAGGGGGTTCCGGAAGGTGGAGAGGGCGATGCCGGTTCAGGTAGAGGAGAGCTCCCACCGCCGAACTCTCCCGCATCTTCCTCGGGAACCCCAAAAGGTGAGCTAATAAAAGGCCGAGGACTGTCCGATCTCTCTTTCTCTACCCTTTCCTACTGCACAGGAGACAGGGCCGGAGTGGGTAGCGGAGGCGAAGTCAACGAGGCCGGAAAGGGGGTCCGATTGTAACCACCCCCAAGGAAGATCTCTTCGTCGCCCTCTTCGTCCTCGGGGACATCGATGGGACGGCTGTAGGGTACGGCCGACTGGACTGCGACCTTAGACCAGTGACCCGACCGCCTCAGAACTCCCCCAGGATTAGAGGATGAGCCAGAGATGCCACTAGAGGAAGAGGCGGATGAGGGACGCCAACTGGAGGACCGGTTTGCGGAAGGAAAAGGAGCAACCGGGGAAGGACGGGCGACGGAGCTCGAAGAAACCGCACCAAGTAGGGTCTTCCAGCTCCTGCCTTCAAAAGCCAGAGCCCGCTCCACGTCTTCCAATGGCAGAACCCCTGGGGGAGGGCAGGCATTTAGAGATGACGCGCCTGAGGCGAACACGAGAAAATGTGAGCAAAGGACCATAATCCACAGGTTAACGGAGTAATAAAATAAATATATAAAATGTGTCTAGTACGGGAGCAAAGGAACTTGCTCGAGCCCAAGTATGATCCCCTCATCCTGGTGGGGATGCGGAAGGGACATTCTTCTGGAATCCAGGCACCCCGGACCTGAAGGACCTTCGAGCGCCAATCGTAGATGAACTCTTGGGCGTCCAAGATCAACGTTCTCGAGGCTGGTCTCCGGGACAAGTAGAAGGTGCGGCATCCTCCGGCCAGGGGCTTCAAGATATAGAAGCTTCTCACCTCGTTTAGCCCAAGGTGGATACCAAGGGCGCGGTTGAGGGCAGAGATGACCGCTAGAATGCGGAATGCGCTCGGAACAAGCTGGAAGGGGTGCAGATCGAAAAAGCTCAGAAACTCTATTATCAGCACGGATAAGGGGAACATAATCCTTCCGGCCTCCACTTGGCCGAAATAAATCCAGAGCGATGAAGAATCATGTGGAGGGGGCATTTCTCCCCTATATTCTTCGACTGTTATAGCCTCGGATGCCTGCACCATCGGACGGAGAGGAGGAAGAGGAAGGACTAGAGAGCAATCAAAATTCGTAATAGGTCTGATTCAGCAGCAAGTATGGGAATCACGCGAGCAGTCCAAGCATACAATAAGAATCTGGTTTAAGTATCCCCAACCGTCGCGACGATTCGAAATAAGAGCGAAGCGGCAAAGAACTTTGGAATACGCGCTTACGTGACATTAATAAGGAAGGCATACGGATAGGCGACAGGTGGTTTGAAAAGATGTTGACAGAGTTGCACGTCATGACACGGTCAAATCAGGAAAAACTGGTAGGACACACCACCCCTGTCGAACGAGTCTCCCTAGGTCAGTTCTTTCGGACTCCCAAGCCCCTGGAGCCCGAAAGAAGGGGGCATTTGTAGGAGGCAAATCCGACCAGGACAGAGAATAGGAAATAAAATATAGCATGGCATAAGGAATAATCTAAATACGGCCCATCTCACAACCCCCAGGCCCACGAGCCAAACCGCGAGCTCAGGCCCATCGAGCAACACCGAGATGAGGCACTTATGCCCGCAGAGCGTGTGGGCCTGACAAGCCCAGATGTGAGCAAATAAGTAAGACGAGGGAAAGTCAGGTCGGGCAAGTCATGTGCCCAGCCACAGCTTAACGGGGATAAATGTGCCCGACCAGAGTAACAAAGACATTTCGCGAAACCATGAGAACGGTTAAGACCGTAGCAATTCACCCCGGTCGAAGGACACATCGGGATCCATGATTAAACGACAGGTCGGTCATGAGCCTCTTCCCTAAGTCGAGATGGCTAACAAGGGGAATATCATCTGACATCAAAAAGGACAGTACGTCAAGAAAACCGTTATTGGATGATGATGACCCCTAGACGCTACGTGTCCGAAATTCGTATGCCACGTAGGAGATTCCATATCGTGTTATGGCCACTCCCTAAGGCCTTAATCGGCGCGCCCCAGTCCACTATAAAAGGGAGGCTATCCCTCCCTCTTGAGGTATGCGAAAAATCCGAGTCTCTCCCTCTAAAAAGTTCAAGTATTCCAAATTCTTCTTCTTCTTTTCTCTGAAGAAGTTGTACTGACTTGAGCGTCGGAGGGGCGTTAGCCGGTACCACACTGGTGTGAGTGGCAGGTACACGAAGGCCAGGACTCATAAGGAGCAGAGGATCCCGGCGAAGGCGGTGAGAAGCGGAAGGTTCAGCCGGATCGACACAAAGAAGAGTCCAAACCCACATATCACCCCGGATTCAGTTCAAAAGCCCGGATCAACTAGGATCCGGCCCAGGAGGGGATTATCGAAAAATCCGCCCCCACACATTACAATCGATATTTATCCAATGGAGAGAAGCATGATAGAAGATGGTTAGTATATTCAAATGTTTCAGATAAGGTATATTGTTTTTGTTGTAAGTTATTTAAGAAAGAAGACAACAAGATCCATTTAGCTAATGAAGGAGTTAAAGATTGAAAAAATCTAAGTTATAGGCTTAAAAGTCATGAAACTAGTGATGAGCACATTACCAATATGAGTAGTTGGATTGAATTAGAAAGAAGATTAAAAAATAATGAAACAATTGATAAGTGCGTGGAAGAACAAATTCAAAAAGAGAAAGAACATTGGAGACAAGTTTTGTTGAGAATACTTGCTGTTGTAAAAACTCTTGCCAAAAATAATTTAGCATTTCGTGGAGACAATGAGAAGATATATCAAGAGAATAATGGAAACTTTCTAAGCTTAATTGAAATGATTGCAGAATTTGATCCAGTAATGCAAGAGCGCATTCGACGAATTCAAGAGTGTGAAACCCATTATCATTATCTTGGTCATAAAATTCAAAATGAACTAATAACTTTGTTAGCAGGAGAGATAAAAAATACAATTGTTAAAAAAATCAAAGAAGCAAAATATTTTTCAATTATACTTGATTGTACTTCAGATGCAAGTCATGAAGATCAAATGTCTCTTGTAATTCGATGTGTAGATGTTTCTTCAAGTCAAATAAAGGTAGAAGAGTTCTTTTTAGAATTTCTAAAGGTAGAAGATACATCAGGACTAAGACTTTTTAATGAACTTTTAAATGCGTTGAGAAATCTTGAACTAGATATATGTGATGTAAGAGGACAAGGATACGACAATGGATCTAACATGAAAAGGAAAATATAAAGGTGTATAAAAAAGATTACTTGAAGTAAATCCTAGAGCATTCTATATGCCATGTGGTTGTCATAGTCTTAATCTTACACTTTGTGATATGGCCAACTCTTGTTCTAAAGCTGTATCTTTTTTTGGAGTGGTACAACGTATATATTCATTGTTTTCATCTTCTACAAAACGATGGAAAGTTTCCAAAGATTTCGTGCATGGTTTTACACTTAAGCCATTATCACAAACACGTTGGGAAAGTCATGTTGAAAGTCTTAAAGCAATAAAATATCAAGCTACAGAAATAAGAGATGCTTTAGTTCATTTAGCAAATAATAGTGAAGATCCCAAAACAAAGAGTGAAGCTGAATGTTTAGCAACATATGAAATTGAGAATTTTGAGTTCTTATTTGGAATGATTATTTGGTATAACATTTTATCTGCTATTAATCAAGTTAGTAAAATATTTCAAACTGAAGACATGCATATCGATGTTGCCATATGTCAATTAAAAGGACTTATTGTATTTTTTGAGACTTATAGAGAAACTAGATTTGAACAGGCTATGATTGAAGCTAAAGAAATTGCAACTGCACTAGATATTGAACCCAAGTTTCGAGCAAAACGAATTATTCGTAGAAAAAAGCAGTTTGATGAAATTGTTAATGAAGAGATGAGACAATCACCGGAAGAAGCATTTAAAGTTAATTACTTCATTTATATAGTAGATCAAGCTCTTTCTTCACTTAAGAGTAGGTTTGAACAATTTCAAAAATATGAAGAAGTTTTTGGATTTTTGTTTGATTTGAAGAAGTTGAAAACTTTAGATGATAATTGTTTGAAATGTTACTGTAGCAAACTCAAAATTTTTTCGAGTTATGACATGATTTCTGATATCGATGGAAGAGATTTATTTTTAAAATTAAAAGTCTTGAAAGAAGTTCTACAAAAAGAAACAAAAAAAACAATTGATGTGTTGAATTATTTAAAAAGAATGGATTGTTGTTTTCCAAATGCATGGATTGCTTATAGAATATTATTGACAATACATGTTACAGTTTCATCTGCAAAAAGTAGTTTTTCAAAATTGAAGTTGATAAAATCTTATCTCAGGTCTACTATGTCACAAGAAAGATTGAACGGACTAGCTTTGCTATCTATTGAAAAAGACATGGTGGAAAAACTTGATTACTCAAGTCTAATTAGTACTTTTGCAGCTCAAAATGCAAGAAGAATAATGTTTAAGTGATGTTTTGTTGAATTTCATCATTTCTTTTTGGTATTATAGCTTTACATTATGTTTGTTAAGTTCTTGGTGTAAATTGGATGAGAGCATGTATCTATATATTATAATCTTTCAGTTGATCAATGAAAAATAACAATTTATTGGGTTTTATTTAAACAATTTTTTTTTGTGTGTGACAAGGCCCCATTTTAAAAGATCGCCTAGGGCTCCACCTAAATTTTTAAATCTCAGGACCAGCCCTGTATCAATCAAACAGCCCAACTAAAAAAAACCACTTCATTGACGCATTCAGCGGGATAAATACTGAAAATAAGTCAAACCAAACGCAGCCATAGTGTCATTAAATCACTTGAACATGAAAATTAACTGACATGATCCTCACTCATCGATTTCATTGCACTTGTGAGAGAGATCAAAGCTCAAGCCTCCTCTTCTGTGGGACACGAAGGACTTGTATAATTCGATCCAACGCATTAGCAATTCCAATCGAATATGTATGCCCAAGGATGCTGTCAACCATATCGCCTACCCCCATTTTGATAGTGTATTAAAAACTGATCGATTAAATGATTTTGCTTTTTTTTTTTTTGTGTGTAAAAAAATGTAATGGGCATTCAACCTCATTTTACTAATTGGAGTGTGTCATCAAAGCATGATAGCGATACAAATAAAGCAACGAAAGGATGCAAAAGCCTATCATTTTTGGGACCCAAAACCCATAATCGGGGTTCAATTAATGGATCCTGTAAAGTAATGGGTTAGGTTATTGGTTTGAATCGTCAACTTAATTAGGTATATGTAACTATGCTCGAACTGCCATCATATATGGTAAACCCATGGCAATGACTTGCCAACCTAAGAAGACATACCAAGGCAAAACTTGATGTGAGCCATGAGACTCATCATTTTTTAACTTAAATCTTTAGGATATCCGATACTTCACCTTTATTTTTGGGCGCTATAGCCACCCCACAAGTTATCCTACCCACCCCATAAAAAATTGATTTATCTCATATCTAACCCACCTCACGAGTTCGACATAGACGATGTCTTTCGTGTTTAAGATTGTTGGACATAAACGATGTCTTCTGTGTTTAAGATTGTTCGACATAAATCATGTCGATCAGTAACCGAAAACCTTATTTCCAGTTCGACATAGACGATGTCTTCTATATTTAAGGTGATTTGACATGGATTATGTCGATCGTGAATGATAATATACGTATGATGTAATAATTTTTTTTGTTCTACTTTAATACGCATGTATATGATAATCTATATTCATTTAGTGTACGCCAATTGTTTTTTGCGGTGTCGTCAACCGACAAAAACATTAGTTTGAACGAATAATTTACCTTCATGAATAAAATCAAACAAAGTGATATGTGGTCATTAGTTATAATATAGCAATCACAAACAATGTGTATCTCACTTTTATTTCTAGATTCATAAGATAAACATGTTGGTGATTGTATCACAAACATTATAATTCAATAAGATTTGATTACATCAAAAAATTTAGCCCTTTATTATTAAAGTAAATATAAGTTGTCAATATAAGAGTTAACCTGGTATCAATTTGTTATGTTGATCACATATCAGAAATTTTTGGTCTCTGTTCGACATGATCCATGTCAAACCAACTTAACAAATAAGACGTCATCTATGTTGAATGAGAGCGGACTAAGGTTTTTAGTTTTCGATCGACATAATCCATGTCGAACCACCTTAAACACAGAAGACATCGTCTATGTCGAACAATCTTAAACACAGAAGATATCGTTTATGTCGAACAATCTTAAACACAGAAGGCATTGTCTATATCGAACTCGTAGGGTAGGTTAAATATGAGATAAATCAATTTTGTTATGGGGTGGGTAGGATAACTTGTGGGGTGGCTATAGCCGCACTTATTTTTTGGATACTATATCGCAATTATCCTCTTCCATTCATGAGACATTTTCTTGTCAGAGAGTGTGATATCAAGCCAACTCGTTACCATCTTACACCTCTTCAAAATTTTCAACACTTCTTAGTGAATAATGATATATACCATTAAGTCCAATACCTTTCACTTTTTTTGCTAGACCCTTTTATACTTCAACTAAATTCTACCACAAATCACCTTTTCATGTCCCAATGAGTGGGACTAGATCCAAATAAATTTCTGTTTTGGTTCAGATTCGTTAGTTTCTAAAAACAGTTTTTGTCATCTATCACTTCTATCCTTCACTTTGACCCAATTCTCCTTACTCTTTTCTCTTCTTTTTTTTTTGAATAAATGATAGGCCTTCTATTGATAGAAAAGGTGCCCTAAACAGGGAAAACATAACGCAAGCCAGGTTGAATCAAAGTAGGAGAGAGTCCTACCCATTATTCAATTGCTGAACCAATTATTCGATTACAAACTTTGACCCAGTTCTCCTCACTCATAAACTTGAGTTGATCTATGTGACTGTTTCTCCTGCTCTTCTCCCTTGTTCTCGCTAACTAAGAAATTTTCACTTTGAATCCAACCTATTGTAGAAATCCCAGGCACCACATCTTCTATGCTATTTGCAGCTCTTTAGCCTCCCTCTTTGTATCTTGACACTTTTCCAGCTGTTTTGAATCCCTTGTCACTTTTTATGACCAGAACCACCTTTCCACCAATCACTTCTCATTCCTCCTTACTCAACCACCATGTTTCTTTGCGTTTGGGACGTATGCCCTTGACATAACCCAAGCATAAACAAATACTTATTTTATTTTAAACCACTCTCCATTCTATAACCCAATTTGCTATGCAAAAATTAGGTATTAGTAACAAACAGGTCATCCAAAAGGAACAACCTAAAGTGAAATTCTAGCAGAAGAGGGTCATTTAAAATAATTATTACTTTCTGATATCATATAACAAACCTAGAGCAACAGGTAAACAACTCAGATTCTTGTGTTCTGGTTATCTCATCTTCGCTGCAAACTCCTGCAGATGAATGCTAAGTAGATGGATTCTAGAATTAATTTTACAAAAAAAATAGAAAGACAATTCTCTAATTATAAAGCCACACCAGACAATATTTGACAAAAAAGGTTATCAATGTGATGAAGAGAAAAGTACAGCACTACTAGAAAAAACAATCAAATGCACCGTCATATACAAGATGGCAAATAATCTAAATGCAAATCCCAAATTACCAGTGTGTGTGAGCACCACATATATAAACCCAGGGAGGTAGAGGTTTGCAACCCAAGCAACCCTGTATCAAAAGCATGACAAAATTAGTAAATAGTCAACACAATTGAGGTAATTCAGGCACACAAGGATGACTCCAGGAAAAATGCAACAGAAAATGTTCACAACACCTGCTGGGCACAATGAATCCACATATCTTTTTCTGAATCAAGCGCAGCCAATTTTTCCTCCTTTTTTAAGCCCTGCCAATTTTCGTAGCCATCAGTGCATGAATATCTATGTGGAAATTTTTACTATGCATCAATCAAAAAAAAATAATGAAGTGGACTCTACACTAAGATATATGGAGATAAAACACCCAAGACAATGACATTTACGATTTGAGTTAGTTTCTAATGAACTCTTCAAATCATGAAAAGACAACTAGTACTCAATAAAGTTACCTTCAGGTCTTTCTGGTCCACAAAATCCATTAGATAGTGCTGCATAACAATTAAAACTCAGTATTTTTATTTTGAGAACAAGAATACACACTTAGTTACCACAAGGAAAAAAATAAGATATTAAAAAAAGGGTATGAGAATGAGAGAGGGATAAAAAATTAGCTACCCTTAGCACATCTGAAGCATAAATGACTGACGACGACACTTCATGCACCCTCTGATTATCTTCCAATGGCCGTTCACGTAGGGCTTCATCATACAAACCATACTGCCAATGAAAAGACTGATTAATCCTATGAAAGGTTGGTTGAAACACTAAAAAATAAAGGCTTTATTAGATGATTCATTTTTTCATATTCTTTTTCCACGAAAAGCTTCATCAGTTCATAATATGCTTTAATGTTCTCAACTCTTTCTAGTCTCCTAATATGATCCTGCAGAGAGATGGCATATAATCAGCATAACATATTTGTAGCAATCAAAACATGATAATGAGCAAATAGAATATGATACTGCCTCTATAATATCTATGTAGAACTGTTCATCCTCAAATGGGCAGATCGTCTTCATCCTCAAGTTAAGTTTGGATAAAACGGTTTTTGAGGCACTTTTAAACTGCACAATTAACAAAGAAAAGCACAGAATAAGCACAAATCACATGCTCATTGTACCAGATTAAGTATAACACAAGGCTCACAGAGAAAAGTAAGGTTCAATGAGAGCCACCATCTCGCACTTACAGTTAAAAAATCTTCTCCTTCTGACTGAATTTTCGAGTTAGCTCTTGCTCAAATAGTTCTTTGCAAAAAAAAAAAAAAACACTACTGTCAAATGTGCACCTAAATGCGTACCTCATGTTTGATTTTGCTTTGAGGAGCAGGAAATCATGATTTATTATGTTTTATAACGAGAATAATTAAAATCACAACTAAATTAACAATGATTTTTTTTATTCCGGTGTAGTTATTTAAGTTAAAATAGTTATCAGAAAACTATTGTCACCACCCAAACAGGTTTTAAGTGGTTTTGGTTTTCTATGAAGAATTAGGGGTATTTGTAAACTTAAACTTGATGGATTATATGGATGGGCCGGGTAGGAAATCTGCGGGCCAATGGCCCTCTCGATTAGGGCGTGGAGAGGGTAATTGCAATCGAGATATTACACTTGAATGTTTTTTATAGTCCTAAATACAGTCTTATATATCTCGTTAACCCCTCCACTCATTATATCAAGGTATATACCTCGTTCACATTTTTTAATATTTTTTATAAAGAAAATATGATATCATTTAATTCATTGAAGTATATACTTCATTTTTTATAAATTAACATACCTCAATAGATGAGTTATATGATTTCTAAAAAAAATAAAAAAAATATGTGGTCTGCATTTTAAACTATAACATTTTCTATTACAATCTGACACACTAAATCAATATTATAGCTCATTTATACAATCTAACACTCTCAGGCTCCGTTTGGATCCACGTCCCACCTGTGTTGGTGGTGGTGGACGCCCGCGGACGCGAACGTGGACACAAACGGACGCCTACATCACTGCGTCGAGAACCTAACATTCTTTGTCGTATCCGGTTTTCAGCTGATTTGTCTCGCTTTCCCCGACGCTTCAAAACAATGATTCCCCCACCGCAAGTCTTCCCCCCACGTTCTGCCCACCACGGACGCCTGCGACGCGGATCCAAATGGAGCCTCAATCTGTTTTAAGGCCACTTTTCCCATTTGTTTTTAAAAAATGAGAACAAATTATGCACAACTGTCTTGGTTTTCAAATGAAATCGGAGATTTTGTTTAACCCAAAAATTAGAATAATATTCCTCTTCATTTTTTTATCACGATTTTGACAAGTGTCAGTTTGAACAAATTGATATATCGTTTATCCTTTAAATTAAAATTAGGATAGAACACTGACACACTCGATCCCGTTTGCAGCCTTCATCTGCAATCCAGAGCAGTTCCCAGTCAATTACACACTTTCACTAGTGCAACGTTTTCCTAATTAAATTCTTCATTTTCTCATTAAAAATAAAAATATTTATCAATAATTTATGTATATATTTTATTTTTTATAATAGTATATAATTCATTAGATAAATATATATTTTTATAAAAAAAATTAAAATGATTGGAGACTAAAGTTGTATTTGGTAGCAGGATTGCAAAACTGATTTTTCTGCAAATGATGTGTTTAAAACTGATTCTGCAAAAAGCTGCCTCCTCCAGCTTTTTTCGATCATAACTTTTGATTGTAAAATTGTTTAGTTATACAATCATATAACCAATTTTCTACAAATATAAAAGTTATTCAATTGCATAACCAAACGTTGTCTCAAAAGAAATGGTAAACCCAGGAAATTGATAATGCACTAAACATAAATTTATCTTCCACAGTTTTTTTTTTTTTGATAATAATTTATCTTCCACTGTTATCCCTGATAAAACCAACCCCTTAGAGTCATCCACTCATCATCCACATCATCGTGTCAACCACCATTTGCATGACCTGTTCCACAAAGACAACTAATCAATCATAGATCCACTTGCATACATTATTATATTAATAATGATTGTTAGGCCTCAATTTCATAGGCCTCAAATAGGTTTCATGATGTGACAATGGGATATTATATATTATATCATTTTACTTGATAACTACCCTAACATGTATCCCTATGATTGTGAAGTATCATCAATTCTAAAAATCATATATTTCTTCACTATTATTTCTTCACCACACATGGTGCCTCTCCTTCTCCTATTCCCCCTCCATCTCTGGCAAGACCCTCAAACGCCGCCTCTCCGACCTCACTGACATCCCCGCCTCCTCCCAGCGCCTCGTCTCCGGAACCATAAACATCCGCGATGAAACCCTAGTGCCCCCTCCTGACGCATCGGGGTTTCCTCCGACGCTCCACCTCCGCATCGGGGTTCCATTCGACATGTACAATTGTTGTCGAAAAAGTAATAATTATTGGAAGTTGATGAAGGTGAGACGCGGGGACGGGCATATATGGGGATGTGCTGACGTGGAAGATTTTCGGATGATGATTTTTGTTACAGTTGAAATGTAACAAAAATTGTGCATGTGTGTAGCAGTGGTGGCGGCGGTCTCTATAATAATTGCTTCAGTTTCTGTTGTGATGGTGATTTTAATGAGTGTTTCAGCTTTAATAACTTCGTTTGTTCTTAGTCGTTCTAGGGAGACGACGATCTCGGAAAACATAAAAGTCCGAGCTCTTGAAACGCGGGTGGTGGCGGTAGTGGTCTCAGACATGGACTCTCTAGAGATTATAAAAGCGAGGAAGCCATTGAAGACGGAGAATGTGAAATAATCGTGAGCTAGGTTAGGTATTATTTTGTTGTATTTACATTGTGGAATCTGTACATTTATTAATATTGTTATATTTTATAAATGTAACAGTTAATGAATAATGTGATTTGATGCAAAAGAGACACATTTAAGCAATATACAGTTTTTTATTATTTTGTTACATTTGAGATGTAACAGTCTTATAACAACATAATCTTATTTAACATAAGAATTCATAGATATTTCAATGATCAATCATATTATTATTCATGACTATTTGGTTTACAGGGCGTCCGCTACATTCTTTCTCATCTTTTTTTGTTTCTACAATAGTTTTTAACATGAATGTCATAAACTGTTACATTCACATATTTATGTTACATTTATGCAATACTGTTATATTCTGTTACAGTTATACAATCATAAGATTGTTATATTTACATTTATGCATTTCTGTTACATTTTGTAACATTTATAATCATAAAAAAAAACTATAACAATTTTTTTTGTTAATTAGATAATTTTGGTATAATTTAGGTAAGTTTTGGTGTAATTTTGATGAAAAGTAATTTATGTAATTTTTGTATAAGTTAGGTAAGTTTTAGTGTGAAATTCATAATAATTTCAAAATTCAAATTTTGAAATAGATAAATTTTGTTTAAAATTTTAAAATAAGCAAATTCAAATTAATGTGAAAGATTAATAAGAGAAAAAATGAAGATTTGGGTCAATGAGATATATTTTTAATGAAGGGCATATCCGTATTTTGTCATTTTACACTTTTTCAAAAGTCAACAAATCAATCAAAATCAACCAATAAAATAATGACACATCATGGACTTCTGTGAATGAGGCTTGTGATTTGAGGTCTAGATATCACCACTGTATATTATATATATAGAGTTAAAACGACGTTTATTTTTGGTCCCCCACCAAGTCAATAATACCGAGTTTTTGAAGTCAGTAGCAACCGAGCGAAATCCCGTGGACGGTTCAGCGTGAGTCGGTTGAACCCGTCACATCGATCGGACGGCTCACAAGCATTCATACAAAATCAACGGTTCGTTTTTTCTTTTCTCGTATTATAGGTATGGCCGTGACTGGTGGTGACTTCACCGGTCGAAACAGAGTCTCGGTCAACCGCTTATCCGGTTCCACTCCTTATATTGCACCTACTTTGCCCCTCCGCAATTGCAGATCAATGTCATGGTTGACTAGTCGTTGGACATAATTTTCATGACAATTTTTACCTTGTGATATATAATTTCTATGAATACGTAATTTCTTTTTTTTTAATGTATAATAAATGTGAGCAATCAAAGATATATTTTTATGCGTATATTTTTTTATTTAAACAGTAGACTATCACCTTTATATTAACCAGAAAAATGAGCCCAAGAAAAGACATTACAAAGCAATCAAAATAAAAGAAAGAACAGAGACAAACAAAAATTCGTAGAAGAGCAATCTACGAAATACTAGATGCTCCAGCACAAAACCTTCCCCAATCCACACATACCTCACCATCAAATCCCAGATATTTTTATGTGTACATACAAATGCAACAATGTAAGTTATTCTATTATAGATAAATAGATAATAATTATACTAATAGAAAAGAGAAAAATTAAATGGGGTGGTGGGGCTAGAGGCTTAGAAAATTATTGTATAGAAAAATGTGTGTAGCCCTCTCAAAGATTGTGAGTAACTATATTGACTCTCATTTTTCTAAAAACCACAGTGATTTTAATTGATCTATCCTTCTACCATAAGCAGTCAAAAATTAAGATTTAGTTAAATTAATTACATATAATTAAACTACCATGTTCTTTCTGTCCCCCCCCCCCCCCCCCCCCACAAACCACTCTTCTTTTTCACTTAAACCAATTCTTTTTTTCATCAAACAAGTTCAATGCTCTTCTTTATAGTCCTCCACAACTCCAATGATTGAAAATAGGACCATTACAAGGAAGAAGACTGATTCGGTGGTTTTGAAAAAGCAGGGATATTTTAATCATTTGCAACGGTCTTTTTTATTTTTTTTAAATGTCAAGGGATTATATGAATATGTATTTTCAGGCCGTCATAGAATATTTCAGAATATTTTTTAATATATACGACAATTTAATTCAGGAGAATATATGCTTAATCATGATTAAAAAATCAGGGGATCATATGGATTTTCAGAAAAGATAAAAGATCGATATTAATATTTACAATCTTTGAGGGGGCTATATACATTTTCCCTTTTTATATAGTGATGAGATTAAAAATATAATAAATATAGGTGGTGGGGACAAAAAAACACGAGTAGTGGGAGTATCCGTCCATATCTTGAGTGTTGTTAAATTCAGTTTTTTTTCGCATTCTAAAATACAGTTCTATATATCTCGTTAGACGTTGTATGTGTCTCATTAAATATTTTATTACACTTACTAAAAATAAATTTATTCAATTTAAAATAAAGAGACTACACTTTTTATCAAAATATATACTTATTAGATGATGTTTACTATTTTTTTTTTAAAATGAAAATACGTTTGATTCGAAAAAAAACTGAGTCTTTAACATTTTCCTTTTTTTATAATAAGCAAAGGGCCATAAGGAATCGGTTGTAAAGTGAGAGATGAATAAGGAAGGTAAGAGGACACATGGGTGGTGATGTTTGGGACGAGGTTTTAACCCAATCACTGCCAATTCAGGCGCTCATTTTGAGCTCCATCGCCAAACGCCGCGACCGATCCTGGCAAAAAAAAATATAATAAAAGACATCACTCAATTTCCAGTTATGCCTTCATATTTTCTCACAATATCGTCAATGCCACTCCAATGTTCCACGCCAGGTTAAGCCACCGTCCAATTCCAAATGACCGATCTGCCCCTCCCCCCTTTCGTTCTTGGGAATTGGGACCCTTTTAAACGTCTCTATTTTTTTTATATTATTATTTTAAAAAAAAGGCGTTGGTACCAGTACATATATTTTTTACCTTATTTTGATAGAGTTAGTAACCAGCTTAAAAATTTGTTTAGATTGATGGAATAAATTCATATTTTAATGTCAGTCTAAATTGAAATTATGTGATAAATGAGCTGAGCAGCTCAGGCTCAACTCGGTTAAAGCTCATTCATTTAGACAAGCGAGTCAAGCTTGAACAATTTTTAAAACTTAGTTTGTAAACGAGTCGAGCCCGAGCCTATATGAGCTCGTTACCTTACATAAAAAAAGGGGAAACAAAAATCTGAGCTGAGCATGAGCTTATGTCATTTTTACATATATAAGGTGTTGAATTTGTGAAATGTGACTTCTTAAATGCTAAACAAGTTTTTTTTTAGCTAAATGAGTTTCAACCGAGCCTTGGTTTGAGTTTCAGCTTGGCTCGTTTAACAAACGAGCCGAGCCGAACTTCAACTGAGCTTTTCACGAGCTAAATGAGTCGAGCTTGAACATAAAATTAAGCTTAATCTCAAGCCTTGCCGAATCTGATATTAAACAAGTCGAGTTTGAACAGGTTAAAGCACAACTCCTTCGGCTCGTTTACCACCCATATCCACTGTTAAAATCAACTGTCAATCTATCATCATGTTTTATATATCAAGGGACCTACAAGTCAAATCATTTTTTCACATTTTATTTACAATTTATCCATAGGTTATTTATGGTTAACCAAACAACAGAAACTTCATCATTATATTTCCCAACGAAAAATAACTAAAAACACAAACAAATAGAAAATAACTTATTTCTACTAGTATAGTAATCTATTATTAGAATAATCATAAGCCCTAAAAGAGCTTATGTCCCTCTGTCTTTAGTTAATATAAATAATACTATCATTCAAAAAATTTATATTTTTATAAAAACATATATCTCATTATATGGTGTAAGCTATTCAAAAATTAAAACGGACGCGGTGGATTTGGGATTGTTAAAAATATTGTGTGTAACATTATTTTTAAAAAATGAGAGCGTTGTCACACAGTTTAAATGTCAGGTTGGATTGGATTAGATTGATTTTGTCCAACTTGAGATTAAATTTGAATTGAGCTCAAACACTGTCCAATTCGTCCGAGTTGCACCCCTAATCTTCATTGATTTTAGGCTTCTTTCATAAAAGTTTCACATTTTTTGAAGAAGATAAGAAAGCGGCTACAAGAGTCTCGTTACAATTTTTTATAAATATATGATGCTCTTGTGGTTATATTATTATTGTTTAATAAATTAATCTATTTAACTATAACATCTCTTCAACGAGGAAGATTTGATTACCAAGAAAGAAAAAAATCTCTTATGTAACCATAATAGCTTTATATATTTTTGTTTTTTTAAAAAGTGAACTATTGTTATTTGATCTTGAGGAGAGTTTTCTTTAATTTTAAGCAGGGAAGATACGCAATCAATTTCAAACATGGCATAATATGCATGCCCCAAAATAAAGTTGATAGGATATGATACACACACTAACCTAATCATACAAAAACACAATAGTAATTGATAAATTATGCATTTGAACTGACATGTGGAGATTCCATGATAAAGGGTTTGCACAATATCACGCATCCCTCATGGATTCATCAATAAATAAATCTATCTATTAAAACCAAATCGGGGCTAATTATGGGAACAAAGTGACACGTAGGCATTTTTTTGCAGTTAACCCCCTCAAGTTTGCAAAACCTGCAAAAACACACATGCGCCTTTAAACTATTAAATCACATGGTAACATGACAAAAATAATAACATAAAAATAACCATTTTAAAAATGTATGTATGATTTATTTTATAATAATAAAAATATATCGATGATTAATTTGATATGTAATAATTTTTTTCATGGAAGATAAACATGAAAATATTATATTCAGTGAAAATTTGTATTTTTATGTTAATTTGATTTATTATTTTGATGAGAAATATGCAGTAAGGTATCTAAATACATTTAAACCAGTAGAAGACATACGTGCATATTTTTAAAATACAAAAATAGAGGAGTAGGTCGAGTGTATAGTGTGGTCGGTTCAAATTTGGGTGCCTCGCTCACCGGGAGTCCAATGACCCATCTTTTATGAAAAATGTTGTCTCATTTTTATTTATGTTATTTTCTATTTATTTTAGTTCTGCCATGTTTCTTCTCATCCCCTTTAGTCATTGTAGTTTGATTTGGTTTTAATAGAATGACAATGCCTACTTTTCTTTAAAAATATATTTTTAAAATATAAATTATGTTTATGTAGGTTTCACAAACTTCATGGAGGTACAGATGCATTATACCCCTTTTTAACATTTTCATAAATTTGGAGGGCAGTCTGGACAATATACCCAAGAGAGTAGGAGAGAAAGAAAAAGGCAAAAACAACAGAAAGACCAAAACAATATTATATCACCCTCAGGCCTCGACTACATTACCCCACAAAGCCATCCTCCACACAACACACACAAGAGACAGAGAGAAGTAGAGAAGAAAAACAAAAGGTGGTAGATGCAAACTTCCCCTCCCATCAAAGACCCTTCTTCAGCCACCCCAAAAGGAGTCTTCTTCCCAACATATCCTCTGGTCTCCTCCCCTGACAGGTATAAGCAATTCTCTCTCTCACTCACTGTACTCTTACATGTCTTTGTGTATGTTCATGTGTTTCTTGATGCGTGTTTAATATTGGGTTGTTGGTTTTCCTTCTTTTTTTCTTCTGTTGTCGCTTTGTTTTTACAGCTTCTCATGTTTGTGTTGGGTGGTTGGGTTTTTGATGTTTCTTCTTTGTTTTGGACTTTTGGAGTTGATTCTCTTGTTGTTTGTCCATGTGGTTCATTTGGGTTGGTTTTCTTATGTTTGGTTTCTTATGTGGGTCTGTTCGGATGGAGCTGAGTAGATTGACTGGAGGGATGATTTGTGTTGGTGTGGAGAGAATTGAAGGTGGTTTGTTTTTTAAAGGGTGCGATTTGGCTTGATTTATGTTGGATTTTGGTTCTGTTGGGTGTATTGTGTGGGTGATGAACAGTTGACATTGTATAAATAGTTTGTGAGATGTTTTTGCAGGGTAATTTTAACATTTATGCTTGTGTCTCTCTATATGTGGATTGGTTTATCTGATGCTTTCAAGAAATTTATTGAGACAATTAGTGTCTCCTTTGTGTCTCTATTTGCTCCTTCTGTTAGGGGAAAAAAAATGAATGTGCAAATGATTCTTTTTTTGGTTTAAAATAGCATTAAGTGCAATTTACTGCTTTTTCTCCATGTTATTCCAAGAAGAATATGTACAATTTTAGTCCACGAATGCTGGAACCTATATTACTAAACATTAATAACCTAAATTATACGTAGCTAGTGTGATATTCACTAACTGATCAGGTCAAAGATGATTTTGTTAAGTTTGTTGACTATTTATTTTGTTTTGTTATCTTATTGTATCTAATCAAAAGTCATTTTTTAGGTGCTTGGGAAGCATTTTATGTTGTTTATGAGGAAGCTTGAAGTGAACCATGGTTAGCATAAGGAGAAGGAAGCTTTTGGGGCTTTGCTCTGGTATGATGGATTTTGACTTGATCATTTGCGTCATAGTACACTTGTTTTGATAATGCATGAATTGTGCCACCTTTTGTTATTATGATTTCCTATTTGCGTTGACTATGATTTTAGTTGTTTTGAAATGCCGTAGAAGATTAGAATTATAATTTGTTACTTACAATCTCTTATATAGAACAATCATGTTAATATTTGTCATTATCTTATATGGGTATGAGATATCAGACATATCTTGTTCTACCACATTTCACTATGCTTGTACAAGTATCTTCTATAAACATGTCAGTTTGGTTGTAAGATTATCTTCTATAGAAATCCCCTCTACATTGATGAATAATTTTTTATGGTTTGAAAAAAATCATGTCTGTAGGAAAAAGTCAAAAAGTACCTGAAGTTGCAAAATGTATTAAAGGAGGAGATGGGGCTGGAAATGCTAAGAAATGTTATAAAATCGGATCGGAGCAGATTTATAAAATCTATATTTGGTTTTTGTGTGTGTGTGTTTTTTTTTTGGCGGGGGGGGGGGGGGGGGGGGGGGGGGGGGGGGGGGGGGGGGGGTGGTGTGTGTTCAAATTTTAGTGGATGTAGCTTCTTTGATACATCAATATGTGAGCCTCATCAATTTGAGGCTAAAGTGAGTCATTTTTTTCTTTCTTTTTGATCCCACGAATTGGATTTATGTCACCTCATCTCACGCTATCAGTCATTAGGCCTTGATGTGAGAGGTGTTCACTTTTAAGAACAGGATTAAATGAATATTGTAGTGGAGTCATTCGAAAAGGGTCTGGGGAACAAGAGGATTATATATAATTCTCAAAGTATAGGTTCGGCCTAGTTGGACCAGTTTGTGCATCTGTTCCTTTCCTCCTTGTAAATCACATATAATTTTTATTTTCCATAATGGATTGTTGTCTTATGAATCTTTCATTGACCTGTGATGCTCTTGTAGGAAAAGGTTCTTTCTCAGTGGAGCTTCCCAAGTGCAGTGAAAATGGAGATATTGTGGATAAGACCATACAGAACAAATCAGTCAGTGTGCACCCGATGCCTTCGGTTGAGTGTAGTCAGGAAAAGCAGGTAGATTGCATTAACTTGAGCAGAATCATGACAGAGCATAAATCTGTCTTGTAAAAATATGAATGTATTGATGTGAGTGGAAATTTAATTCATTCCTAGGTATTTGGGTATCATATAAATGTTTTGCTTTCTCATCCTCACTGTAGTAAATTGTTTTCTAAGCTAAAGCTAATTACAGATAGCTTCACCTGTCACCACGTAAACTAATAAGTTCAAGCTTACTTCTTTATATCTCCCCCCCCCCCCCCCCCCCCCCCCCCCAACACCACATTCACATCTAGTGCTATTTGATATGTCATTAGGCTACCAAATATAGACGTATATGTCACATTTATGAGATTCATGTTCTGGCAACTGTTTACACATCATGCATCACATTGGCATGAGTGTGTAATCAATTGGTGACAATGCATGATTATGTCCGGTTGTCTTAGAAGTATATATTTATATGAAAGAGTTTTCTCAAAGTTTCCATCATGATGCATCTGTCTGGAAATTTAATGGCATGAGAAACTCCATGTTTTTTTTATTTATTTATTAATGAATATCACAATATATTAATATGGGTTACATGAATTGCAAAAACAACCTGTTAACAAAATCCTGTTTAAATTTCACATAATGCTAATTCCTTATTCAGTAAGTTTATGGGGGCCATCATCTGTTGAATAAAAAAAAAGTGCTAAATAATGCAAAAATAATATGCATGGACTCAGACACACAAATTGTTGGACACTGATGACAATATTATGTCTGATTCATCATGGTCTATATTGAATGTTCGAATGCATATAGTCAATGAATGTACAATATCTGTTTGCAGCTTAATATCCTTGAACTGAATCCTGGATCTTCAACAGTGTCTGCCTCCAGTTCACCGGGAGAAGAACCAACACAACAAAGTTTTGGTAGAGTTAACCTTCCTAATACCTATCAACTTCTTTATTAGTTCATATTTTATTACTGAATTCCTTTTGACTGTAGCATAAACAACCATGTTTCTTTTGGTTTATGTGATTGTATTTCCTTATGTGGAGCTTCTCATTGAAATATACATAGATAACAGGGACATATTTATTAAACCTAATTTTTTTTTACCACATCATTAAGAGGTCATCCTCACATTCTGATCACACCTTCATTTGGTAGATTCTGTACTTATCGAAGTTCAAATCCAAATAACTATGCTTGATATTATTTCTTGTTTCAACTCATCATGGCTAATATGGTTGTATGGAAATGCGACTGAGTCCCTTTATGGCCTGCCGTACTTCTAAAGCTATTTGATCTATTGGTCCATGGTTTGGCCAATCTAATCTTTCAAGTATTAGAAATATAACTTTCTTTCATTTTCTTGATGTTTTTGAGTCTCTCACTTTGTAAATATGATTTTCAAACAAGCCTGCATGGAATTGGTGAAAAATAAGTTCCTGAAAGATTGATATCATTTATCAATGGAGATAGAGAACAGCAGAAACATTTTCTCAGGCTCAAAATAAGCTTTCTGTTTCACAGGTTGTCTCCTGTAAATTCCTTCCCCATTAGTGTGATAAGTTACAGGAGTACCACCGCATTCCTTGCTGTGGTGTAATGTCAAGTGCTAACCACATTGTTGATTTGATAACTCCTCCCAAACTGTAATGAAAAAAAAAAAACATTTTTTGGTAAGGACATTTTGCTTTTGTTCGGATTATAATCAAAATCTGTTTGAATAAACTTGGTGTCCTTGCTTAAATATGGTTATCTTTTGTCATAAAAAAAATTGTCATAATGTACCTATGCAGTTTACTGTCAGAAGAACTAGTTTTGTCTAAGCTTCCTGAACCCACCCTTCATGTCCTCAAACCCAAAGTGTTTCCAATGTGCCTCACAATTTTGAGCCCTCTGTATCTGGCAAGGGCAAGAAGACGTGGAAGTGTTTAGACACAAATATTGGAAATTTTGGCAAGATTTGTTGAGACACAGCTGCTCAAAGTTCCATTCAACTTTTGTGACTTTTCAGGATTCTAATGCCTTGTGTCTACTATCATGTTAATGTAAGAGAAGCAATGGTTCTATGCAACATTGCCCTCCATCAAAATACAAATATCATTATCACGGTGATCATTCAGTTTATTGTCATGGGAGAGAGTTTTTCCAATACATTAGTCATGGTTCAACATGAAATACCAAGATCACTATATAGAATCACAGAATTCTGTAGGATCATCCATCCTCCATGTCACAATTTTAATTAATAATTTGGACTACGTTGTCCTCTTAAGTGTGTTCAAATCCAACTGTAATTGGTTGATTCAATTTTCAAGGAAATTGCAAGTGACTGATGCACCCTACAAGCAAATGTGCATGATGTTGACCATGTAACTCCACATGTATATTATTTCTGTGCATACAATAAAACAACGTGTCTATGTTTGACATGGACCTTCAATTAATCAAAAGTTGAAACTTTAAAGAAAAAGCTATAGAAAACATCTTTGAAATATTCAAATGAAATAGTCATTTATGTTACTTTGCTCATGGGGAGATCTGTCTTAACTTTCTCAACTCTTATTTTTTGCAGGTAGAGACATCAAGCGCAGAAAAAGGCACAGGAGAAAGAATGCTGAAAATCAAGAACCAGCAATGCGAGGTGTGTACTATAAGAATTCGAAATGGCAAGCTGCGATAAAAGTTGACAAGAAACAGATCCACTTGGGTACTGTTGGGTCACAAGAAGAGGCAGCCCACTTGTATGATAGGTATTACTTCCTGAATACTTCTGCTTAATGTATTTGGAATATCGCATGCTGATCAACCGCATATCTCTAGTATAGCTAATTACATTTCACTTCATATAGGTTTTTCATGCAGGAGTTTGTGTGTGAAATGTATAGATTTGCCTTTTGTGCCAGGATGTACCTTAGCATTCACCTTACCTTAATATAAACTTCCTAATCTAAACTTGTGATTGAAATATCAAAAGGTGCTTTGTTAGACTGTCACAACACGTTCATATAATTTCCCATTTAGTCATTGGTAAAAGATGAACGAATTATGGCAGTCTAAACCAATGCACTATTTCATATTTCAAATCCAGTTTGAACTCTGACTTGGGTCCCGCTTTGGATAAAAAAAATTCTCTCTCATTCCATCTATGCTGTATCCTATTTCTTCTTTCCAAAGCACAAAAAATAGGTATTATAATCCACTTGATGCATTTTATGTACATGGTCTAGATTGTGTCCATAGTCGCTCTAAATATAAATTTCATGTGAATTTCTGATAGACCCAGAAACGCGTATGCACGTACTGTAGAAAGCAATTGAAAAAGTGTGGCTGTTTGGGTAGTTTACATGTTAAATGCAAACTATTGATGCTGTTTGTGTGGTGTTGTATTCAAGCTGTATGACAGAGCCTGTTTTGTGGTATATCATCATTTCTGATACTGAAGTTTCTCTGCCCATAGACAATTTACCCTTTTATCATAATGATCTAACCTTAGATGCTAGATGCAATTAAAAATCAGGAGTCAAAAAAATGATTCTTATATTTTGGTTGGAATGGACAAGAACACAAATGAACCTATGAGTGTGATTTGTCTCTTTCTTACAGATGGATTAGATGACCCCACAAACGAATGATCATAAAATCATATAGTGAATTGTGTTGTAGATGATTGGAATGCAATAAACAGTGTTATTCCCATACTTCATACTCCCTGAAAAGCACATGTCGTGTGTTCTTAGAGCATATCTCAACTGGTGATAATAATTCATCAGAGTGACCTAGCGGTTCATATGTTTATTTCAATACACATGATATGCTAAAAACCATCGAGATATCTTACTATGGTGGCAAAGTGGATTATACTTGAAGGCTTTTAAAGTTGCATTAAATACTGTATGCTCTAAAAATCTATATTCGAGACAGTAAGACTTCTTTTACAATGGTATAGTGACTGGTACAATCATTGTATAAAGATGAGATGATATTCTAATACCATTTGACAACAATGATATTGGGAGTATCTGTGTTATTAGAATATCATTTTTTATCTTTAAAAAGTAGTTTAAGTGGTCCACCTGAGAGATGGATTAGACTGCCTTTTTCATCACTGGTGTGGATAAAGTATTAATAATAAAAAAAAATGATGCATCAGTCACTCCTCTCCTCTCTTTTATATTCCCACACATTTCACATAGTAATAAAATAGATACGTAAAAAAGATGTATAGTTTGTACTTAATGCCAGTCAGATAAAAATGGTTTATATAACAAGGTTAACTTATTAATCATCAATGATAAAAGTGTGTGATGAAATTGAGTATTACAATACCTAAGAATCTACCTAGTAATCCCTCCCCCCCCACCCCCCCACCCACCCACCCACCCACCCACACACACAACAAAAGGGGGGCGCGGGGTTTGAAAATGAGAATGGAAACATGAACTTGCGTAGTGATTTTAAAGACAGAGGGTTGATGATTAAAAGAAAGATTAGATATGACTGAGAGTATATGACATTGAGAAGAACACTCGAGTGTGGGTGTGAACAGCAATGACAAGAGGACATACATAATATGATGATGCCTAGAATCATCAAATTGCGCTCATCTTAAGTATAATAACATCCTGAAAGACAGAACTGGCAGGGTATAGTGTTGGAGTTGTCCTTTTCTAATCAAAATTTCACTACATTTGTTATACTTTTATAATTTGTTCCTATTATCAGCAGTTTTTCTAATGTATGATATTTTGAGTCTGTGTACCTAAGAGAAACTGACCAAAGTTGGGCGAAGTTTTGCAGGGCAGCTTTTATGTGCGGTCGAGAACCAAATTTCGAGCTACCTGAGGAGGAGAAGCGAGAGCTGAGTCAATTCAATTGGGATGATTTCCTGAATATAACAAGAAGCGCGATAACCAGCAAAAGTACTCGTCTCTTCTCTAATGATCCCATACTACATTGCATTCTGGAGCTCTTCATTTAAATGTTTACCAATTGGTTTTTATCAGAACACCAAAGAAGGACTGTGGTGGGGGAACGCGAGGGGGTTGTCGGGACCTCCTCTGCCTCCGACAATGTAGACAGAGGTGCTTCTGTCTATTGATCGCCATCATTGAAGAAAAGCAAGGCAAGCAAAGCAGATTTCACCTATAATTTTATCAGTTGAGGTTTTAGTTTTTCATGTATTTAGTCTTTTTTTTTTCTTTTTTCATTGTTGCTTCTCCATTGTCATTATTTTATTGTGTATAAAGGGCCCCCTAGTAGTGGTCTTGTTGGGAGCTGCCATTGTTGAGGAATTTATAATTCTGTTTACCAGATATGATGCCTTATTGTTAAGTCAATAAATGTGTCCTTATTATCATCTCTACTATAAAGATTCTCCATGCACCTCTGCCCAACTCTCGTTGCTTTTAGGGTCGTTTGGTTGGTATATATTTTGAATGATTTACTGGATTCCACAAGATTGTTTGATTCATCAATGGATTTCCTATACATATTCATTTTCCAATGTTTGATTCGTTTCATGAAAAATGACATTGGGTATCTAGAATATCTAGATTCAACTGGTTCTCAAATGTATGTTCATTGAAAAGATCTTGCAAAGAGGTCCTCCTTTGCAAGAACCTCATAAAAATGCTCTTATAAATTTCTTCTTAAAGTTATTGTTGTATGGTGGATTTTAGATGAGTAAATTGAATTTTGTTTTTCAAGTATCAAAAACCAATGTTCAGATGAGAGTTGACAAGAAGATGGATCCCGGCATCATGTTGGTTTCTTAACATAATTTGGATCTCATACATGCTGAATTCATATGATGTAATGAAATATATACAGAAGTGGATGTCCATATAGGATGATGAAATACAATCATCTTCAGTGAGATTATTTATAGAAAAAAAAAAGAATACTTTGATTTTCACTCTCTACTCAACTTTACTGTTTGGTTGATGGGATCTCAAGTATGCCTGTGAGTGAGGGGGACAAGCTCTTCAGTTATTTATATGTATCTCTACTCATCAAGAGATGTATCTTATGACATTTACATTCTCGTGACATTAGCTTTCGATAATATATATTCTTTAAACCACATTATGTTATAGTTATTCATATTATCATTAGACATAATTTATGACATTTAGGTTTGTGCATAACCTATAAACTATGAACTTCATTCGGTAACTCATGTCTTATGAATGAATCATTCAAGTAGCCTTAATTTAGAGAAATTACCATGGATCTTAGGTTACGTGGTCTTTTTGTTACCCAATTGAATATCAAGACTTCAAATCTTCTGAGTAATTATTATATGTCAATCAAGTCTGCAATGGAATCTCATGACTTTAGATCTCCCACTTATTGAGTAGCCCTCTACATTCATGTCCAAACCTATAAATATGATTATTTGGGACACCTAATGTGAAGATTTCTAACTAATCAAACTTTAAAGTCATGGGACTTGGTTATTGGACATTTTGTTGGTCAATATTTATGACCAAAGAATAATATAGTTATCACTCATTACTTCATCCGAAAAACACAATTGTTACAATTTTTTCATACTTAAAAGAGCAAAATCTTTTTTTTCTTTTCTTTTTTTTCTTGAAAGGAAGACACATACCACTAATCATTTTCATTAACGAAAAGATTAATACATTCAGAAGGAGAGAAATAAAGAGAAGTAATGAAACAAAGATACAAAAATAAAAAAATCCCGGGGTAGATAGGGTATCTACCCACCTACACCTGACAACCGGGTACAATGCCATCTATGTTAAGATTAAAAAGCATAAACAAGAAAATTTATTAATTTATATTGCATATTTGCATGAGGGGTGATGTGGTGCGTATACAATACCCCCTTCTTAATATGTGACCACGTTGTAATTACCTTACAAATGAATGAGGTGTATTCAGTCAGAAGATATGAAAATATTCATAAAGAAATCACAATAAAGAAATATCATATTCTGTGGAAAAAAAAGAGGTATCAAGATTTCATGAAGATGAGAGGTGACACTTTAAGTGAAGAAGAATGATGGTCACATCTTATCATTTCATTGTATATTAATTAAAAAAGACTTTCTATGAATAGATTAGGATATGAGAATGCGTAACTCAAAAAAAAAAGGGCGTTGTTACACCCAGGTCCATTTTCAATCATAATTCTAGTTTTATATACGTTGATAGATTTTTATCGACGCATATGCTCACATTAACAAGGCATATGTTTTGAAAGAATTTTTTTACATTTTCTATAAATGCATCCATGTAATTCATTGGAGTATATGTTTTATTTTTTATAAAAACATGTATTCATTAGATAATGTATATCATTTTAAAAAAATTTGAAACACGTGTAAATTAAAATTGAGATTCGATATGCGGTTAGAGGTAACACTATCCCAAACTCAAAAAAATTCTATTATAATCAGTACCCCTTAAGAAGGATTAAATTCTGCACCCCTGTCCTTTTATGGAGCATTCATGCACAATATAAATATTCAAAATTTTACAATGATAATGAAAACCCTTAAAAAAGACCATTCATGTACAAATTAAATCATTTTGCGAGTTTTATTGGAAATAGTCTTCCACCAGGGGTATGTTAAAAAATGAGATTCCTTCAGGGGTATGTATTACAAAAAGCCAAGATTCTTTATGAACCTCCGTTGACGCGGATATTTACGATCGCCTAAAAATCGGAGAAAAGACTTTCAAGTCCGAGTCCAACCGAAGCAGCAGTGATTCTCCGGCCAGTCTCGATCGTTCTCCTGAGCCGTCCGATGCCCCTCCGTCGAAAGAAGTGGACGGAGGAGGAGGAGCGGTGCCTGATCGACAGGTACGGCGAGATGTTCCTGGACGGGACCCTCTCGAAGATGAAGACCCGGGAGAAGAAGTACCGTCCGATCGCCGCCCACGTGAACGCCCTCCACCACTCCGTCGATCCGTCGACCTACCCCTTCCAGTGGTCATGGAAGGACGCCTCCACCAAGGTCCAGAACATGCGCCACCAGTATCTCTCGTCAAGCTCAAGATCCGCCGTCAGAGGCCCCCCCAATCATCGGACGGTCACGATGAGGCCGCCTCCGTCGAGGACCTCGACGAGTTCGACTGGATCGACGGACTTTCGTACTGGCCGAACTTCCTCCGGTACAAGGGCGTGTTCGGGGACCATCCCCTGGAGGAGGAGGAGACGGTGCCGGAGGCGGTGGAGGAGGAGGAGATGAGGAGGAGGAGGCGGAGGAGGAGGAGGCGGTGGGGGGCGGTGGATCGGGTGATGGAGAGGTGGAGGTTGATGGAGGAGAGGGCGGAGGAGAGGGAGAGGGCGGCGGAGGAGGCGGATGGGAGGAGGAGGGGGGAGGAGGAGAAGGTGGAGGAGGCGGAGGAGAGGGAGAGGAGGAGGAGGTGGGGGGAGGAGGAGGAGAGGGAGAGGGAGTGGGAGGAGAGGGCGGAGAGGAGGAGGGTTGAGTGGAGGGTGAGGATGGAGGAGGCGGCGGCGGGGCATAGGGCGGCGGTGGAGAGGGCGGCGGCGAGGGCGGTGGAGGAGCAGCGAGGGTTCGTCGGGCAGGTGGTGGGGATAGTGGGGCAGTGGGCCGCGGCAGCGGTGGGTGGTGGAGGAGGAGGTGGTGGTGGAGATGATGGTGGCGGTCCGTTTGTTTCGGATATGGTGCACCACTTGAACGGGATCGTGCACGTGGAACACCGGATGGACGGGCATGATGATGATGATGATCAGTTCATCGTTGACGATGGGTGATCTTTATTTTCGTTCTTCGTTGATTTATTTTATCTGTTCACAGTGTATGAATTTTGCTCTAGTGATAGGATTTGTTATTTATTGTTGTTTTGAATGATAATTCAATGGTGTTCTTTTGATTCATCTGTTTCTTGTTGCTTAAAACTTGGGGTTTGATGGGTTTTGGGTTACTGCACTTTGTTTGGATGTTGAAGATCACCATGTGTACTGATTCTATTAAGTCTGACCTGTGGTTGAGGACTTGAAGCAATGGCATTCCGATGACATTGTTAATTAATACGAACTGTATATCCTCTATAGATGGCTGCAGCGAAAGTCCAATGTTTTTGGGGTGTTCTAAGTTTGTTCATCTCTTCATTTCTTAGATAACTCTTCTTGTGAAGACGCATGAAAGTATGAACTGGTTTTGTGAACTAGTTTTGTTAGTTCAAAGCATGTCCGAAGGTGAATAAATGGTCTGTTGAATTCTTGACCCTGTCCTTTCCTTCAATTCTGATATGAATTATGTGTTATGCACTGATTTATAATTTCCAGGTTGTAGGACTTCATGAATACACATCTACATGCATCATTGATCAGGCCTTAAATATAAAAAAATGAGATCTGAAGCTTAGTTTTATTTGCATGGATTATCTTTTGACTCTGCAATGTTTTAAGTGCCAATTTGGGATGTGTAATTGCATCAACAGGTTTACTGGATCCTGCAACTTTAATTGTTGCACTCAGAAATGAATAAACTCCTGCTGATGATTTTAAGAGTTTAGACTGAAAGGTATTACCATGGTTTCAGAAGTTATTGAAACTAATTTAATTGTACGGCTCTTTCTTGTTAGTGATTTATCATGTTAAACAATATTTGTTGATGCTGATCAGATTGTGGCAAATGCTTGTGTTATTTGGTTGTTTTCTCAATTGAGTCACAATAGTGTTTTAGCTAAAATATCATTATGAATATAGTACTTGGTTGCAACTGATTCCATGTTAGTTGGCTGAAGTCAGGATTGCTATTATGGATGGTGGAGCCAGAGGAGTTGTTGGAAAGTGAAGACAGGTAAAATCATGAAAATCTAATTCTTGCAAAGTTTTGACAAGCAGAGTCCGGGTATCAACTACATTCTTGATTACACGACTAAGCTGGCAGGTATATGTACACTCTTGATTACTTAAATAATCTGGCAGGTGTTATGTAGATCATCTTATGCTCAAATAATTGATATCTTAAACTTGCCTCTATTACCTCTTCCCTGCCCGGTGGTGGCAGAATTCTCTTCTGCGGTACCAGGGTTGTCTTGTCTCCAGGCGAGGCTTGGTGTAATCTTGTTTTTCTAGTCTTGTTCTCTCAACCCCCTTTGCAGTTTTTATTTGAATGAAATCATGGTAGCATTGTCTACCTTTTACCCAAAAAAGAAAAAGAAAAAGAAATCTGAAATGTGATAGTTGAATTTTAATTCAAAGAAGCATGCAAGTGCCTTTATTATAATTGCATCTGTACAAACATGAGTTATGGTGTAAGAATAACAGATAGCTGATGTTATGGAAAGTTATACAAAGAATGGATTTCCAGGGAACTGATGTACATCCTTTGTCACTCATAAACTAAAGTCATGAACTCGACAATTATTTTTGTTACTATATGATCATGCATTGCTACTAAATACTAATCCCCACTCATTTTGCATTTATGTTTTTTTACTATTTGAATACCTTCTTGTATATGTTTTTTTTTTAACCCTTCTCAAATGATATTGAAGAGTTCGACTTGATAACAGTTCTGCATAACTGTCATCCCATGGAGGAATCCATCGAGTTAACGGAATAAACATCTGCAATCAGAACTTGACTCGCCTGAGCTCCTTATCTTATTATGAAGTTACAATTAGAGATCAAAATTTAAATTTTTTTGGCTCCTTGTTGCAAAAACAGGATCATCGATCAAGCAGATGAGCTTGGAGGCTTCATGGAGTGCTGATGAGAGCTAAGCATGCGAATTGAAGGCGCTATTCTCTCGTGATTTGGTTCTTCACTGAAAACAGAATGAACAGATAGTGTACTGGTTGAGCATCTTGTATAAAGAAGATTGTCTGATATCAGTATTTGCTTTTATATATATACTAGATCCCTCTATGATTATATTTAGAGTAAAAAAAAATAAAAAATAAAATCTAGAAGCTCTGTGCTACATGCATGGTTCGAGACATATATGCAGGAGACTGCTGTAGACTATAGTGATATATTGAGAGGCTTGAGGGATTTTGTGAAACTTTGTAATATCTCCCATATGTACATGTTATGTTAATGTGCAAAATTGATTTTTTTGTTATTAAAATATATATATAGCTGTGGGAAAAAATCGTTTGTAGTTTGGATTTCGTCCCTTAAAGTGTGAGACATCCTCAATGGTGTTTGATTAACCATAGATCATTGCAAATATTAACTAAAAACAGATTTTTTAAGACACATACACATCTTATAAAACTTCTTGTCTTTTATTGATTGATTTGTACACAACCCCTTCACAAATTTATATAGAATATTGTGACTTGGAGATGTAAAAAAAATATACATAAAGGAGATACATTGAAACACTCTTACAATAGCCAGCTTATATATATATATATATATATATATATATATATATATATATATATACACACGCGAGTGATAATATGCGGGTCGTGCGGTCGTGCGGATCCGACGTGAGTCGTCCGATCGCGGGTCCATCGCATCCAACGGTCGAGATAAATCGCCCCCAACCGTCCGATGCGATGGACCCGTGATCGACGGCCCGTGGTCGATGCCGCACATTCGCACGACCCGCACCGTATCAGTTCCCTATATATATATATAGGGACGTGATTGCGTGCGGCGAACGGCGGGTGCGGCAGCGATCACGGGCCGTCGATCACGGGTCCATCGCATCGGACGGTCGGGGGCGATTCATCTCGACTGTTGGATGCGATGGACCCGCGATCGAACGGCCCACGTCGTGGCCGCACCTGCCGTTCGCCGCACGCAATCATTTATATATATATATATATATATATATATATATATATATATATATATATATATATATATGTGACTTAGAGATGTTTGATTAACCATCGATTAGGTGCGGCGAACGGCGGGTGCGGCGTTGATCACGGGTCCATCGCATCGGACGGTCGGGTGCGATTCACGTCGACCGTTGGATGCGATGGACTCGCGATCGAACAGCCCACGTCGCGATCGCACCCGCCGTTCGCCGCACATAATCAGTCGCGTGTATATATATATATATATATATATACACACACACACACACACACACACACACACGCGAGCAATTATTTATATATATAAGTATATATGAGTACTTATTCTTCGAAGAGTTATTTATGACTATGTGCCTATTTTGGTGGCATCAAGAGAAGCCACTTCACCTTAAGTCCGCGCCCTTCAAACCCTCCCCGCGGAGGTACCGACTCAACGCTACCTTTGCCTCCATCTCGCAGATCTCCTTCTGAAGCCTTCTAAGTTGCTCTTTTTCCCTTTCGATCTGAAACCTGATATCCTCGTTCACCTTGTTGTGCGCGATGAAAGAAAACCCAATGAAAAACAAATGACTTGTTGAGGCTCTCCGTTGAATGCTTGTGTTCATAATATACAGGGGCTTGTGACTTGTGAATGATCAATTCAATTGTGCATTAATTGCAAAATATATTTGTATATTTTCTGAATTGATTTTATTGCGATGTGTTCAAAATATATAGGGGCTTAATGACTTCCTTGATTGCCTTAATTGCAAAATTTAACAATTTCATTCTCAATTAATTTTGGGTTAGTTAATTAAATATATTTCATTGATGATTGTGAGAGATTTTTGTTGGTTTTTTTTATGCGAGGGATGAAAAGATTAAATGCTTGTAATAATTAAACTCTGGTTTGGGTTAGGATCTTTAATTTGAATCTAATGAAGATTTTTAGAGATCCCTTAGAAAAAAATGGTAATAAATTAGTTAAAATATAACGGAAATGAGAAAATTGATATTGATGATTTCGTAGTATATAAATTTTATTTTTAGCTTTTTTTGCATGTATAACTTCCAAAAACATGCTTTCTATTTTTATATCGTGACAATGATAAAAAAATATCACTTTGTCATATTTTTTAATCAAAATATACAATTTAACTAGAGTTAGTTTTTAATCAATAAGTAAAAATAACCAAAATGAATTTTAACGTAATATTTTTATAATGTAAATATAATTAAACATAATAACCTAATTAATATCTTATTCCTTTCATAATGTAGTTTTGTTACTATATTGATATATGAATAAGCCTCAAAGGCCTTTGAACAAATAAAAAATAAAAATAAAAAGCAAGTAGGGTAACTCTCTGTTTCAAAGCGCTCTTATTTTCCATGTTCAAACGGATCTCTCCATTCCTTGCCTGAATTTTTAGTTCCATTGGTTATAACTATATAGTTCCTCTTAACTTGAAAAATTTAAAAAGGGCACAAGTAGTCAATGGAGAGAAAGAGTATAAATTGTTAAGGAACATTCATATATTGGTTATAACTATATATGGTGCATTAAATGTATACTAGTTTGGTGTAGGCGTTTTACGCGTAGTATTGAGTTTTGTAAAAATTATGCTAATAAATGAGTAGTACGAGATACATACTCTATTAATGTGAGTGTATGACATTAAGAATACGTATGACTGAAATTAGAATTTAAGAAGTATTATCTTTTATTATTATCTTTGTGTTGTTTTTATAAACCTAACAATTTCACAAAATATATTATAGTTAATTAACAGAATGTTTATAAATTGGATTTACTATATCATTTCATTTAAGAAATAAAAAATAATTTTTTTTTATAGAGATCTCAGTGACCTAAAAAATTATTAGTTGAAATTTCATGAAATTGAAGTTTGGGAAGTGATGTTTTTAGATGAGGAATCTGGTTATAAATATGGAAATCTGAATGAGGAACCTGTATCTAGGGTATAGGGGTCTGTTTGTTGGAATAGATATGCAAACAGCCGAAAAAGGGACAATAGTAGCTGATTTTTATGAGGGACGTGATTATAAATATCAGAGATTTTTTTGTAACACATTTATGTTAAAACGCTAGAACCCAGCGGTTGATCTGCAAGCATCTCAGAGCAGACACAATTCATCGAATTCTTATCTTTAGGATCGATGGCGCTTTATAAAACACTCAGCAAATGCATCCACGCATGTGTATTCATTTGTCCGATACACGTTTATTTATCTAGTAAAATTTTAAAAATACTCTGGTTGGACGACTTATGCCTGCTGTGCCGCTTCATATAGAATATAGATATAGATATTAATTTAAATCTTTTTATCCAAAATCAAATTCCAGAGAGAGAGAGAGAGAGAGAGAAATACTCAAGAACAAGTGAATATACAACAAGTGAAATCAGAAGAATTTATGAGAATTTACGAAATAAGTAATTTTATGATCATCAAGATAAATATGAAAATAAAAATTGAGACTGTAGTAGAAATTTGCAATAAATAACTTTATGCGCTCAAATGATGATACTAACATATTTATTCTATAACCTGTTTGGATAGGGGCATAAGTTATTATGGGGTTTATACATATTCCAGGAATTGTTGACTTTATCAATGGAATAAGAGATTTTGTGTTTAATTGTGTTTTCAGTTATTATCATTGGAAAATGTAATAATAAAGGTTGGAGTGTTTGGTTGATGAAGAATAAGATGTGAATAAGGTGTAAAAAGTTGATTTGACATGTGGGCCTCATTGATATATAAGAGGTGATGACAGATGATTTGATGTGATAACATGTGATTTAATATGTGAGTCTCCTTATTCCAGTGGAGGAATAATATAATTCCATGGGTGGACTTGGAATACAAATACCAGCTTTTTCTCTCTTTATTCCGTATAGCTATACCCCCTTATTCTGTCTACCCAAACACCTGTTTTGCCTATTCCTCCCTTATTCCACCCCTATTCCGCTAGCCAAACGGACCCTAAGGGGCTCTTTGGCTAGAGGAATATGAGTGGAATAGGGGAGGAATAGAGGAGAATAAGGCTAAAAAGGTGTTTGGGTATCGGGAATAAGGGGGTATAGCTATGCGGAATTATGAGAAAATAAACTGATATTTGTATTCCAAGTCCAGCTATGGAATTGCGTTATTCCTCCACTGGTATAAGTGAACTCAATTATCAAATCGCATGTCATTACATCAAATCATTTGTCATCACCTCTTATACATCAATGGGGCCTACATGTCAAATCAATTTTTTACACCTTATTCACATCTTATTCTTCATCAACCAAATACTCCAACCTTTATTATTACGTTTTCCAATGAGAATAACTAAAAACACAACCAAACACAAAATCTCTTATTTTATTGATAAAGTCAATAATTCATGGAATAGGTATAAACCCCAGAATAACTTATGCCTCTACCCAAAAGCGTCAATTTTATAATTCAAATTTTATGAATTTGATACATATAGATCCAAGATCAATAAAAAAAAAAAAAATTTTAAATTCAAAAGCAAGACATCGATCAATAATTTTATGGGCTCAAATGAATTCAATTGCATTTATAAAAAAGGAAGGGCGCGTCTATCCCCACCAAGTCTTTCACCTAACCCACCATAAAAAAAAAACCCGATGTTTTGTTGTTCCCACCAATCCAGATCGACTGAAGTTGGTCGTCATTTCAGGTTTTGATTTCAGGTTTTGGGCAACCGTAATTGGTCATCATTTTAGGCTTTGGGAGACCATAATTGGTCGAACAGGGTTCAGAACTATATCTAACTATTCTTTGTAAACAAATAAATTTTTAGGTTTATCCATCATATTCTACATTTATTCTTTTATCCAAACAACAGCTAAGGGACTGAAAAAAATGTAAGTATGTATACTTTCAATTAATTCAAATTTTTATAGAAAAATATCTTATTAGACAAATATATATAATTTTTAAGCTTCGTTTGAATTCGTAGTTAAGATGATTCTTTGTTTGAAAACAAAAAAACAAATCAGTTGATTTAAACACATTTTATATTTGGCTATTGAAATTTATCTATAATTTATGTAAAAAAATTGTTCTTATATTTTACATTTAAGAATAATGATTTATTCTCCCTACATTATAACTCAGACTTGGAGTGATATGAAAGATTCCAGGAGGATACACATTGTGAGATTATGTTTTCAAGAAAAAAAATTATAAACTTTATTACAAATCCTGTTCAACTAGGTTCGGTCGCCCAAAACCTGAAATGACGACCAAATCTAGTTGCCCAAAACCTGAAATGACGATACCAAGTCCGGTCGCCTAAAACCTGAAATGGCGACCAAATTTGATCGAACTGGCTGGATCGGTGGGGATAACAAAACACTGTTTTTTTTTTAGCCAATTGGTGGGGTAAAAAAAACGTTGGTGGGACTAGACGTGCTCAAAAAGGAATTGTGAAGGGGTAGAATTGTGAAACTATAATAAAAAAAGGGTTTAATTGTGAAATTGGTAGAATCTGTGGGTGGATCTGCAAAATGCCAAGGAAAAACAAAAGTAGCCGTTTTGTGAGGAACCTGGTTGTATGTTTCAGTATTTTTCAGCATTATATATTTGTTTTAAATATATAATAGAAAATTTAATTGAAATTTAATTATTTTATTTTTCAGATTTAGCGTTGGGCCCAAATGGGTCCAATTTGATTTATAATTATGATAATTATAAATTGATTTTATAATATTTATTTTATATTTTTCTGGAGATATTTATAATCTCAAGATAGTTTGGTTGAAATTTGGTGAGATTCAGAGTTCGAAAAATTAAATTTTATACTTAGGTCAAGTTATTGGGCCTAGGGATCTAGTTGCGAATTCAGAATACATTTTAATAGCCTTCAAGGACCTTTCTATAAATCAGATAGGAATCTGTTTGTAAATCGATAGGGACCTAGTTGTAAACCTAGAATACTTAAAGGGTCGTTCTGTAATTTTCGTACCCCTTAAAATAGTACGTTTTGTATTAAGGTTTTCATCCAAATCTCAAAAGGTATGAAGGGTGGTGATGATCTAACCTTAGATGAAGATGGTGGGTGGTGTAAACGGATCTAAGGTGAGAAATCATTCCCTATTGATTTTTGTGGTTTAGTGTTTTCATTTATTTTTGTTAGGATGTAATTGTGTCGATCAATTGTTTGGAGAAGAAATTTGATGGATTAGGGTTAGGGTTTGATCGATTTTAATTTATCGACTATTGGTTTTGGGATTTAAAGGGTTATTTTCGGGTTGATTATAGACTTTACGTTAAATCATGTTTTTGACTATGATAGAGTCGTTTCTGGGAAAAATGTATTTGAGAAACAGAAATAGGTTTTGAAAAGATCTTTCCAATATCCAATTCGGAGTTACGGATAGAAAGTTATGATTTTTGAATGATTTCTGTACAGTTTCTTAGAATTCAATATTTAGTTTCATGACTAAGTTTGATGAATTTTAAATATTAAAGGGATCCCAAATTGATGTTTAATGAAGTATAAATTGATTTGTGGGTTTTGATGATTTTATTGACATTGACAACTTAAATTGGATCTTAAATCGATAATTTGGTTTAGTGGGATCAATGAATATTAATTGGATATTATTGTTATTTGGATGTAAATTGATTGGATTGAGTTATTTCAATAATTGAAATTATAGATTAGTCTTATTGGATTTGTCTAAATATTTATTCGAGGATTTATCGATTTTATGGGTCTTATGGAATAAATGGATATTGACTATCGGATCATTGTGAGTATATGAAAATTTTAATATTTATTTGTAGTTGGGATTTCGTTAGGTCTTTGAGGCGAGTTGCGGATTGTAGGTCTATTAGGTATGAGATTTTAAGATTATTGGGCTTAGTGTCGTTGTAAGTTGGTTGTCAATGGTTTGAGTCATAATTGAATTGTTTCTGATTTATTATTGCATAATTGTTATGCTGGGTTATCAACATACGAGTGTGTATTGTTCATTCACGTGCATCAATTTGTATTGCGTGGAGTGAAGGTGAGTGGGCCTAGTCTCATATGTAGTTTCGAAACTATCTATATGGTATATCATTCCGCATCATGATTATTTTAAAATATACAATTGTTATTTGGGGTACAAAGTATTTGAGCATGTCATCATGATTTGTATGAGGCGTTCATTTTATATATATTACTTTTATGCTTTTGAGACTATATTATTTTATCGCATGTATATGTTTTGGAACAAATGATTGATAATGTCTAGAGTAAAAATAAAATGTTGTGATGTTTAACGAAGGATCACACAATCTTTGGTCGCTCATGCAAAATTGACAATCATAATTCCCCAAAAAAGCGCATTTAAAATAAGATGTTGAAGTCATGCAATTATAGATATAGAAATCTTTCAAAAATCACATTTTTGAATATTATAGCCTCTCCAAAAAGGTACTTAATTACCAATATTCCGACAACATCATCGCCCCACATTTAACGTATGGAGGGAGGGCGTACGAGTTGTTCGAATATGAGACCTTAGTTAATCAAGCACTAATTAAATATGATTACCTTTAATATCAAACTAATTCTTCATTAGTAAATGATATAAATACTATTGTTTATTTCAAAATTCAATAGTAAGTGTTGAATCAAGGATGTAATGTCATGAGGAAGATAAGTACTACAACAAAGCTCAAGTCTCCATGTTCTCAAAATTTACTACCCCCATTAGATATTGTTTCCCTAGAAAGAAAGATATTAAATATCATTGGATACATTCCCTAATTCATCACAATACCTCAATCACCTATACATTTTTTATTCCAACCTCCACTCTATAAATCATACCTCTACAAGAGCTAGCAACTACTCTCATCAACAAAAGCACAACCAAACGCCCTAATTTCCATTTCTTCTTGATCTCTCTCGATTTTCACTCTTTGATACTACAACATCTCTTTAATTTTTGTTTTTATTTTTTTTTATTGTTAAGTTTTTTTTTTCAAAGCTTTTCCTGTCAGCAGACGATAAGACTCAAATTGAAATCTCCTCACTAAAGAGTTGAACATCTCTTTTATTTTGCTATGCCTAGAAAAAAGGTGAATATCTCATGGACAGCCAATGACGGGGCACGGCGCGTCACCTTGAGTAAGCACAGGAAAGGGCTGGTGAACAAGATGAGAGAGATCACGATGCTATGTAGAGTCATGGGCAGCATGGTCATTTACGATCTCAAAAAGGAGGATCCAATGGAAGCCTGGCCAGACAAGGTTGAGGCGCAATCCGTGTTCCATGATCACATGGAACTCCTCTCAATGCAACCGAAAGTCCTTGGACATGGAAGCGTTGTTCCACCACAGGGTTGCTAAGTACATGGATCAGTTGAACCGCATCGAGAAAGCGAATAGGGCGAAGCAGCTCGACATCTTTGCCCTCAAAATTCTCTAAGGGGAGGGCCTCCACAGGCTCTCCGAGAATGACATCAACCATGTCTTCGCCATGGTGGGGAACAGAACCCAAATCCTTGGAGATACAACTGACGTGATGAGGCAGCGCAACCAGATGCATCAGCAGCAACCACTTCCAATGCCTCAGGAGCAGGCATCAGAAGCTAGAGAGAAGCGGAAAGGAGGAGTAGTTGATGATGATGATTGTATAGCTGAATATTGGAATGAATTTTTTATAGATGAAGGAAGATTTCTCGATTTTGGAGGCGACGACAACAGAGATGACAATGACCTAAGTATTTGTGGCTATGTCTACGTGGCCATGCATGTGGAAGGCCCCGCGAGCTAGGTGCTGCGAAGACGGACATGCGTGTTCGTGGTGTTGCATGCATCATGTTGGATAGATTGTGTGTGTGTGTGTATATATATTATTGCATGTCTTGGTGGCATTTTTATATATTTTCTCTCTTGATATATTATATGTCTGTGTGGACATTTTATGACTATTATATTTTGATTATAAATGTACTAACGGGACGCCATAGATCCATTCACTGAGCGTGTGGTTGCTCACCCCTCATTTTTTCAACCTTTCAAATTTAAAGACTTAGATTGATGGATCTCGTGTAGTTGTGAATGAGATCGTGGGTGCGAGAACGTTAAACTTGTTTGGTTGAAGGACTTGATAAATTTCATTGGCATATAGTTGGTCCATCTTCTTAGTAATCATGTTTTTGTCAAGTTGTATATCTTTTATGTATAAGTTATATCCACACATTGTGAGTATTGTTGAAATCTTAGATGTTTAGTATCTTTGAAGAATGAAGTTTATTTATTATTATTTTATTATTTCTTTGGATTAAAGGAAAAAAAATAGAACTATGAGATTCGAGGAATTTAGTTAACACAATCGGATTTCACACTTTAAAATGGAGTAGTGGGTTAGGTGTAACGCCCCCGAACCCACGACTCCGTTTTAAAGCGTGAAATCCGGTTGCGTTAACTTAATTCCTCAAATCTCAGAGTTTTATTTTTTTCCTCTTATCCAGAGATATAATAAAATACTACAAAAAAATTTCCTTCTTCAAATATACTAAAACAATACTCCCAATGTGTCTAGATATAACTTATACATAAAGATATACAACTTGTCATAATCAAGAAAGATGGACCAACTACATGCCAAATAAAATTGATCAAGTTCTTCGACCAAGCAAGTCTAACGTTCTCGCAACCACGATCTCATTCGCAACTACACGAGATCCACCAATCTAAGTCTTTAAATCCGAAAGGTTGAAAAATGAGGAGTGAGCAACCACACGCTCAGTGAATGGACCTATGGCGTCCCGTTAGTACATTTATAATCAAAATATAATAGTCATAAAATGTCCACACAGACATGTAATATATCAAGAGAAAATATATAAAAAGGCTACCAAGACATGCAATAATATATATATATATAGTGAAACGATTAGGTGCGGCGAACGGCGGGTGCGGCCGCGACGTGGGCCGTCCGATCGCAGGTCCATCGCATCCGACGGTCGATGTGAATCGCACCCGACCGTCCGATGCGATGGACTTGTGATCGACGGCCCGTGACCGTGATCGCTGCCGCACCCGCCGTTCGCCGCACCTAATCGGTTCCCTATATATATATATATATATATATATATACACACACACACACACACAATCATATCCAATATGATGCATGCAACACCACGAACACGCATGTTCGTCTTCGCAGCACCTAGCTCGCGGGGCCTTTTACAGGCATGACCATGTAGACATAGCCACAAAGACTTAGGTCCTACATTCTCGGACCTGGCCACGTAGGCCACCAAGACCGATCCACCTAGACGAATGTATGCATGCATGATCAACCATTCGTTCCAAAACATATGCATGCGATAAAATATAGTCACCAAATATATAAGTTATATATGTAAAATAATGCATTAAAATCATGACGACATGTTCAAGTGCTCCATACCCCAAATAACAATTATATATTTTAAAGTAGCCATGATGCAGAATGATATACCATATTGATAATTTCAAAAACTACATATGAGACTAGACACACTCACCTCCAGTCCACGCAATACAACCAATGCACGTATATGAACGATACACACTCGCACGTGGATAACCTAGCATAGCAATTATGTAATAATAATTCAAAAACCATTCAATCATGATCCAAACAACTGACAAACAATTTACAACAATACTAGGCCCAATAATCCGAAAGTCATATCTAATAGACCTACAATATGCAACTCACTTCAAAGGCCTAATAAAAATCCAAACTCTGAATAAATATTAAAATATTCGTACACTCACAATTATCCGATAATCAATATCCATTTATTCTATAAGACCCATATAATCGATCAAATCCTCAAATAAATATTTAGACAAATCCAATAAGACTCAACTATAATTTCAATGATCGAAATAACTCAATCCAATCAATTTATATCCCAATAACAGTAATATCCGATTAATATTCATTGATCCCACTAAACCAAATTATCGATTTAAGATCCAATTTAAGTTGACAAGATCAATAAAATCATCAAAAGCCAAAAATTAACTTATACTTCATAAAACATCAATTTGGGATCCTTTAAATCTCTAAAATTCATCAAACTTGTCCATCAAGCTAAATATTTGAATTCTAAAAAACTACACAGAAATACTTCAAAAATCATAACTTTCTACCCGTAACTCTGCATTGGATGATTCATGATTCGTTGGAAAGCTCTTGTCAAAACCTATTTTCTGTTTGTGAAATACAGTTTTCCTAGAAATGACTCTATCATAGTAAAAAACAAGATTTAACATCCATACATATAATCAACATGAAAATAACATTTAAATCCCCAAAACCAATCAATCTATTTTGATCTTAAGAAATCCTTCGAGATCCATTGAAATATAATCAAATAATCAACCAATGAAAATCGATCAAACCTTAACCCTAATCCATCAAACTTCTTCCCCAAACAATTGATCGACACAATCATATCCTCACAAAAACAAATTAAAACACTAAACAATAAAATCAATAGGGAATGATATCTTGTCAAAACCTATTTCTGTTTGTGAAATACAGTTTTCCTAGAAATGACTCTATCATAGTAAAAAATACGATTTAACATCCATACATATAATCAACATGAAAATAACATTTAAATCCCCAAAACCAATCAATCTATTTTGATCTTAAGAGATCCTTCGAGATCCATTGAAATATAATCAAATAATCAACCAATGAAAATCGATCAAACCTTAACCCTAATCCATCAAACTTCTTCCCCAAACAATTGATTGACACAATCATATCCTCACAAAAACAAATTAAAACACTAAACAATAAAATCAATAGGGAATGATATCTCACCTTAGATCCAGTTGTACACCACCCACCATCTTCATCTAGGGTTAGGTCATCACCACCTTTCATACATTTTGAGATTTGAATGAAAACCCTAACCCAAACATGTTATTTAAGGGGTTTACCAAAATTACAAAACGACCCCTTAAGTATTCTAGGTTTACAACTAGGTCCCTATCTGAATTACAAACAGATCCCTGAGGGCTATTAATAGGTATTCTGAATTCACAACTAGATCCCTGGGCCCAATAACTTAATGCTTAAGCTTAAAAATATAATTTCTCGAATTCTGAATCTCACCAAATTTCAACCAAAATATCTTAAGACTATAAATATCTCTAAAAAAATATAAAATAAATATTTCAATATTAATTTATAATTATCACAATTATAAATTAAATTGGACCCATTTGACCCACCGTCAAATCTGAAAAAAAAAATATTAAAAATTCAATTTAAAATTTTCATTATATATTTAAAATAAATATATAAGGCTAAACATACAGAAACGTTACATTCGGGGGCGTTACACTGGTTATAAATGTTAGGGACCTATTTATATATCTTAGAATTTGGATCAGAGACCCATTTATAACACAGATACCCCCCGTTTGGGGTGAAGAATAAAGGGTGAATAGGGGAGAATACAGTAGAATAAGCCCCAAACAGCTGTTTGTTTGACAAGAATAAACCTTGATAGTTATGTCTGGATAAGCTAGGATAAGGCCTGATAACTATTCTAAGAAAATGGTGGAATTGTTTATCAGGGCTTATCTATGCCAATGGATAAAAATACCCTTCTCTGTCATTTTAAAATATTTATCTCACCTAACACTATCTGCACACATTTCAAAAACTGTCACATCTATCATATCACACTCATATCTCTTATACTTATTCCCAAACACAAATAATTTATGCAGGGGTATAATTGTCATTTAAAAAGTCATAAACTCTTATCCATCTCTTATTTACCACTTATCCATATTTTATTCAAGATGAACCAAACAACAAAAATATCAATTTTACGTTTTCCAATGAGAATAACAAAAAAGACAACCAAACAAAAATTTACTTATTCAGCATGGATTGTTATCTATCTCAGTATAACTATCAAGGGCAAATGATCTTATGTCTCACCCCAAACGGGCCCATAGGGTTTAGTTGTGAAACTAATAGAACCTGGGAATAGATATGCAAAAAGCATTGGAAAAGACAAAATGAGCCGTTTTTTGGTAGGGACCTTGGTTATAACACATATAGGGGGTTGTTATATAAATTCCAAAACCTGGGGGTCTATCTGAAAAATGCCCCATTGTCCGTATAAAGTGATTCGCACGAATCTTTGGCGCTAAACTGTACTGCTGGGCGAAGACATGCCTGCTGTCGCTCTTTATATAGAGTGTATAGATAATTTTGGTGAAACTGATATCAATACCATGTTGATCTCTTTTTCCTTCTTTTTTTTCCTCCAAAGCCTGTGCCACAATGGTCTGCAGCTGATGTTTGAGGAGTGAATTGATTCAAATAATGTAGTGACTCTTTTATGAGATTGGAGGGCTTGCAAACCCTATGCCCTTGGATAGAGGAATAAGGAGGGAATATGATGTAATAGGGGGAATAAGCCCAAAAATCTGTTTGTTTGTAAAGAATAACTGGGTATAGTTTTGTCAGAATAAATTGATATTTGTATTTGACAATTATTCTACGTGCCCGTAGGATTTAGGTTCTGTTTGGTTTGTGTCATTATTTCTAGATGGATTCATTTTATTAGAATCATTTTATCATGAATTCAAAATTTTGATTCATTAAGGAATTCTACATGGATTTATTAATGAGGATGTGCTAACCCAACTTTAAAAAAAAGTTGTTTTAATAAATTTTTATTGTTGGGTGTTCTAGCTTAAAAAAAAACAAAAGGGTTTAAAAAGCTAAATGTTGGATGTGCTGATAAACGTTGATATTTTTAAAATCTCATTTTCAGCTTTTGAAAAATTCTATTTTGTTATCTTTTTAATAGCTTTTTATTAAAACCTAAAAATATAAGAGGATGGCTTAAAAACCATGGAAAATGACTTAAAAAATCGCCTAAAAGTTAGAAATATCAAAATCATCCAACTTTTAAAATTATATATAAAAAGTCTCATTTCACAATTTTGGAAATTCAAAAGATTAACATACTTTTATGTAATTAGATAATTACCAATCCTTTAAAATTATACCTTTAAAACCATGGAAAATGACTAAAAAAATTGCCTAAAAGTTAGAAATATCAAAATCAACTAACTTTTAAAATTATATATGAAAAAATCTTATTTCACAATTTTGGAAACTCAAAAGATTAACATACCTTTATGTAATTAGATCATTACCAAACCTTTAACCTTTATTAGGTTTTATTCTACACTAAAAATTTATTTTTTTCTATAAAACAATAATCTGTCTCTATATGACCCAAACAAATTCTCTTTCTCCCTACCTATTAAATAAATAAAAAACTAAAACCCTGGCCATGTGATCCTTTGAATTGTGGCAATGGAGGTCGATCACATTACATTGAGGTAATCCTAAAATTATTTATAATATTTTTCTAAATATTTCTCTATTTTTATTTGAGTCGTGATTTAGATTTAAAAAAAAGTTTTATCTTAGCACGTGAGTCTCACAAAAAGGGTGTCCATCGTCAAAAACTCAAATTATATTAGTATATATTTCACAAAATCCACCTAATGATAAATAATTTAGAATAAAAAAAAGTTTTCTACGAGAATGTGTGAAATACTTTAACAAAATTAAGAAGTGTGAAATATTCTAACAAAGTTAAGAGGTGTTGAATAATTTGATAAGAGTTAAAGACATATTAAGGATCTAATTACATATGAATAGGTTAGTCTTTTGAGTTCGCAAAATTATAATAGGTTAGTCTTTTGAGTTTGCAAAATTGTAACATGAGATTTTTTTTAATAATTTTAAAAAGTGGCTGATTTGAGTATTTAATTTTAAGAGATTTCTTTGGTCATTTTTCTTAAAAAATAAATGCTTAAAATATGTTTATATTTATGTTTAAAAATCTTTTGTTTTTAAATAAAATCTGATTGAAGGTGCATTTGGTTATGCAATTTCACAACTTTTGCGTCTGTAGGAAGCTGCTTCTGCAATCGTATAATCAAAATAGTTTACCATAGCAGCTTCCTGTAAACAGATTTCATGCAAATAATGTTAAAAAATTGTGATTTTCAAGTGCTAGTTGCTGAGCTTTATGGAGAATCAGTTTTAAAACCCATATTCTTATAAAATCACTTATGTAATCAGCACAACCAAACACACTTTAAATGCAGATCCAAACGGTCATCTAAAATATATTGGGTGAATTGCCCAAATATCCCTGCAACCAACCCCTCGATTATTCATGTGCCCTCCCTCACCTTTTGAAAAAAAATTTATACCCTTGAAGCAAACACCTAATTTTTTTTTCTACCCTCATCCCTTTAATTTTCTCAACCCTACAAAATTGTAGTTTCCTCCTGTAAGTGCATATATGGTTTCTGTAACTTAGAGAACACAAAATGTAATTTCTGTAAATATTATTAGTAACTGCATTATTATGTCATGTAAGAATGGTAGCTTACAAAACACTAGAAAAACATACATTAATGCATAACATTAATATATATGCAGTTCTTATATTGTCATGAAGTATACACTTGTTGGTGTTTGATTTATTTGGGTGTGTGACTAATTGTTGCATCTCCAATATAATTTGAACAACGCTTTCTTCCAAATGATGTACGCTTGCTAACTCGAAGGTGTAACAGTAGATTTGATTTCAACTAAAATGACATGAATCATTTGGTAGGAAAATAACATTCAATGAATTCAAATGCTTTGATGTATTTGTTGTGATAAAATATTTTCAGGTGTTATGCATTAACGTATGTTTCTCTAGTGTTTTGTAAGTTAACATTTTTATATGACATGTATAATAATGCACTTATATATAATATTTACAGAAATTACATTTTGTGTTCTGAAAGTTTCAAAAAACATATATGCATTTATAAAGGGAAAACTATGATTTTGTGGGGTTGGAGAAATTAAAGGGGTGAGGGTTGAAAAAAAATTAAATGTTTGTTATACAGGTACAATTTTTTTTTCAAAAGGGGGGGGGGGGGGGGGGGGGGGGGCACATGAATAATTAGGGGTAGGGGTGGTACACAAGCCGAGCTTTGACATGTTCAAGCTCGACTCGTTTATAAACGAGTCGAGCCGAGCCAAGCTGAGCCGAACTCATGACCCTCAACGAGTTTAGCGTTCTTCTTTATTTTAGGATTTTTAGCGGTTAAAAATAAAATTTTAGCCTAAATAGCCAATTTCATGAGCCTAAACGAGCATAATTTTGTATTGATTTAATGTGTTGATTTTATAAAGAAGTTTAGTTAAGCTTTAATTAAGTTTTTTATAACACAAACGAGTCGAGTTTGAACACAAAATGAAGTCCAATCCAGGTCCCGAGCCTAACCGAGCTTTAAAAATTGTTCAAGCTCGTTCATTTGTCTAATTGAACGAGCCTGAACGAGCTTAAATCGAGTTGAGCATGAGCCGAATCTGAGCAGCTTGATTCGTTTATCAGCCCTAATCGAGGGTTGACTGCAAGAGTATTTGAACAATTATTAACCCAAATATAGATGGTGGAATTCATTGAACGCAAATTTCAGCAAAAGAGGGGGGGAGTATCAGTATAGTATATAAGCCCATTGAAAAAAACAGTAAAAAGGCACACGCGTTGGGGGTGTCTCCGACGTCTCGGGCTGGGAAATCAATGACTTCGGAAACCCAAACCCCCCAACCGAATCCTCCATCTTCATCACCACCACCGTCTTCCAATGCGTGGAAGGAGCGGATTCTTCTCCCCACTGTTCTTGCAGGTCAGTTTTCATATACCCAACATTCAATTTGTTTGTTTTGGTTTACGTTTCTCTTTGAAATCAACGTTTATCATCAATAACGTGTAGGACTTGTTGGGGGAGGATCTGGGTTCCTGTCCAGCCGTCGCGCCGCCCACAGTCATCTGCCCCTCACTTATGCGGCCAATCTCGCCATCGTCGCCGGCTGCTATTGCGGTAAAAATCCCATCTTTGAAGTGTGTTGTTGATTTTCTAATCTGGGTATGGTTGATCTTTGTTTTTCTCGTTGTGGGTTCTCCTTTTTCATTCACTCTTTGCCTTGACAATCAGTGTCTTTGAAGACTTTGCATCGGGATTAGATGTTGTGGCTTTGCATTAGTGGGTGATTGGATGTGATTATTGAATTTTTATTTATTTATGATAAGGTAGGCAAAAGCCTTGAATTTTATTCAAACCAAAGCCAATGCCTAAATCACAACAGAGGGAATCACGGTGGAGGGGGAATTTTCAATGACCACCTAACAATCTATCAAAACATAGTTACCCCTCAATAACAAATTTTCTTCCCACATACATAATAATTAAAAAAAATAAAATTTCCCCCACATACATAATCCTGTTTACCCCCGCACGAAATTGGCCCCATTCTTTGATTAGCCGAACAACCAGCTCCCACACTTTTTCAAAATAAGCTCTAGTGTCCCTAAAAATAAGATGGTTAAGTGCCCAAACCACTGCTGGGACAAATGGCTGTGAGATCTTGGCCTTCATGCTCCTGTCTCCTTGTGCCTTCAGCTTCTTTGCTTCTTCCCACATGCCGTGTAGATAGGAAAAGTCAACATCCATATTTGTCGCTTCCTTTAGGAGGCACCATATCTGTCTTGCGATCAGACAAGCCACCATTAGGTGTTCCATGGACTCCTCCCCCCACTGGACAAATCACAAATCTGATCCATCTGACCTGTCCACTCTGCTGTATTGAATTTGTTTGTTTGTGATGTGAATTCTTGGATTGCATGTCTGAATGAGGTGATTTATGTTATGATTGATGAATGATGATATAGAGTTGCAGGGTTCTATGAGTTTGAACCATGTCAAATGCTCGTTACAACATCAAATGGTTCCTATTTTTGTCAGCCTGATTGATTTGAGTGTCACTGATTTTGTCTTGTCAATTTTCTTATCAATGGGTATCTTTTTTCCTTTTTCTTTTTCTTTCGAACTTTCATCTTTTGTTACTAGTCAAGAGGATATAAGTCATTCTATGCTATTATGCACTGAGCAAGTTTTTTTTTACAAGGACTGTTGGATCAATTCCAACTTTTGTTGAAAAAATTTCGTATTACTAGATGGCTATGGAACAGACACGCACAGGACACTGTGACATGGTAAAATTTACAAACTAGGACATGGACATTGCATATACATGAATAAGTAAAAAATGAGTGCACATTCATAATACATAAAATTTTTGATAATTGCAATGGTGTGTCAACTATTTAACTACATCAAAATTTTATCAACATTTGGCTTCATCTGAGCATAACTCTACTGTAATTATTAAGAAAAAATTACAATCATGTATTGCATAAGTATGGTGTGTCCACTTTGTGTCCATCCTGTGTCCAATGAGTGTCTGAAATTCAGAAAATTATTTTGACGTGTGTGACACATGTCCAGCACGTGTCCCATCGTTACCTGTGTCCGATACATTTGGACTTGGGCATTGCATGTTCATTCAAATTGTCATGCTTCCTAGTTAGATGGTTCTCTCATATCACGAGGCAATTCACATGCATCAATAAAGCATCCTTTTTTGCATTTGTTTATAATATGGATACTATTAAGTTTCAAATTTTATTTTAATCATGCATTATGCATATTTGCATGTACAGGGGCACGTGAACTTGTAAGAGATGCCCGTGCTTCAGAACCTGATGATCTCATCAACTCTGTTGTTGGAGGGATTCTTAGTGGTAGTCTTCTTGGGCGACTGCAAGGTCAGAATTCAGCTGCGTAGCCTTTTTATCTTTCATGTTACATGTTCTTCAAATTCAAAAGAGTAAGGGACAGTTTATTGCTAAACTTAAGGGAACACTTTAATCACTGTCGGACAAACGAAACATTGATATAGAGCCTTCAATTGGATTGATACACTCTAAGCCTTGCGGGGTAAACAAAATGTTGATATGTAGCCATAATAGGCTGGTAGCATTGGGCTCAATCACGCCTCTCTGAGGGGCCATATATCAGCATTTCTAGATGCTTACCTGCTTGCAGATTTATCATTTTATCTGGTCTCTGACTCTCTGATCTGCATCATGAACCCTTCTAAGACTCAAAAGATAGATCCTACATTGTATCATACCTCGTTTTCCCGTAGAAACTTTTTTTTTCTTTGTCAATTGAAAAAAAATCCAAAAAGAAGAATAGTAAGAACATCCTCACATTAACAGTTGCTATTCACTGCTAGACCGCTTTTGACAATGATTGTGATTTGACACTGGCTGTTATTTCTGCTGATTGCGATTCAAGGGTCAAGGACCAGTTAGAATTTTTGTCAGGGGGACAATCTTGAGCAACTAAAAAGAATTATGGCATTGGCGTATAATGATTTTCTTACTGGTACTTTCTCAGTTTCCTACTTTTACACATTAATCAAAAACTTCCATATAGTTTTATAAAAATTGGTTGTACACTTGCACTGGATCCTATGTCTGAAGGAAGACATGAACTTCTACCCTTCCTTGGATAACAAAGATGGAAAAAAAAGCAGGAATTAATGGGGTTGCTGCCCGGGTGTGTTCAAACTGGCCTTTGGGCAGGTTCAGGCAGAATAATCTTCTGGTCATGTTTCCTTTGGGTTACCAACTCGACCTGAACCCGGGGTGGATCCAAGTTCAGCAGTCAAGGAACCTGAACCCGACTTGAATGTAACAAGGAAGGACACATATTGAAAGGGCACACGGACATGGTGGTGTTCTTCATCTAAATGAATGTGTGTGGTAAGCCAAACCAGGGCACCCTAATGTTTGGTTTGGCTCATTTGTTGCACCCCTATCTAGGAGTCAAGTGTATGACCCACACATGTTATCACCGCTTCATTCGAATCTGACCTGACCTGACGGCGGATCAGGCATAAGCGAACCATGATTCTTGGAATTCAAAGCCTACCCTTTTGTTGTTGTTGTGTGTTTTGTCTGTTTTCTTCCTTTTCGGGTGCGTTGTGTGTATAATTTTGATTGCTTGTTGCTTTGGTGTGTCTGTTCTCTTGAAATGGAAAATTTAATTGTGAAACTGTCTGATAACAGGATAATAAATTTAGGGATGGGAGACACACCACTGTGATTTGTATTCCCAAGAAAACATCTCTATATTGTACTATAAGATGACAGATTTGAATCTCTGCTAAAAAAGGGAGCTTGGAGCGTTGGACTCAACTTTCTACCAAACCCAGTTATTCAGACTTCATGTGCTTGATAATGATGTTGAATAAATGTTTTTATTGCTGTAACAGTGATGCCATTTCAAACAGTAGATTGTCTACACTTATTATTTTCTTCATTGTCATGTACTGATCCTGAAACCATGCACCTGGTGAAAACACACCTGATGACTGCAGGTGGAAGGTTTGGCGCCGTCCGTTACTCTCTCATATTCGCATTTGCGGGCACAGCAATGGATTTCACCACTCAGAAATTGAAGCCCTTTTTTCAAAGCTTCAAAAGCGATCTCTCCACCGACCATCCACAACAGAAGACCTCAAATGGTGGTTGGTTTAAGCTGCCCGAGTGGTCGCCCATCCAAGTACTGGACGAGGAAGCTCTGGCTGCAAAACGCGCTCGGGAACAGCAGTTGTATTCGAAGAGGGTTCTGGGTAAGTTAAACAATGAAGAGTCATGATCCTTGATTAATTTGATTGGCCTTCAATTCTCCTCAAATTTTATAAAACAATAAATTCTTCTCAGGGTGGTTGAATTTTGGAGCCTTTTGTATTATTACTGCAAATAGGGGACTTCTGTGTCAAACTCTATTTTTGTAGTGTTGAAAAACAAGATACATGACCAAATTCTGGAAAAAAAAAACTAAAGTGGTTTGTAGAGAGAGGGAAGCTGCTGCTGCTTCTTTTTCGCTTTTCTTTTCTGACCTTTTCAGACCAGTCTTGTGAAGAAAATGAAGGTCAGACACCTGCAACATCCAGTGCAGGTTGATATAACAAATACCATTAATTTTCATTACAAACTTGTGGATTCATGTGAATGCCAGTTTGCATGTGTTAGATATTCAAAAGAATATATTTTCATATGCTTTTAAGAGTTGTTTGGAACATTTCCGTATGTAATTATTCATTTATAATGTGTATTAGGGAAGTTTCTATTATTTATATTTAAAGCATATTTTGCACAAATTGACAATATTTATACAATTAATATGTATTATCATATTTTTCATATAGAGCCATATTTTAAAATTCATAAATCTAAATTTGACAGTATTTAAATTTTGGAGGATCTAAATTTGGCATGTTATAAATCAAAGAAGAAATTAGCACTCAAAAATTCATCAAAGCTTCTAAATCTGATCCGCGAAATCAATAAAATCTTCAATCAAATCAATTTTGACATCTCCAACAAATCAATAAGATCTCCAATATATTTTGCAAATCAGCATTTACAACTAATTCAACCCTCAAAACCCCTATAAAAAGGGCGAGAGAGGAAGGGATCTCTTCATTCAGTCAAGGAGGGAGCTCTTCATTTAGCCAAGAAGGAATTTATTTTCAGTTTTTGTTCTTTCCTTTCTGTTTTGAGTTTTTGCGTTAGTTTTTAGTTTATTTGATATTATAGACATATATTTTATTGTGTTTTCAATAAAAGTATCTTTTTATTTTATTTTCATGAAATTTTGTGCAAAATATGCTTTGAATATAAAGAATGGAAACTTCCCTAATATGCATGTATAAATGAATAATTATATAGGGAAATGTTCCAAAAGAACTCTTAAAATCATATGAAAATATGTTCTTTTGAATATCTAACAAATACCCCCAAACTGCCTTTTTGTTGGTCCTCAAGCAAAACTAAAAAAAAAAGAAAATCCTAACTCACTTTCACAGGAATTGCGGTTACACTTAGCATGTGTAACAAGTCTTTAAACCCTAAGGTTACCCTAGTGGATGAGTTGTGTCTCGTGACGGTTTGCAGCGAATATACCCACAAAATTCTTTTTTTTTTTCCTTTTTTTTGTTGAAAATCTGAGAAAAATGACATCTTAGGGTGCTCTATAAAGATCTACTACAGTTGAGAACTCTATCCACATGTTAGAAGTTTCCACTCATAATCAAGTCCTGAAGTGTGTGTGTGTGTGCGCATAGCCAACAAGGATATAGCTTTCTTTTTCTAAGTAAAACTTAATTTTGATCACTTTTAGAATGAATTTCGCTTTGACTTCAAAAACTCACGGGATATTACACTCAACAAGGAAATCACTCAGAAGTGAGCTCATTTCTCTCAACTTATATGTGGCAAGAAATCAAAATTCAAATCATCCACATATAAGATTTTATAGAAGAACAGACCATATCAAAGAAAAGAAAATTAATTTGATCTTAGGAATGAAATATCATCAACTCAAGAACATTGGATTAAACACCATAAGTTTTTCATCTATTCTCCACATTTTAACCACATTACATTTATGATCAAGTAGGTCTTTTCAATAAGTTGTAATGAGGCTAGGATCAAGTAAGTTTTTTTTTTCTCCGTTCCCAAAGCACAATTTAAGGTTACACTCATTGAGTCAAAGTATATGTTGAAAAAATAGGTTGAACAAAAAAGGGCTTATATGGCCCAAAGGGTATGACTAGTGGATAAGTATAAGAATATGTTAGTTGAACATGATAGATGGGTTAACAAAGATTACCTAAATCATTTCCTAAGTTTCACATTGTTATTATATGCCTTGAAAAGATTTCAGATGAGTTTCTAATGTAATAATCAAATTTTTATGGTGTTCATGAGCATAGTTTGAAGTGCGGCCGCACGTACCGATACGTGCGGTACGTGCGGCCGCACATGCTGATGTGTGCCCCCGGGCGCATATTATCCCCAATATGTGGCGCACGTTAGACCGTTCGAATTCCGTTCGAACAGACTTCGAATGGTAAGAGGACGTTTAAAGTTTAGTTCGAACGGACTTCGAACGTAAAACTCTACCTCTAGGTTTGGATTGCCGTTCGAACGATAATTCAAATGGCAACATACTGTTCGAAAGCCGTTCGAACATAATTCAAACGTCAAGAGGACGTTCAAATTCAGTTCGAACAGGGTTCGAACGGAAGTTCAAATGGGGTTCGAACGGTTGCCTTACCCTATGTGTGACCGCATGTTCGGTACATGCAGTTTGCATATGCCATGTGCGGACCCCACTGCACATGGTTTTGAACTATGTTCATGAGTCTTTGATCAAAACAAGAATAAAGAGATTAAACAAACGACATTTAAGCGAAAACAAGAAAAATTTGAATTAACTTGTAACTCAGAATTATGTAAAAACCCTCCAAGAATAGAATGATTCAAATCTCTCCTGGGTTAAGTCTCCACTAATGATTCTTCCAGTTCTCTCCCTTAAATTTTACTTTTCCATTTAGGCTATATACATGTGTGGCTACAAGTGCTGATTTTTTTTCAAGACTTAAAATTTGCGAAAAATATTTTAGACACATGATAGAATTAACAATTAAAGTGAAAATTGATCTGGCAAGTCAGATGCATCCCAATGATTAAATTTTTCCCAAAATTTCTTCTTTTTTTTTTTGGAAATATCACATCAAAATTTGTTGATTACACCCTCAAACCTAAATCTAACATTGTCCTCAATGTGAATGACAACTACAAGATGATGCGTGTGATGTTCAAAAATGAAAAGGACAATAGAAATAAGTAAAGAAGGTAGAGACTACATACTTTATCTGATGTGAATTCTTATAATTTATCATGTGATAAAATAGCTCAGTGAATCCGCACAGAAACATATAAATGACAAAATATGTACAAAAATTCAAAGCATAATAATCGAAAAATGTCCTAACCCTAAATCGAAAAATCTAATAGAATGTACAAAGTGATCAATCTTAATACACATGATCTTCTAGAAGTGTTTCCTCAACTTCCGGGCTCAGATACTCAAGGTATGGTTGAATTTTGGAGCCTTTTGTATTATTACTGCAAATAGGGGACTTCTGTGTCAAACTCTATTTTTGTAGTGTTGAAAAACAAGATACATGACCAAATTCTGGAAAAAAAAAAACTAAAGTGGTTTGTAGAGAGAGGGAAGCTGCTGCTTCTTCTTTTTCATTTTTCTTTTCTGACCTTTTTCAGACCAGTCTTGTAAAGAAAATGAAGGTCAGACACCTGCAACATCCAGTGCAGGTTGATATAACAAATACCATTAATTTTCATTACAAACTTGTGGATTCATGTGAATGCCAGTTTGCATGCATGGAAGACATTAGTCACCATATTGAAACAAGAAAGAGTGTGTGTGTGTGTGTATGTGTGTATATGTATAGATTACACTAAAAGCTAGATTCAGCTCATGAAGATTTATTATTAGAATTGATGCACTTTGTGGGACTGGATCTGGTCAGTTCAGTCAGTATCGAACTGCACAACGTGAAAATCGAACTGCACCACTTATAAATCGAACTGCACAATCAATTGTTGGGTATATATTTTACTCTTTTATTGGATTTAATTAACTATAAGAGAAAATATGAATTCCTAAGTATCATCAGTATCAAATATGAGAGTGAAATATATACCCAAGAATTGATTGTGCAGATCGATTTTTAGGTGATGCAGTTCGATTTTCACGTTGTCCAGTTCGATACTAACTGAACTGACCTGATCCAGTCCTGACTGGATCCGGTCTCGCACTTTGTGCTTTTATAGGACTTAGCCATCATGAAGCGTTGTTCATACTTTATCACTTCACAAGTCAACCATTGAGAGCGTTGAAAATTGGATTAACAGAAGGGTTGATTAAAATGTGTAAAAACCTTATGGTTTACTCTGGTAATGGGATAAGATTTCGAAGATAATTTATTTGATTTCAGGGGATAAAAGATCAATCTATTTTGTCTTTTTTCACGTTTATAAAATTGAGGACCAAAAGAAAGGGACAAGTGTTATTCGTTACAAAATCAATACAATTATCTGCATGTTTGTACTCCCCCAACAAGTTTTGAATTGTTTTTGAAAGTATAAACTTGTTTGAAGAAATATATACATTTACAAATTATGTAGTACATACTCGAATGAATTGAATGTATACAATTTTGTATTTTTTTAACCTACTATATACTAGCCTAACCTAGTATGTACTAGGTTGGGAAAATGTGGGAGCTGCAAAAATGATTGTGTATTACAAATGAAGTTTGACTCTCTTTTTTGGGGGTATTTAGGAGCCCCAATATCATTGTTTTTAAATATTGAAAGAATTTTGGATGTACAGAACCACCCACAGACTTTGGACACCAAGTTAGTCTAAGAGGATTTGAACTCGAGACACATGAGAAGTACTCTAACTAAAGTTCCAACCTTATCATGACTCATGACAATAGTAAAAGAGTTTCGTTGATTATTAATTCCAGCCAAAATAGGCAGGTTGAGCCTCCATAAATACTGATGGTGAACTGTTTGATCCTGTCTTTTCTTAATATGGTGGGCTGTCAAAGTCTCCAGACATCCTTTGTCATATGAAGTTGAAAGATCCAGTTTTTAAGCAGCTAAAAAACATGTGGATTGGCTTCCCTGTGTCAGGTTATACTGGAAGACCTTAGTTTCTTGCAAACAAAGTGTTTGGTGCACACTGCACATGCTCTTTGAAAATGATGGTTGTGCCAACTAAAAGTGTCTTAATTCATTTATTTCGTACCCTTCGCTTGATGAGAAAATGGGGCAGACATGATCAAACCTATGGTATGGGACTTAAGGAATGATGGAAGGGAATAAAAAGAAAAGATAGGATCAAAATAAATAAGTAGAAAAACCCAGATTCCAAATGAACAAATTCAAACTCGAAAATGATTTTTCGGATTCTCGAAGAATGAGGGGGGTAAAGGGATTGATAGAGAAAAATCTCTAGCTTTTATTATAAGATTATAAGATCATGTCTTGGTCCATATATGTTTGGTAAAAATAATAATCTTCTCCTTTGATCATAAATCGTATTTCAAACAGAAAGTGTTCAATTGGAACATGAAAACGTGACTGAATTGGTCTTAGTTACTCTTCGGGATGGAGTGAAAGAAGGGAGGAGATTCTCAAACGAGGAAAATGATCCAATTACTTCGAAATAGGAGGGGCAAAATTGTTAGGTACAGAAGATTTTTCACATTTTTAATAAATTGTAGGTTTTTTTGATATACTATGTTTTCAGTTAGGGTTAACAAAACAAAATATTTACAGAATATTCCTTCTCTGTCAACAGAAATTTAATTAGGGGGTTACCTGGATTTACATAAGTGTTTTTAGGGGGTTATATGGACTTTAGAAAAAGTCAGGGGGTTATATGAATTTCTGCCAGTTTAGGGTATATTTTTTTCATTATTTTTCATTAGGGTATATTTCATATCCCACCATGCACATTGTTGAACCCACCAATAAAAAAATCCATACATAGGTTTTTTAAAAAACTCTAATTCCACCCATCCATTCAATAGTTTCCTTGTCAAATGTTATAGAAAACAGTCGACAATCGCCCTGTCGATTCATGTTTAAAAACTTTGACAGTTGTATTATCATTCATTGTTTAGAATGTTCGACACTGTTGACCGAGATGTATATGTCGACGCTAAATTTGTCAAATGGATAACATGAAAAATGAACACTATGACGGTTCACAATCACTCTATTTTTCAATTTTTTGAATCCAATTTTCCATGAAAAACCTATAAATTCTCTTCATTTAGACCTGTTTTTGTCTGAAAGATGAAAATCCACTTATTAAGAAAAAATTTTCATAAATATTTTTTTATGTGAGCAGTCTCTGTTGTTATTTCCTTGTTTTGGAGTGTCTCTCTATCACTTCCCATTTCACTTGAAAAACTTATTCACAGCTTTCCCTTAAATCACATTTTTGTTTTTAGTTTCTTTGATATTATAGAGATAGATTTTATTGTGTTTTCAATCAAAGTACCTTTTATTTTATTTTCATGGATTGTTCTCATTTTTATTCTAGAATGTCACCAACCATGGTAGGTTAAAAAATCCTTCCATCAAGGAGAGGATTCCACCCCATTATGATTGATTCTTTTATTTGTGCATTGATGTTTTTCGATTTGTTCTTCATGTTTATATATTTTCTTCAATTCAGTTTTCTACTTATTATAGGTATTTTTAGATCTTCCGTTGTTCTACTTAGATGTGATAAAGTTGATGCTTTATGAACCGTATTTTTAAATCGAGTAGAATTGAACTGCTTTTGAAATAGTTTGTTTTCATTAAATACAAAAAAAGAATCATCACGATACACGTGGGGTGGATTTCTAATCCTTGGTGGTTTCTTCTTTTTTATACATTGACTTCAACTTTAATTTTCTCAAATCACAATCATTGACAATTTGTTTTTAAACCTTTTTACCAAAAATTGATAATTTTTTACTTTTATTCGTTTGCTTTAATAGCCTCCTTGTATGATCGACTTCTTACTACCACTTTCTAGCAAGAGTAGGTAAAAGTCCTATATTTTGTTGGCAAAGACGAGATTTTAACGACAATCAGAGCAACCAACAAAAAGCATTCATATTGATAAAGTTAAATGACACCCCTCAAACAAGAAAATCAACAAAGTGGAATTGAAATGAAAAGTGTTACACTGTCCAAATTTACACACATCTATATCCATTGACACCCAAAAACTTTACATCCACCAGGCACAACTGTGGTAAAATAGTCTCCTTTGCGATGCCATTCAACTTTGGAAATACTCTGCCAGATTCACAAAAAAAAAAAAAGATGCATGGGAGATTCTCAGAAATTATATAATAAAACAAAAGGCATACATGATACATGGGAGATTGTAAAGACCACAACAAATACTGTAACTCGCATTAATATGCTTTAATCTAATGCCCTCATGCTTGTCATGTTGAGACCATCTCACAATTGATGTGTTCAGTCCTACACAAACAAGGAATGCGGTTAGCACATATCTATAAACTCTAAATCAAAATGAGAGGGATAAATATAATGATTGACCAGATTCATCCACTGGGGGAGATTCCTCAACATTCAAGAGCTCTCTTATCCTGGACTGCTCCTCGCCTTTCCAATTCCAGTTTTCAAAAGAAGTAAATCCTGCCCTCTTCAGACAGATCAATATAAATTTAGAGGAAATCGTGAATGGTTCATATAATAAAGAATGTGTGCTGAGGAACACCACAGTTTGACTTACACACAAACAGCCAGGATAGGTAGGTCAGGCTCAGGATTCCATGAGACATGCTTAACAGCTTCATCAACTTCCCAGACTCGAAGGCATCGGCCAGTTTCATCCTCCCAAATTTGCACAGTTCCATCCTTTGATCCTTCAGACGAGAAGTCATAATTCATGATTTTCACATCATACATGGACCAGTGAAAAATCTGATCTGATAATAAATAAATAAAAAAAACCAGAAGCAATCCATTGTCCTGTCATTGAAACAGAGATTGACACCATTGAACCTGTGTGGCCTTTATAATCAAGATAACAAATTATGGGATACGGCTTTAGATCTTTCCACCTGGGTGGCTTAGGCTTCAAAGATTCAGGATCTATATTAATATTGAAAACAAAAACAAAAACATAAACATAAACAAGATTTTCAATATACCCATTTCTATCTTAAGGAAAACCAAGGACCATATTCTCTAATAGGCCAACAAAAGAAAAGACCATAGACTTCTTCTGGATAAATGGTTCCAACTTACCCATTACTTTCTAGTTCTAGGACACAAATAGCGGTCTAAACAACTTTCAAATCCTTCCTTGAGAGCGTTTTCTTATGCAGGAACACTTTTGAGGGACTCAAATCTGTCAAAAATACACAAATAAACATAAAAAGATTATCTTTTTACTCCAGGGACAAATCAACAAATGAATAGAAACAAGATTTTTCGGGATAATTTAAGGTGGTAGGCAATCGCCCTTAAAATGGAGAACATGACACATTCAAGTCTCCTTCAACCTGGAAACAAAAACCCGTGTTTTGACAAAACAGAACAAAGAAGTAGTGTATTAAATGAGCAATCAGAATCCCTCAATGTTCAAAACCGACGATAATGAATAATTTTCAGAATAATCAGAATCCCTCATAAGCTTTTTTCCATAATTCCAAATCTCTCCTTCCAAATTCACCAAAATCAAATCAATTCCCACCTTTCAATATCCCCCAAACAAAATATATCAAACGAGAACCAAATAACAGATTCTAAAACACACAAACCAATTGGATTCAACAAACCCTGTATATCAACAAAAAAAAACTGCTTCAACAAATCCATCTAATGTTCACACCATTCCACCCAGTCAGTACACAATCCCATGTATGCCCTGTACAATATCACATACCGTAGACTGCAGATTAAACTGAAGAGCTCCCTCGCGATCTCAAACGAGAGGAAAGCATCATTGGTGACCATCTGGTCCAGTCGGGGAGGGAGTCAATGGTGATCATCGATGGATTCATCACTGAGAGACGAAGAGAGAGGCCTTGATTAGTGTTTGAAATCAATGTTTGAAAAGAGACTACCCATCGATGTTGGTCTTTCCAGAATTAAAAAAGAATAAAAGAAGAGATGTTTTGATTCGACGTGGAGGTTGTTGTGATCGGTTGGTCACTGTTTTCCCGCCAGAAGCCGTTTTTCCCGCCAGAATACTTAATTATTTGAAATTTGAATCTGTTTATAACTCTAATCTTATAGATCAACGGTAACAATTTAATGAACTAACAAAATCACAAACCCACGATTCTCACAAATCCCAACGGTAACAATTAAATCAACTAATTGACCAACCCACGTTTGAGATACAAATCCCAATCAAATCTCCCATATTAATTACACCCCCCCCCCCCCCCCCCCCCCCCCCCCTCTCCTCCTCCTCCTCACCCATCTCTATATATACGAAACATAACCCAAACCCAAACCTCTCTCTGTTCCACTGTTGAGATGAAGAAAGGCATGGGTCGCAGGAAGGTTGAGATGAAGAAGATCGAAAAAGACAAGGCCCTCCAAGTTTGCTTCTCCAAGCGAAGGCAAGGTGTCTTTAAGAAGGCGAGCGAGCTGTCCCTCCTCTGCGGCGCCCACGTCGCGGTCATTGTCTTCTCCCCCGGCGGCAAGCCGTACGTCTACGCCCAGCCCTCCCTCGACTCCATCATCAACACCATCACCTCCTCATCGAACCCAACATCACCATCATCATCTCTGCCGACCCACAAACAGAGGCGGATAGACGACCTCAACAGGGAACACGCGGACCTCCTCGCGCGTCTGGAGGCCGAGCGAGCCAGGTTACGCGAACTGAATCTCTCTCTGTCCGAGCTGGAGATGCGGAGGTCCAATGCGGAGGAGATGATGTCGAGGCAGACAGAGGAGATCCCTGTTCCGTTGCAGTACGCGAATGTGGGAGACCCGGTCCGGTCCACGGCGGATCGGGCCGGCCCGCTCACGGGGATGTGGGAGACGGCCGTGGAGGAGGTCGAGATGGAGGGGGTGAAGGAGGTGATGTCGAGGCCGCCGCTGCCGCCGTTGGAGTACGCGAATGTGGGAGACCCGCTCGCGGCGATATGGGAGGAGGCGGAGATGGAGGGGATGAAGGAGGTGATGTCGAGGCCACCAACGCCGCTGTTGGAGTACGCGAATGTGGGCGTGGATCGGGAGGTCGAAGATCGGACTTTCTCGCCTTACTTTGTCGGCGGCGGAGGCGGATTCGGAGGCGGAGACGATTGTGGTTTTTTTGGCTGCGAGCAGGGTTTTGATTCGATGGATATGGTTCAGTTTTTTTGTTGAAGGTTTTATTAAAATTTTAATTTTTTGGACATATATTGTTGTGTTGTCAATGGGTTTGATTACTGTTTTAGGGATTCTTAATAATAATGGAGGGTTTTTTTTTTATTGTATGCAAATACATTATAATTGCTGTGTATGAACATGGCTCTTGAAATTTTTGTAACTCAGTATTTAGATTTTCTCATCATGTAATAAAGTTTCATATAGAAAAATATCAAAAAATAAAATGAAAACTTCTAAGTTGAAATTATTTGAGAATGTTGTTACATTGATGGGCGTAAATGCCCTTATCTAATCTAATCACTATTTTAAATATTTTACACCCATTTAATTTATAATTTTAACAAAACATAATTATATAGTTTTTACTTAAAAAAATGGAAAATGACAAAAAAAATCTCCTAAGAGTTCGAAATACCTAAATCAGCCATTTTTAAAAATTATACCTTAAAAAATCTTATTTCACAATTTTGAAAACACAAAAGACTAATATGCCCTTATGTAATTAAATCTTTAATATCCCTCTTTATTACACACTAATAACCTATTTTTCCTACAAAACAACAATTTCTCTATACATGATGAAAATTAATCTTTTTAGAGGTTTTGCTATTATATATCGTGCTGTATGTTTTTTTATATATATCTTACATGATATTGTTTATCTTTTTCATTATGTATAATCATAATATGTAATTTAAATCTGTGTTGTGCCCCAATGCAACAGATGATATTTTATTATTCTAAATCTTTATTCACATTTTTTATTTTTTAGTTATTTACATATTTTTATGACAACATTAGTACACATCTATTTTTTTAAAAGCATCAATATTTAATAGAGTTCATCATCAAAAACTCAAATTATATTGGTACATATTCCACAAAATCCACCTAATCACAAAGAATTTACAATAAAAAAATTGATCTACATGAAAATGTGTGAAATATATTAATAAAATTAATATGGTGAAATATTTAACAGAGTTAAGAAATATGAAATGTATTAAGAATCTAATTGCATTCGGATAGATTAGTCTTTTGTGTTTCTAAGATTGTAAAATGAAACTTTTTTAGGTATAATTTTAAAAAGTGGCTGATTTGGGTATTTCAAATTTTTAAGAGATTTTTTTAGTCATTTTTCCTAAAAAAACCTTATTCTATTTTTTTTTCTTTCGTATCTATCTTATTTAAGAATAAATAGTAACTTTGGTAAAAATGAATATTACTAAAATTTGTATAAAATTTTGGGCTTTCATGCTTAAAGGATGAACCTTTTTGCATTATTAAAAGAATGGAGATTTTTTTTCTATTGTAGAGAAGAGAAAGTGAAGAAAAATAAAAGAATTTTATTTTATTTGTCAACACGAACAATGAAATATAATTGTAGAGAAGGGAAAGTGAAAAAAATAAAAGAATTTAACTTTTATTTATCAATACAAACAATGAATTTAATTTTCATTTTTTATCCATGCACAAATAATGGTTTTTATTTTGTCACTTTTTATCACACAAACAAAGTAACAAACAATGGATTTTAATAAGGCCATCTACTCAATATGTATCTCATATATATATATATATAGATATATATATATATATATATATATATATATATATATATATATATATATATATATATATATATACAGGCCCGTTCTTAGACGGACGTCCGCAAGTCGTATTTTTGCGGACGTCTGTTTGGACCGTCCGATCGCGCGTGATCGGACGGTCCAAGTTTAAAAAAAAAACAGTAAAAAAAATAAAAAAATGATCGATGAAAACACCCGACCTTCCGATCATATATGATCAGACGGTTTAAAGAAAAACGAAAAAAAACCCACTAACCCCCATCCCCCCAAGTTCTCACTTCTCTCTCTCCGAAACAAAAGGCAAGCTAAAAAAAAGAGACCCCTTGCGACCTTGACCACCCGGCAACCACCTCTCTCTCACCCCTCTTTCTCTGTCACTCTCTCGTTCTTCCCTCTCCTTTCTCACTCTCTCACACACTCTCCCTCACCCCCTCACCTCTTTCTCCCTCTCAAATCCTCACCCCCTCCGTCCCCTCACTCTCTCACAGGCGCTGGATCTGATTGGAGACGTCGACATCGACGCGCCAGATCTGATCATCCTTAGACGACGCCGTCGGCGCGCCGATTTATTTGATATTTTCCTTGATTAATGTTAGGGTTTACCTTATGTTTATATTTCCTTTATGGGGGGTAGTCGATACGGACTTTGATGGATTTCTGTGGACATTGTTTAAGTGATGGACTTTTGTAGACTTTTCAGACTTTCACAGACTTTTGCAGACTTTCATAGACTTTTGCAGACTTTCATAGATTGACTCTCATGGACTTTCACAGACTTCTGCAGACTTTCACAGACTGTTGTAGACTTTCACATATTAACTCTCATGGACTTTCACAGACATTTGTGGACTTTAACAAATCACTCTCATAGACTTTTACAGACTTTCACAGACATTTACAGACTTTCACAAATCACTCTCATGGACTTTCACAGACTTTCAAAGACATTTGCAGACTTTTACAAATCACTTTCATGGACTTTTAAAGACTTTCACATATTTTAGCATTCTTTCACAGATTGACTATTTTCACATATGGATTTCTATTAATAAACACAATAATGTTTTTGAATTTAAATAACAAATAAAGAACTCATCATACCCAACATAAAATATAATTTAATATAGTAAATATTAATCTTCACTTATATGAAATGTATATTGCTAGAATGCCATGATAAAAAATAAGTAATGAAAATAATTGATTGCAACACAAACAAATCCATAATTCTTACATTCATCAAACATATGAGTCGATATCAATATTTCATACATATTTACATTCATAAAAAGTTCTTCTTTATTCGAAACAATCGATCTAAAATTAAAAAAAAAGTGAAAAAAACCTTATATTGAGAAAAATCCACAATGAGCTAACCTTTTTTTCTGTTATAGAGAGAGAATTTCATAGAGGGGAGTAATGAATTTTTAATTAGGAAGACAATAAAAAATAAGAAAATATATATATTATATAAAAATCATATATTACATCTCTTCAAATATAATGAAATAAAATCATAAATTATATTACTTAAAATAAAATAAAATAAAAGTGATCATTATATTACTTTAAATAAAAAATAAAATAAAAGCAATCAATATATTTAGTCATATATATTCATATGCCTAAATATATCTTTTTATTTTTATATATGTCTGAACATTATAAAAAATGGATGTATATTATACAAAAATAGAAACATCTTCAAAGAAAGTCAAATAAAACATTTTACATATAATCAAATCTATAATAAATCTATATTTTAGAAAATAATTGTGGATGATTTAGGAATATATTATATAATATATAATAATGAAATGATTTATTGCAACACAAGCAAATCTATCATTCTCATATATTCATCAAACATTTGAGGTGATAGCAATATTTCATACAAATGGACATTCAAAAAAAAAAGATATAAATAAAGAAAAAAAATGTGAATAAAAATATGAAAGGCATGGGATAAAAATCATAAATGAGTTTTGTTGAAAGAAAAAAAAGAAGAAATATTCACAATACTGGAATAAAAGTCCATGAGAATCCCACCCATTTGGGTGGGATTCTGAAATGACTTTCTCCTTTGTATTTATCTCTCTAAAGTCCACAAAAGTCCACAAAAATCCATCACTTATGAAAGTCTTTACAAATCCTGTTTAAATTGAATAACACAAGACAAAATGTCTACTACAAAGAGTCTCAATCGAATAACACTTGACTTTTTGTCCATGAAATAATGTCTCCATTGAATAACACTGGATTTTATGTCCACGAAATAATGTCTCCATCGAATAACACTGGATTTTATGTCCACGAAATAATGTCTCAATCGAATAACACTGGACTTTTTGTCCACGAAATAATGTCTCAATCGAATAACGGTGGACTTTTTGTCCACGAAATAATGTCTCAATCGAATAACGGTGGACTTTTTGTCCACGAAATAATGTCTCAATCGAATAACGCTGGACTTTTTATCCATGAAATAATGTCTCAGTTGAATAACATTGGACTTTTTGTCCACAAACCAATGTCCTGATTGAAAAACACAAGATTTACAAATCCATGGACATGGACAATTTGTCCATGAAAATCCTAATTGACTGCCCCCCTATTCCTTTGTTTTGATGTTTTTTGTTGTAGAATCTCATTATGTAATTTAGGGTTTCACAGTGTTTTGTTTTTGTATTTTAAAATGTTGATTCAAAATGTATTCATGTACGTGTAAATAAATAAATAAGATCTGAATCTCTCTTTTAGTCTATAAAATGCCTTATTTCAGGCTTGCCTATTCTTAGACTATCATTCTTTGGAGAAGTTGAGTATTGAACTGAGATCTGAATATTGCTAGTTGGGGCACATCTATGAGACAGAGAATTTTTAATTTTCTTCAAAGAGACTCTGAGTTTGGTCACTCACATACTTTTATTTTATAATTCCCTGAACCATGTAAAATCATCCTTGTAAATACTTACAATGGACAGAAGGTCCATCTGCAAGTATAGTTAATTCAATGAGTAACGTCCCTGTAAATGCTCTTCATGAATGGAATCCAAAGAACAAATCAAAAGCTATTTTGTGTACACATGAATTTGCTTGTATAATTGTTAGTACAAATGAATAAACCTTGTGTTCATGTAAATAAATTAATGAAAATCTACTGTTGTTGCTATTGTTTGAATCAGCCAAGTGACTGAAATTGGGTGGTCATCACACTCAAACTCAAATGAATTCAAGCCTTTTCTGATTGAAATGAATTTTTTTGTAAATTCACCAAACCCAAAATAAGTTTTGACCCTCTGCAACATATCATTAACAATGTGACAATCTATGACGATGGATTTTTCATTATTTCTAGTGTTCTCAGGTGTTCTCAAGGGATCATGCATTTTGATTAATAAAAAAAAGGCTTCAACACTTCATCTCAGAGTAACACAATGGATGGAAAACACTTGATCTCACAGTAACACAATCAATCATCACAACCAATCAAAACTTGCTATTACAACATAGCCAATAATACAATCAACACAATCAGTCATTACAACCAATCAAAACCTGCTATTACAAAATGCAGCATTTTGAAGGGTTCCAAGGCACATTTTCTAATTGAATTCAATCCCCATACTTGTATTGTTCTGGAATCACTTTAGGCTCCACCAGACAACCTGTTTAAAACATTCTAATCCCATTAACTTGTCTAATTGCAGCTCAACCTGTTTTAAACAACAAACATTCTAACCCTGCTGTTTGAAACATCCCATTTCAACCAAACATTATAACATTACATCCTGTATAAAACAACAACCACTTGCAGCTATATTACATATACAACCTATTGTTTAATACAACAACCTAATATTGATGAAAGAGAAAGGAAAGAATGAAAGAGAAAAAAAACAAAGAATGAAAGAATGAGGAAGGAAAGAATGAAAGAGAAAAAAAAACAAATACAACTTATTGTTTACATACAGGAGAATCAGGAAGGAAAGAATGAAAGAGAAAAAAAACAAAGACTTATACATGTTCAATTTCTTCTATTCTTTTTGGCTTCCAATAAAGTCTCATCCTTCAATGTTTCTTGAGCATCAGTTTCCATTCCAAGAGCGTGTAGCACTGCCGCCTAAAGATAATAAGTGGTGGACCACTCGGGAGAGATGACCTGCGCTTGAGTATGACCATTTCACCAAGTAGGAAACAAAACATCAATGTTTTATTGATTTTCCAGAGATAGCTTTGAGGCAGAGTATAACATAAAGTTATGATACTTGCATTAAGCATTAATCATATCAGGTAAACAAGGAGATCATAGTATGCCACCAGTAGGGATATGATGTCCAATTGAAGGAAAATCAGTGTTTCATTTAATCATTTTAGAATCATTTTTTTTTAAAGTGGTAGAGTTCTTTATAATTCATTTTGAAATGTTTATCATGAAAGAAGAATCTATTACAATGCCTTCTCAGATACAACCACCCATTATTCTATCTGATGCCCATTATAAACCCATGAAAAAATACATTAAACATCGGCTAAGATTGTTTGCTTCCACAATGTACTAATTCGAAGATCAGAAAATATAGCAACACAGATTACAACATGAAAGTCATACTTCAGTGGAATGGATTACAAACAAAACCATCACCGGCACATGAACCTATTAAACTGCATATGTGATTATTATTCCAAGATTGTGTATTTATATTCATAAAGATAAACCCTAGATGAAAAACCCCTGATCATCAGAAACACCCTAGATGGAAAACCCTTAATCATCAAAACCCAAAATGGAAAACCCTTAATCAAGTAAATTAAAGAACACAAAAAAGAGCGAATATTGTGTATGATTAAAGTAGTGATGAATTGGATCTAATAATCAATAAAATTTAACAAATTTGGCTGTCCTGAATCCACTAAAACTGCAAATTAAACTGTTTGCCTAACACTAGCTCAGCCTCTGAACAGATGCAACATCATAATTTGATCCACAATTCTATATATAATACAAAGTCCTCAAAAACTGAAAGGGGGTTTTCAATGAAAAATTGAACAGATGCTACAGCATAATTTGGCTACAGCCCTGTTAGTAAAGAAAGGGGGTTTTCAATTTCATCCCTAATGTCTGCATATGAGTAGATAAAAACCTAATCAAGAGAAACCCTAGATGTCAACCCCTTAAAAATCATCACAAACTGATGTTCCAATGCTGCATCAAAAATCATCATCAACCAAACAAGAGAATCATGAAATCAACACCCAAAACAAAAATCAAATCATCACAAACTGATGTTCCAATGCTACATTAAAAATCATCATCAACCAAACAAGAGAATCATGAAATCAACACCCAAAACAAAAATCATCCACAAAAATAAGCCAAATCATAGAGAGAAAGAGGAACCTGAATCAGGGTCGCCGTTGATCGCGGGTGGTCGCCGATGGTCGTCAGGGGTCGCCGGGGACGCGTTTGGTCGATGGGGGGTTGCGGGTGATCGCCGATGGTCGCCGGAAACGCGTGTGGTCGATGGAGGCTCGCCGGTGGTCTCCGGGGATGCGTGCGGTTGACGGGGGGTTACGGGGGGTCGCCGAGGTCGCAGAGGATTTGGGGATCTAGGGCCCTGGTAGAGAAGATGAGAGGAGAGATAATCGAGAGAGGGTGACAGGGGTTTTTTTTTTTTCAGTTTGATTTTTTTTTTTTTACACACCACTTTTAAGTGGTGGACATTTTTAAAAAATTTTGTTTTTAGGGGACAGTCCGATTGAGCGCAATCGGACGGTCCAGAGGACGTCCGCAAATTCGACTTTGCGGACGTCCGTCCCTGATCCTCTCTGTATATATATATATATATATATATATATATATATATATATATATATATATATATATATATATATATATATATATATATATATATATATATATATATATATATGGGAGCCGATTACGTGCGGTGTGCGGTCGGTGCGGTGCGCGATCACGGGCCGTCGATCACGGGTTCATCGCATCGGACGGTCGGGTGCGATTCACGTCGACCGTTAGATGCGATGGACCCGCGATCGGACGACCCACGTCGCGCACCGCACCTAATCGTCGGCATATATATATATATATATATATATATATAGGAGTGATTAGGTGCTGGTCGTGCGGTCGTGCGGCGTCGACCACGGGCTGTCGATCACGGGTCCATCGCATCAGATGGTCAGGGGTGATTCACATCGACCGTTGGATGCGATGGACCCGCGATCGGACGACGCACGTCGGATCTGCACGACCGCATATTATCATCAACCTATATATATATATATATATATATGGAAATGATACGGTGCGGGTCGTGCGGATGTGCGGCGTCGACCACGGGCCGTCGATCACGGGTCCATCGCGGGTCCATCGCATCGGACGGTCGGGGGCGATTCATCTCGACCGTTGGATGCGATGGACCCGCGATCGGACGACTCATGCCGGATCCGCACGACCGCACGACCTGCATATTATCACTCGCGTGTATATATATATATATATGGATATTATTGCGTGCGGCGAACGGCGGGTGCGGCAGCGATCATGGGCCGTCGATCATGGGTCCATCGTATCGGACGGTCGGGTGCGATTCACGTCGACCGTTGGATGCGATGGACCCGCGATCGAACGGCCCACGTCGCGGCCGCACCTGCCGTTCGCCGCACGCAATAATTTTCATATATATATATATATATATATATATATATATATATATATATATATATAAGTGTTTGGGATTAGAAACAATTGAATGTAAGATTTTTAAAGTACATGTAGAGACATAGTTTTGTTCATACTTTTTATAATAAATTAGTTAATTACACGCACATTTAAAAAGTTATTGTAAGCCAAATAAATGAAACCAAGTGATATTGCAATTTCGTCACAAAATCAATCAAGAAAAAAAAAGAAAAAAAATTTCAAATTCAAATGTATGATTTTCTCACTCAAGAAATCAATATAACCAAAGTCACACACCCCACCCAAAAAGAAACTTAGTCAATAACAACACCAACCTGAGATTAATAAAGAGATCAAATAATAAAACTTGACAAATATAATACTTGGGCGTATGCGAAAAGGAGAGACATACCATCATACCAAATTCCAAACTTCTAGCCCCCCTCCACCCAAAAAAATAAAATCTAATAAACAATATAATCAATAAAAAAAAATACCGTCCAAAAAAAAGTACTTATTTTCACATCCAAAGAAATAGTTATATATATAGATTTATAATCAATCTAGACACGAAACACAACAAATTTTAAATTCAAAAGCAAGATTTCCATTTATAACTTTATGGGTTGAAATAGGTTTAATTCCTTTTGTAATTTTAGTATTTATTAAATGAGACAAAAAAATCATTGAACATAATTTCATGAAATTTGAAATTTGAGATCTCATGTTTTGAGATGAGGAATCTGATTATGAATCTAGAAATATGGATCAAGGATTTATTTGTAACACATATAGGGTCTGATTGTGAAACTGGTAGAATCTAGGGCCGATTTAAAAATAGCCCAGCAAAAAGACAAAATTGGTTTTTTTTGTTAGAGACCTAGGTATAAATATATAGGGGTCGGATTGTGAAACCGGTAGAATCGGTGGGGCCGTTCTTCAAAGGGCGCGTCTATCCCCACCAAGCTTTTTTCTTACCCCACCAATAAAAAAGGTGTTTTTTCTATTCCCACCGATCTGGCCAGGTCGACCAAACTTAGTCGTCATTTTAAGTTTTCGGCGACCGAACTTAGTCGTCATTTCATATTTTGGGTGACCTAAATTGGCCGTCATTTCAGGTTTCGGACGACCGAACTTAGTCGAACAGAATTTGTATTAAAGTTTTTAATTTTTTTTTCTTGTAAACTTAATCTCATGGCGTGTATCCTCCTTGGATCTTTCATGTCATTCTAAGTCTGAGTTGTAATGTAATCAATTATTGTTCTTAAATGTAAAACATAAGAACAATTTTTTTAACATAAGTAACGGAAAAAAATTTAAAAGCTAAATATAAAATCTGTTTGGATCAACTGGTAGTTTTTTTTTTTAAAAAAAAAAAGAATCCGCTTAACTACGAATTCAAATGAAACTTAAAATGATATATATTTATCTAATAAGATATTTTTCTATGAAAATTTGAATTAATTGAAAGTATACCTACTTACATTTTTTTCAATCTCTTAGCTATTATTTGTATAAAAGAATAAATGTATAATATGATGGATAAACCCAAAGATTTATTTATTTACAAAGATCATGTAAATTTAATTCTGGACCCTGTTAGAATAATTTCGGTCGCTCAAAACCTGAAATGGCAACCAATTTCAGTTACCCAAAACCTGAAATGATGATTAAGTTCGGTTGTCCAAAACCTGAAATAGGGTCGACCTGGAATGGTGGGAACAACCAAACACCATTTTTTTATGGTGGGTTAAGTGAAATGTTTAGTGGGGATAGCCGAGCCCTTCTTCAAATAGCCCAGAAAAAGGACCATATGATCATTTTTTGTTAGGGACCTGGGTATAAATATCAGGGACCTATTTGTAATAGCGATAGGGGCCTTCTTGTGAAACTAATAGAGCCTTGGGGCCGATTTGCAAAAGGCCCACAAGAGGACAAAAACTGGCCAAATTCTCTGTCCTCATTGTAACACATTATAAGAGTGTTATAGATATATATAAGGGTGCCTCTAATTGCACCTCTCATATTCGGGTGCACAGTTATTTTTGCACACCTATAAAAAAAATTATTCAATTCTTTAACCAACCCTTATATTTAAGGAGATGTTAGGTTTTAGTGCACACCCAAAAACCATTTCAAAACATCAAACATTCGTCCGGCACTTTCAATCACCGTGGTCAATCGAGCCGTCCGGTGGTCTCCCTAACCGTTGACGATCATGTCGTCCCATGCTCTCCCTTCGTTGACATCTCTTCTCAATCAATCATCTCTTTTATTACCTCTCTTCATCGTATCGTCATGTGCTCTCCCTCTCCGTCTCATCTCTTTTTCATGGATTGATCTCATATATTCATTGATGGGGTCACATATTCTATTTTCGTTTGACTTGTATAATATTGTGAGTTTTGTGTTAAAGGTTTTTTTTTGTTTGATTTTAGGTTTTCATTGTTGTGTAGGGTTTAATTCATGTTTAGTATTCAGATTTAGGATTAGATTCATATGAGAATAATTAATTTTGTTTGAAGTTGTCCAGAAAATGGAAGAATGGGCTCCTACTGCTAGTAATGACATTTTCAGTGTCGCGATATATCACATTCATCGACACTTATGTTGTCGACTGTGTCCTAAAAAATTGAATGAATATTCAGACAACCGCAATGGCATTGATACTCTCGAGATAATTTTACTTTGTCGACAATTATTATGTCGATACGCCCAGAAAAAAAATAAAGGTATTGGTTGATGCGTTAACCAACCTTGTGTCGAGGTATTCTAGTTAGCCACCATTTTACAGCCTAGGCTTATGACAAGAAGGCACCACCTGGGTATGTTAGAAATGTTGAGTCTGTGACCCATCTCAAGCACTGCATATAAACATGAAGACCTGATCACACATGTTCAATGATGACAGCCCAAATGCATGCTCTACCATGTAAGGTTGGCAGCTTCAGGATTTTGTATTTAGAGATTTTGAGGATTGATTGTAAGTTGTAACATAAACTCAATGTTTAAAATGTTTGAAATTTCCTGAATTTTATGTATTGGTTTCAATTTTATAATATTTGTACATTTCAATCTTTTTGACATTCAAAGTTACATGACACAAATCAATAGTTAGATGAGACAATGTTTAACTATTTTAATGTATGAAGCTCCAGAAAAAGAAAAATGAGGGTTGATGGTAATTAGTTCAGTTTGTATTATGTTGTTATTTTAATTTGAGGCTAAATTGTGTTTTTTTTTGGGTTTTGTGATGAGAAGAGTGATTGTTATTTAGGATTTGATTCATGTTTAAAATTTTGTTTAAGGCACGGTTAATGTTTAACTTTCACGTTTAAGCTTATATTCTATTTATTTAAATGATCTCATTGTGTTGGTTGTAAATTTGTAGGGTTTGATTCATGTGTAGCATTCATGGTTGATGGTTGAATCATTTGAGAATGATTTAACCAATTATGATTTATTCATACAATACAAATGTAGAATTTTTTTTTTGAGGTTATACAATGTGCCAATTTTTGTTTGTTTTTATTCATGGTTAGAAATCATAGTTAGGGTTTGTATACTTTTAAAGTAATTTAACCAACTATGAGTTATTCATACAATATAAAAGTTATTATATTGTCGATGGTCTCAAAAAATTGAATGAACATTCAGACAACCTCGATGACATCGAAACTGTCGAGATAATTTTACTGCGTTGATAATTCTTATGTCGTTTGAACCCCACGACACAAGCATTGTTGCCATAAATACCAAATAGCGATACTGATAGTGTTGCTAAGGTTCCAGATGCTACAGGTTAAGTTTTCTAAACTCGGCGACACAAGTAATATCGACACTGATAGTGTCGCGAAGGATCCAGATACTGCGGGTTTAGTCTTTTGAACCCCGCGACACAATCACTGTCAACATAAATACCAAATATCGACACTAATAGTGTCACGAATGATCAAGATGCTACGAGTTCAGTTTTCTGAATCCCGCTACATAAGCATTGTCGACATAAAAAATGAGGTGTGCACATAATCTGATTATAAATGGATTTTTGTACAGTATCCGTTTACGAGGGGTGTGCACCCCAATTTGAGGGGTGCAATTAGAGGCACCCTATATATAAAGGGGTGTAGTTGGGTGTGCAAACATATACATCTCATATCATATGGGGCTCTATTATCATAGAGTGCCTCTAATTGCACCCCTCAAATTGGGGTGCACACCCCTCATGAATGGATAGGTACAAAAGATTCATTTATAATCGGATTTTGTGCACACCCCATTTTTTATATCGACAGTGCTTGTGTCGCGGGGTTCAAAAAACTGAACCCGTAGCATCTGAATTCTTCGTGACACTATCAGTGTCGATATTTGATATTTATGTCGACAGTGATTGTGTCGCTGGGTTCTGAAAACTAAATCTGTAGCATCTGAAACTTGCGCGACAGTAGCAGTGTCGATATTTGGTATTTATGTCGATAATTCTTGTGTCGCGGGGATCACAGAACAGAACCCATAACATCTTTAACATGTTTGACATTAGTAGTGTCGATGTATAGGGTAATCAAGGACATCACTCATGTCGAATATAATTATTTAAGAGACTTGAGTGTGTTAAGAAGAATAAAAACAAAGGGATGCAATCTATTCAACCACCAAATATCCACCACAACCCTTTTATTCTGCTTCAACCTTAGTTGATAAAAAAATAAATATGTTTTTGCATTTGTGAAGTAAAAATGCTATGTATCTGGATGTGTCGATAGGGTCTTTGTTTATAAAAATGATATATATCGACAGTGTCACTATTAATGTAAATATAAAATATCGACAGTGATAGTATCAGTACATTTAAAAATAATTTTTGGGCGTAACGACATAATAATTGTTGGCATAGTAAAATTATCTTGACAGTTTCAGTGTCATCGAGGTTGTCTGAATGTTCATTCATTTTTTTTTTGTGACCGTCGACAATAGAAGTGTTGACATATGTGATATGTCTTGACATTGTCAGTGTCAATACTAGCAACATGAGTTCATTTTTCAATTTTCTTAGTGGTTCAAACATTTAAACATTCCAAAATAACTCATTCAAACATTCAAGCATTGAAACATAGAAACAGATGTACAGTAAACAATATTAGACACTCATAACATTCAAACATTCAATCATTGATCTAGTAAACATTCAAACATCTTAATATTGAGATGCCAGATGTTATTGGCTTCAAATTATTATACAAAAATAGAACTTCTTCCCTCTACTCTTCCTCTTGTGGCAATGTCTAAAGATTGAGGTCGAAGACTGAAATTAAAATAATAACCTAACACAAACTGACCTGTAGCATCTGAAACCTGTGCACAAAAATAAATAAATCTCTTCATATCATATTAATCTATACCCGAGAATATCTTAATGAAAAAACATGAATGTATCTTATGAATGTTCTGGTGTTGAAATAGACAGTTAGCGAAACTGAGGTTTTGAACCCTCATCGACACATGCAATGTTAAGTGGAATAGAAATACCTCGACACAAGGATGATTGACGCATCAACCAGTACCTTTAAATATTTTTTCTGGGCATATTGACATAATAATTGTCGACAAAGTTAAATTATCTTGACAATTTCAGTGTCATCGCGGTTGTTTGAATATTTATTCAATTTTTTGGGACACTGTTGACAATATAAGTGTCGACGAATGTGATATACATCGACACTGGTAGTGTCATTACTACCAGCAGAAGCACATTCTTCAATTTTCTATGTGGTTCAACAAAAATAACATATTTATACAAGAGAGGTCACGAGATGTCGACGGAGAGGGAGAGCACGAGATGGGATGTCGACGGAGAAGAGAGCACGAAATGTCGACGGAGAGGTAATGCACAAGACGACAAGTATCGTTGGAGGGAGAGCATAGGACGGCTTGAGTGGACAGTAAGGGAGAGCATGGAACAACTTGTGATGAGGGGAGGAGTAATGAAGAAAATTAGGGTTCTTGGGTTTTTCCAATGCCTTCAAAGGGTGGGTGTGCTAAAAAAACTAAATCCCATTTTATATATAAGGGGTGTTTAAAAAATATGATAGATTTCTTTTGGGTGTGTAAATATAGGGGTGTGCACCCCAATTTGAGGGGTGCAATTAGAGGCACCTATTATCATAACACATAAAAATTAAAAATTTTCATTTCTTTAAATAAAAAATATATCATTTTCCTACAAGATAATGTTACGTACAATCTTTTTTCTCACCCTAATTCCAATCTACAAGTGTTTTGATTATTTTTAAAATAGAATATCTTATGTAATAAGGTACATGCTTATATAGAAAATAAAGCATATACTCATATTAATTGAATAGATGCATTTATAGATATGTGAAAATTTTTCATCGAAGCATATACCTCGTTAATTTGAATATATGCTCTGGTGATTTTTTATCGACACATATGAAACTGGAAAAAAAAACCCTATGTAACACTAATCTTTCCTTCATGCAAGGGGCGCTGATACACGCAGTCCTTTTCGCAGTCAGTTTTGCAGCTCCATACACTAAGATAACATAGTATATACTACGTTATAATAGCATATGAGTCCTAACAAGTATATGACCCAATTTTTTTTATTATGAAACAAAATACACTAATGTATTTTAGTATATATTTCATTTCATATAATAACATGCACTTTAAAAGATAAGTGTGTGATTTTTAAAAAATCATGCACTGCAAAACGAACTGTAATCGAAGATGTGTGAATCTTTTTCCTTCATGCAAGATCCACGTGCAACAGTGGAAGAGATTGGGCTTGGTCGAGGGGCACATGGGCCTCTGGTCACCACTTACCCATCTACGTCTCTCTCTCTCTCTCTATATATATATAGTCGGATGATAATATGCGGTCGGTGCGGTCGTGTGGATCCGACGTGCGTCGTCCGATCGCGGGTCCATCGCATCCAACGGTCGATGTGAATTGCTCCCGACCGTCTGATGCGATGGACCCGCGATGGACCTGTGATCGACGACCCATAGTCGACGTCGCACGACCACACCGACCGCATAATATCATTCCTCTATATATATATATATATATATATATATATATATATATATATATATATAAATGATTGCGTGCGGCGAACGGCAGGTGCGGCTGCGACGTGGGCCGTTCGATCGCTTGTCCATCGCATCCAACGGTCGACGTGAATCGCACCCGACCGTCCGATGCGATGGACCCGTGATCGACGGCCCGTGATCGCTGCCGCACATGCCGTTCGCCGCACGCAATCACGTCCTGTGTTCGTGCGTTTCGCCCTCGTGTTTTCTTCTACAATTTTCACAGGATGTCGAGGTTTGTTTATTAGGGTTTTTTTTTCTTCTTCTTTTTTCAAAAATCATCAATATCACGAATCGGACGGCCCCAAACCATTCACCTCCCCTCGGCAATCGGCCATCCAGCCGTCCGTCCCATCTCCTCCACCTCTCGCAACCGCAGCCATTGAAGGCTACTGGTCGTCCGATCAAGTGAATGTATTGATATGATGAATTGGGGTTTTTTTAAAGGGTTTCTTACCTACCTAATCATATATTTATTTGATCTCTCCGTTTTCTTGTTGTTTATGGAACAGAGTGATGGATTGCACTGATGGAAGTTCAAAAGCTGCGGCTCAGGTAAAGATGATGATGATGATGCCATACAGATTATTTTTATATATTTACCATTGTTTCAAAGTGACATGAGGTCTCCATGTATACTCATAAGTCCGTTCGCACGGTCATTAATTTTTTTTTAAACTGTCGTTTGATCAGAATTCATTCTCAGCGTGTTCATTTTTAGACAGTTGAATTATTGTTTGAACCCATTTGAATGTCATTTGAACAACATTTATTCCGTTCAAATGGAATTGGGCTGTTTAAATGGTCCACTGTAGAAACTGTACATGCCAGATCATATGCCCCAGGCCTCTAAGCATGTGCCGTCACACTTAAATATATGATGTTTACTGTTATTTGATTTTTTTGGTTGCTCCCATTTCATCATTAGTTCTTTTTTTTCCCCAATACAATCCAGGTAATGGATCTGATTTGTTCATGTAGGATGCGCAATGTCCACAATGCGGTTATGCTTGGTCAAACACTCCATACATTCCACTATCTCCACAACATGGCCCTGGCAATGGCGGTTACATTTCGTCAAATGTTCCAGGCATTCCACTACCTCCACAATATGGCTCTGACAATGGCGGTTACGTTCGTCAAACATTCCAAGCATTCCACCATGTCAACAATATGGCCCTAGCAATGGCGGTTATGTTTCATTAAAGGTTCCAGCCATTCCACTACCTCCACAATATGACCCTGGCAATGGCGGTTACGTTTCGTCAAACATTTCAGGCATTCCACTATGTCAACAAGGCATTCCACTATCTCCACAGTATGGCCATGGCAATGGTGGTTACGTTTGGTCATGATTTGGCAATGGCATGGATGGTTACTTTTTGTCAAGCCTTCCGCACATACTATTTCCACTACATGAGGATGACCACGATGAATGCTTGCGTGTAGCGGTATGATTCCTCAAATCTTTGCATAGATTTTGGGATACTCTTGTATAGGAAGAATTTACCTTTAATTTTTTCTATTATATTTTTAATCTTCTTGTGGACCTTTTTTTTGGGGACATGCCACGATATTCAACTATGAATTTTTTTTCATAGTGGACCATTTTTTGTGATGTTACATTTTTCATATGTGAAATTGCATTAAATTTTCAACTCCATACCATTCTTAAAACCATCTCAACAGTCATGACCCTCATAAATAAAACAACAAAAATATACAAAGATTGGTTATTCAACTTTGAATTTCATTTCTCTATTTAATCTCACTACAATCACTCTAAAGATGTGTTGACCCTAGACCCTATTGCACAACGAGACCCAAGGTACATTGCGACTTGTTTTAGGCATAACAAGTTTTATCCTAAAAGGCCTTTGCATTAATTGTTACCCAAATACTCCAAGTCTTCAATGTAGAATGTTTTGTGGAGCATTTGACTCAAACAACCATTCTTACTTGTCCCCTATTTTTTTTAGGTTACCACACTTGTTGGACTGACTTAAAGCCAAATTTTCAACCCAAAAAATTTCCATGTTTCACCACAATTCATACTACAAATGACGCATCATGATGTGATAGAGTGTATTCAATATCTGTTTTACGAAGGATGCATTTCCCAGCTCTTTAGATATATATTATCCACCTCAATGCATGCATGTTTGAAGGGCGTCTCCCTCGTCAAATCTATCTAAATTTTGGAGTTGTGCCCTTGTTATCACACCACATAATCTATTCAGACACGAGCGTGATAATTTTATTGGAAAACCTTTGGGCTTATTTATCTTTAAAAATCACCCCATTCAATCTTTTTTTTTTTTTAAGAAAAAGATAGGAGACTCTTATTAAAAAAAAAACCAGGAGATGAGGGATATCCTTACCACCATTATAAATATCTATTGGTATATCGACTTTTCAAATTAAATTGCAAAATATTGGGTATATAACGAGGTTTTGGTGAACAATTGATTTTCACGTCAGTTTCTTGCAAGAAATTGTCCATTTTTTTGTGGGTGGGGGAAAACAACATTCTCTTCAATCTCAATGTTTTTATAAATAATCTCATTCACAAAGCAATAATAATAAAAATTCGATTAATACAACATTACCCTCTCTTCATCTTCGGAATCGATATTTTAAACATTGCTCCTTATATTAGAAAGAAGAAGAGGAAGAGAGGGACATGCAAAGAAGGAGGGGGTTAGCCCCCACATGATCATTAATACATCACTCACGATGCCATAGAGGACCTATAATGGTAGAAGGCGATCCTTCTCCCAAAGTGATGGTGACCCAGTCTCTAAGAAGGTAATGGATCAATGCTTAATCGCTTTCCAAGTATACTCATTTTTGTTGGAAGACGTGCATTATGGGTAAGCCAAACGCTCAAACACATCGCATGCAGAACAAGCCATTGAAACTTGACACTATTATTATGATATCTTTTATGTCTTTTTCGGAACCACCTCCACATGATCTCTATATCTTTAAATAAATGAGCAATAAGCCCCGAGAGTCTCACCCACTTTCTCCCAAGATACCACTAAAGGAGCACTCAAAGAAAAGGTTCTTCCAAGATACAAAGATCGCAAGTGTTTGTTGTCATTCGTCCATTTATCTCTATTATGTTAGGTGAGGAATTTGTTTTAAGAGAGGAAGCACATGAAACTACAGATTTTCAAAGGGGCAAGGGATCCCAAATAACACCTCTGAATCAAGAAGTAATCAGATGGGGGGGGGGGGGGGAGAGAGGAGATTCTGCACAAAATCTTATTTATCAATCGTTGACCTGTCTTCGTATCTGTTTGTTTATATCCCAACCTCCCTTGCATACATTTCACAGTTCTACTAGTTCTGGCACAATGATACCTTGGCTTCCTTTTGTGAAACTTGGCACCTGACATCCAATTTATTGACTAATACATCAAAGGGCCTATCAACCTAGAGAAGATCCCGACATGCGACTCACTCAAACCATTTGTCCAACAAAAAATGATTTCCTTGGCATCCATAAATGTCAAAAACACTTCTAGAGATCTTCCCATGAAATACATGTAGGAATATGTATAGTGCTTTTATTGGGAGAAAGATGATGTTCATAATTTTATTGATGAAATAGAAAAAATACAAATGAAATGAAATAGAAAAACAATTAAAAATTTGGGGGTCTGGACATAAGGAATTTCCCCAAACCCTTATTACATGGTATTGTAACCATCATTATTAAACAATAATTGTATAATTATGGTGTTGTATATAAAGGATGAGACGATGATTACATGGCATTACATGGAAGTAATTTTTTTAATGGAATTAATCCAGGATTTTTAAACAAGAGGGTGAATGTCAAATGATTCTTCTAGAGATCTTCCCGTTTTTTTCGAAGACATGCGTTATGGGTAACAATGTTGTATTTATTGTTTGGTTGACCATGGATAAGTTGTAGATAAAAGGTGAATATAAGATGTGTGTAAAGATTTATAAAATGTGAAAAATGATTTGACTTTTGGCCCCCTTAATTTATAAGAGTTGATGACAAATGATTTGAGGGTAGAAAAAATGAATTATGTCTTATATTTGTCTTTCGGGGTTGTGTATATTTTTAGTATAAAATCATTACAGAAGTTTAGGGAAAAGTTTGAACTACCAGTGAAATATAGGGAGAAGGTAATATTGATCCTGAAATGAAAGGTTAATCTGACATATAGTTTATTGTACTTGTGCATTATAATTTATGGCGGGCTATGCGACTTGACAGTCTTTTTATAATCTATAGTGGACCATTCCATCTGTGCTTGTCTTTGATTGTTTCTATCAAATATGGTGTGAGGGTTGACCACAGGGAATTACCAATATGAACTATGTGTTGTATATTTTTTGTTGTGTTAGGTACCCTGGTTGTCCCGTTTGTTTCTTGGTTGCTGGCTTTTCTTTTCCTTCTGCGTTCTCTTCTTTTTGTCATTCCTCTTTTGTTATCTCTCTTTTTTTCTTCTCTGTGTATATAGCTTGATGGAAAGAGATTTATTGATCCATGTCATCATTGCATTTAAGAGTGAGTGAGACGAAAGCTCAGGAAGCACGAGATCAAACATGGATTACATAAAGCATTGTTACTGTAGAGTGATTCCCTTGCATTTGTCAGACAGACCACACAAAGGAGTTCTAAGCAAATTATAATGTTAGAATTGTAATTTCTCTTCTTAATTTATAAATCATGATTTCCTGCTCTTCAAAGCAAAATCAAACATAAGGTATGCATTACACTGTTTTGCATTTAGGTGCAGATTTGACAGTTGTGTTTTTTTTTTTTTTTTGGTTGCAGGCTGAATTGTTCGAGAAAGAGCTAACTCAAAAAATCCAGTCAGAAGTAGAAGATTTTTTTACTGTAAGTGGGAGATGGTGGTTCCCATTAAACCTTACTTTTCTCTGTTAGCCATGTGTTATACTAAATCTGGTACAATGAGCATGGGATTTGTGCTTATTCTGTGCTTTTGTTGGTTAATTACAGTTTAAAAGTGTCTCAGAAACTGTTTTATCCAAATTTAACTTGGAGGTGAAGAGGATCTGCCCATTTGCGGATGAAGAGTTCTACATAGAAATTATGGAGGCAGTATCATATTCTATTTGTTCATTACCATGTTTTGATTGCTATAAATATGTTATGCTGATTATATGCCATCTCTCCGCAGGATCATATTAGGAAACTAGAAAGAGTCGAGAACATTAAAGCATTTTATGAACTGATGAAGCTTTTCGTGGAAAAAGAATATGAGAGAGTGAATCATCTAATCAAGCCTTTCTTTTTTAGTGTTCTAACCAACCTTTCATAGGATTAATCAGTCTTTTCATGTGGCAATATGGTTCGTAAGATGAAGCCCTACGTAAACGGCCGTGGGAAGATAATCAGAGGGTGCATGAAATTGTGTCATCATCGGTCATTTATGCTTCAGATGTGCTCATGGTAGCTAATTATCTATTTCTCTTTCATTCTCATTCTCATTTTCATACCCTTTTTTTTAATATCTTATTTTTTTCCTTGTGGTAACTAAGTGTGTATTCTTGTTTTCAAAATAAAAATACTGAGTTTGGATTGTTATGCAGCACTATCTAAAGAATTATGTGGGCCAGAAAGACCTGAAGGTAACCTTATTGAGTACTAGTTGTCTTTTCATGATTTGAAGAGTTCATTAGAAACTAACTCAGATCGTAAATGTCAGTCTTGGGTGTTTTATCTCCGTATTCTTAGTGTATAGTCCTACTCATTAATTTTTTGATGCATAGTGAAAATTCCCACAGATATATAAAATTGGCAGGGCTTTAAAAATGAGGAAAAATTGGCTGCGCTTGATTCAGAAAAAGATATGTGGATTCATCGCACCTGGCAGGTGTTGTGAACATTTTCTTTTGCATTTTTCCTAGAGTCATCCTTGTGTGCCTGATTTACCTCAATTGTGTTGACTATTTACTAATTTTGTCATGCTTTTGATACAGTATTGCTTGGGTGACAAACCTCGACCTCCCTGGTTTTATATGTGTGATGCTCGCAAATACTGGTAATTTGGGATTTGCATTTAGATATTTTCCATCTTGTATATGACAGCGCATTTGATTGTTTATAAAGGTGGTGCAGCACTTTTCTCTTCATCACATTGATAACCTTTTTTGTCAAATATTGTCTGGTGTGGCTTTACAATTAGAGAAGTGTCTTTCTATTTTTTTGTGGAATTAAATCTAGGATCAATCTGCTTAGCATTCATCTGTAGGAGTTTCTTGAAAGTGCATGTTCGTTTAGTCATGGTGATGGTATTCAAGAAATATTTTTGAAAATAAAATTTGGGATTTTTAGTTTTAAGTCCCCGGAAACTATCGAATTTAGCGATCGATCCCTCACTTCTTCATAATTTGGCCCTACATTTAAATGATAATTTAGGAATAGGTCCCTGGGAGGGATTTATTCCTAAATTAGTAAGTTTATTTTTTAGTCCCTGGGAGGGATCTATTTTTAAATTATCATTTAAATGTATGGACTAAAACCAAATTATGAAAAAGTGAGGGATCGATCGCTAAAGTTTCCGGGGACTTAAAACAAAAATCCCATAAAATTGTGAAAATTCTAGGGATATTTACAAATAAATTCATCATTTATTGGAATAGGTGATCTGAAAGGTGCATATGTTTATAGTCATGGCAACAGTTTTAACATAGAATTTGGATTCTTTAAGATATTCACTCATTGGAGCAAGTAAATGAATACTGTTTTTTATCCCATTCCTTGCAAGTTGCAGCGAACATGGGATAACCATAACACAAGAATCTGAGTTGTTTACCTGTTGCTCCAGATTTGTTATATGATATCAGAAAGTATTAATTATTTTAAATGACCCTCTTCTGCTAGAATTTCACTCTAGGTTGTTCCTTTTGGATGACCTGTTTGTTACTAATACCTAATTTTTGCACAGCAAATTGGGTTATAGAATGGAGTGTGGTTTAAAATAAAATAAGTATTTGTTTATGCTTGGATTATATCAAGGGGCATACGTTCCAAACACAAAGAAACATGGTGGTTGAGTAAGGAGGAATGAGAAGTGATTGGTGGAAAGGTGGTTCTGGTAAAAAAAAGTGACAAGGGATTCAAAACAGCTGGAAAAGTGTCAAGATACAAAGAGGGAGGCCAAAGAGCTGCAAATAGCATAGAAGATGTGGTCCCTGAGGATTTCTACAATAGGTTGAATTCAAAGTGAAAATTTCTTAGTTAGCGAGAACAAAGGAGAAGAGCAAGAGAGACATAGTCACATAGATCAAGTCAAGTGTACAAGAGTGAGGAGAACTGGGTCAAAGTTTGTAATTACGGGTAGGACTCCCCCCTACTTTGATTCGACCTGGCTCGTGTTATGTTTTCCCTGTTTAGGGCACCTTTTCTATCAATAGAATGCCTATCATTTATTCCAAAAAAAAAAAAAAGAGTGAGGAGAATTGGGTCAAAGTGAAGGATAGAAGTGACGGATGACAAAACTGTTTTTAGAAACTAATGAATGTGAACCCAGACAGAAATTTATTTGGATCTAGTCCCACTCATGGGGACATAAAAAAGGCAATTTGTGGTAGAATTTAGTTGAAATATAAAAGGGCCTAGCAAAAAAAGTGAAAGGCATTGGACCTAATGGTATATACCATTATTCATTAAGAAGTGTTGAAAATTTTGAAGAGGTGTAATAATGGCAACGAGTTGGTTTGAAATCACACTCTTTGACAAATAAATGTCTCATGAATGGAAGAGGATTATTGCAATATGGTATCCAAAATAAAGGTGAAGTATAGGATGTCCTAAAGATTTAGGTTAAAAAATGATGAGTCACATGGCTCACACCAAGTTTTGCCTTGGTACGTCTTCTTAGTTTGGTAAGTCATTGCCATGGGTTTACCATATATGATGGCAGGTCGAGCATAGTCCCATTAATTGACAGGATCCATTAATTGAACCTCGATTATGAGTTTTGGGTCCCTAAAATGATGGGCTTTTGCATCTTTCTGTTGCTTTCTTTGTATCGCTATAATGCTTTGATGACACTCTCTAATTAGTAAAATGAGGTTGAATGACGGGGTTAGGCGAAATCAATGAACAATATGGGTGACTGAGCATCCTTGGGCATACATATTTCATTGGAATTGCTAATGTGTTGGATCAAATTATACAAGTCCTTTGTGTCCCGCAGAAGGGGGAGGCTTGAGCTTTGATCTCTCTCACAAGTGCAATGGAATCGATGAGAGAGGATCATGTGTCACTTAATTTTTCATGTTCATGTGATTTAATGACATTATATGATGTGCACTCATTCTCAAGTATCAAGGATCCAGGAAATATGTTTATTTTTTTGTTCCTTTGCTGTTATTGTTGTTGTTGCTGCTGTTGGGTATGGAGGCATGTGAGAGGCATAGGAAATTTGGGTTTTGCGATGTATAGTAATGGAGTTCAGCATGGTTTGATCTTAAATTGAAATTGCATACGAATGTGATTGCAATGATTGCAAGTAAATTTTATTCTTGTTAGAATATAAAATTTATTGTGAACTAGATGTTTTAGTTTTTCATTTTGAGAGTAACCGAGTGATGACTGACATTCCTTACTCTCCTTTGATTTTGGTGGTAGGTACCAATGTCGTGATGATTGGAAGAGGGATTATTAGAAGAGCATGTATTGACTTTTATATCCAATGGGAGATGATGGTGGATGAATTGTTAAAAAAAAAAAAGTTAAAGGATGTCTCCCGAATATATGCAGGGGAAGGACAAATAACATCAATTGAACAGCTTGAACGGTGCTTGAATGACCAATCCATTCTGCGGCGGTTTGGAAATTTTCATCTCAGTTTTATTTTCCCTAACACATGCAGACAGAAAAAGGATGTTTGGATTGTGTGAATGCGTTTTCTTTCTCTGATGTTCTACAAGAATTCCAAAACCCTCTATTTTCTTGCAAACCCCTTGCAAAGTTTCATGTAAGATTGAGTCATATTCAATTGTTGAAACCGCATTAATTTTGCCATTCAGTCTAACATGGTTCTACTTCAAGCCAAACAGCATTGAGTCCATTGACACTGTTTTCAAAATTTTGGGAGATTTGAGATTGCAAGTCTGAAGATATTTTAGGAACAAAAGGATGTAATTTGGGAAGGGTATTCATCGGAGGGGTCCATTAAGACCATATAATGTGGCGTTTAGTTGTGTTTGTTAATAAATCAAGTGCAGAAATTGTGTTTTAAGTGCACCAAATTGAAGATATATCACTGGACCCTTGACTGTTAGAGGTTAGAGAAGGATCAAATTTAAACCAAACAATCTCATGAAATCTGAATATTTTGTAGAACTACATTGGTAAAATAAGTCAAGCAAAATGATAACATGAACCAAACAAAACCAAATTTAACTCCTATTCCAGGTGGCCACATGTGATACACTCGTGATTCTATACTCTTCCCACCAAATAATGCTTAGCTAAAAAATTTCCACTATTTTAAAATCATCAATATGTCTTATAGCCCTCAGAGCTTTTGTAAAAAAAAAAAAAAAAAAAACCCATCTTTGTTGCAACGCTTTCGTCCCTGAGTCTTTCAGTCCAAGTCTCTGTAATGCAATGTAATATCAACAACAATTTATTTGCTTGCGGGACATAAGTGGGGGAGGGGCATTTTCTGAATTTTGTGTGCAAACCTTCGATAGGGGCCTCAGGTGGCATTCTCATTTGCTGGAATGATAGCATTTGGAGGATGATTTCATCAGTGGAGGGTGAATTTTCGCTTTCTCTGATCTATAGTGGAAGTGGGTGTGTTCCTCAGTTTATGGTCCGTGTGAGGACTCCAACAGGCATGTGTTGTAGGAGGAACTCAGCCAGGTGAAAGCAGTGCATGGGCTGCCTTGGTGTGTGTTAGGGGACTTCAATGTGACACGTTTCGTGGAGGATCGAAACAGGGTAGGGTCGATGACAACTCAAATGGAGTTGTTTTCTGATTGGATTGCAGAGGAAGGGCTAGTTGATCTCCCTATTGCCAACCAGAATTTCACCTGAGCAACCTAAGGGAGGTTCCTGCATTAGCTAGACTGGTCAGGGTGCTGATTGATGCGGAGTGGGAGGAGGCCTTCCCATTATGCCGGCTTAGTGGGCTTCCACGGATATGCTCAGACCATTCTCCCCTGCTTCTGGTTGGAGGAGATGTAGCAAGGAAGCCCGCGTGGTTTCGTTTCGAAAACTGGTGGCTTCTTCGTCCAGACTTCAGAGCTTTGGTGGAGAGTTCGTGGGCTGAGGCAGCAGGGGTTCTAAAAGGGGCTTCGAAGCTTGTGTTCAAACTCAAGAGATTAAAGTTGAGATTAAAAAGGTGGTCAAGAGAAGTGACTAGGACTCGCAGATTTCGCAAGCAGGAGATAGGGGGTCAGATAGCGATTCTAGATAGTTGGGAAGAGGCCGGACTTCTTACTGAGGAGGACAGAGCAGACCGTACCAAGCTGAAGGATGAGTGGCTGGAGTTTGTGTGTATGGACGAAGTGGAGTGGAGGCAGAAATCCAGGACAGTGTGGCTGAAGGAGGGTGATAATAATACAAAGTTCTTCCATAAATATGCAAATCAGAGGCGAAGAATCAACCGGATTGAGAGGTTGAGGGTAGGGAACCGCGTTGTACAGAATGTGGTAGACATCCAAGAGGAGATGGTGAAGCACTGACGTTTACCGTAGGAGAAGGGACTGGAGACCAGAGTGGTATGATGAAGAGCTGGGACGCATCCCGGACCACCTATTCCACAATTTGGAGAGCGAATTCAATGAAGAGGAGGTCAAAGCAGTCATCTTTGGAGCTGAGATCGACAAAGCCTCGGGTCCTGACGGCTTTGGACTCAGATTCTATCAAAAATTCTGGGAAATCCTCAGGTTGGACATCATGGAAATGTTTGGGGAATTCTATTGCTCCTCGAGGGGGATTGGGAAGATGAATGCAACTTTCTTGGCCCTCATCCCGAAGAAAGAAGGGGCGATAGAGATCGGAGACTACAGACCGATTGCTCTCGTGAATGGGTGTTACAAAATGATTTCACGGGTACTGGCCAACCGTCTGAAAGAAGTGATAAGTCATCTAGTGGATGAAACTCAATCTGCATTCATTCCCGAAATAGTGCTACATGACGGGTTCATGGCAGCACAAGAGTGCATTTCAGCAGCGCATAGGGAGAGGCAGGAAGACATAGTGATAAAGCTCGATTTTGCCAAAGCCTTCGACAACGTCAACTGGGAGTTCCTACTCCATCTACTCCGATGTCACGGTTTTGAGCCAAATTGGGTGCGAATGATATCAACGTGTATTTCTACGGCAAAAGCTTCGGTGTTAATCAACGGCCTTCCATGCGGATTCTTCCCAATCAATAATGGTTTGCGTCAGGGAGACCCCCTATCTCCACTGCTATTTGTCATTGTTACTAACGTGTTCAGCAGAATGATGAAGATGGCATCTTCGGCGGGATGGGATGCTGGAATACCTTGCGTGACGGGGGGAATGAGCATCTCACATGTACAATACGCCGATGATACGGTGGTTCTGAGTGAGGCAACATAATTATCTATTCGAGGTGTGAAATTCGTTTGCCGGATCTTCGAACTTCTCTCGGGCCTAAAAGTAAACTTCAATAAAAGCATGATGTTGGGGATTAATGTTGAACACGGGTCTCTCCTTCGCTTTGCGGGTATTTTCGGGTGCGAGGTACAACAATTCCCTACTATGCTCCTGGGACTACCACTTCACATGGGGCGAATACAGTAGGCGGAGTGGTTACCACTTCTCAATCGATTTGAGAAACGATTGGAGGGCTGGTCGACCAAGTTCCTCAGCTTGGGGGCCGCATCACCCTACTACAAGCAATTTTGTCGAATCTACCTATATACTATCTCTCGTTATTCAAGATGCCAAAGAGCGTTCTCCAACGGATTGAGGTTATTCGTCGTCGTTTCTTGTGGAACGGGGCTAAAGAGGATCGAAATAGAGTGCATCTAGTGAAATGGGAGATAGTGTGTAGCAGCAAATAGTCTGGAGGGGCAGGAATCCTCAATCTCAAGGACATGAATGAGGCGCTATTGCTGAAGTGGCTCTGGCGATAGCTGGCAAATCCTAATCTCCTCTGGTGCCGAGTTGTCCGGGCAAGATATGGGTGCAACGGCCAGTTCACAAACAGATTTCCCAGGCACATTCGAACTTATGGAAAGCCATTCTTGATGGTCTGGGCCCATTTTCAGAAGCTATAAGGTGGAGACTTGGTTCGGGGTCCTTGATTAGTTTCTGGCACGATATTTGGATAGGGGAGAATGCCCTTAAGGCGAGATTCCCTTCCATCTTCCAGATTGCATCGGATAGAGACGGGGCAATACAGAATTTCTGGGCTACCAAGGGCGAATCAGGCTTTTGGGAGGTATGGGTGCGACGCAATCTAAACGATGATGAAATCGAAGCATATTTGTCACTGCTAGAGCTTCTCCAAGAGACTGTGGCAGTTCCATCAAGGTCAGATGTACCCCTGTGGCATCCAAGCCGGCAGAAGGGTTCTCAGTGCGGAGCGGGTACCATTGGTTGCAAAGGGCCATCCCACACACCGAGACCACCGCTAGGAAATACAAGGAGATTTGGAGGAGTCACATTCCTCTGAAAATTAAAGCATTCATGTGGCTTACTTTCCTAGGGAAAATCCTCACTCGAGACCGTATTTCTCGCTGGTCTCCCGAGTCAGACAGACGGTGCGTAATGTGTAGTTTGGAAGAAGAGTCTGCATCTCATTTGTTCATTACCTGTCCTATCGCTCGTAGGGTGTGGGAGTGGCTAGAGGTGGCGACAGGGCTTCCATGCAACTTCCTGACAACAGAGGAGATGTGGGAGGCTGGACGAGCGCTTTGTAGCTCGGGGGACAAAAGTGTACGGGCTAAGCTCTCTCGAAGCTACATTCCGGCCACGGTTTGGTCACTCTAGATCACGCGGAATGGAGTGATATTTCGAGGTGATACACAGTATGTGGAGAATGTATGGGAATCGACCATCAGATTCATGCGCGACTAGGGAAGGATCTGTGCGGGGGCGACATCTATTTTCCTATAGGGGAGGGTCTTAGTTATTCAGGAGTGATCTGGTAGAGGCTTGTGGAGACTCGGTCGGATTCTCTCCCACTGGATCTCTACTTTTATTTTAATTATTGTATTCCCATTTGGGCACTTATCCCTATTTCAATAGAAGATGAATGCCTACCGCTTTTTCAAAAAAAAAACAACAATTTATTGTATACTAGCGAGTACTAACAAAAAAAAAAGCAGGGCATATATTAACAGAATATAATTAAACAAGCATATATTCATAAGAGGAATTGAATATAGCTATCATCAAAGTTTCTTGAACAATACAATTTATGAATCTTAACTGACGCCAGATTCTTCTACTTTAACTTGATGCCCCACCCCATCAGTTTTCATGTCACAAGAAATTATGTGTTCGGGAAATAAATTCATACTCATTAAATGCCTCTTCTAAATAGATCTGAAATAACCATAGTGCATTTACGGGTTAAGATCCTCTGTTTGTTTTTAGAAGCTTGGATTTTGCTCGAGGGTTGTCATATCATCACATTGAAAATCAGAAGATGGCAAATGTATTTGAATCTAAGCAAAAGAAGAAAAAAAATCATTTCACTTGATGCATTTATAACCACATGATGTTATGCATGATGATGTGGTAGCCCCACATAAGTGAAGCAAGATACAAGTACGAAAAACACATGCACAACCAAAGCAACTGAAACCCATTATAAAAAAAAACCTTTTAAGTTAAAATCCAAATCACCCATACACAACCCCAAAAACCAATTTTGACAGGGGAAGAGAACAATCCAATAACCCACTAAAAAACCCATCACAATCAAATCCAAATAGTCCCAATTCACAAATCCAGAGCACAAAAAGAAACAAAAAAGAAAAAAAGGATAACTGACCATGCCACCCTCCATTTTGCATCTACATAGAGATAATGGATCCTATGTACCAGTGTTTTGGGAGCATGTATGTTATAATGTCCTTCATTACTGCAAATTGTCACTTCAGACCTCATTTACTTTACCCACAATATGGGCTGGTCCTAACATTTTATACGATAAAGGTCCCTAAGTTTCAAGTATAAACCAAGTCTGCATTCACCATGTGATGGAAGAACACCACGTGGATTAAGAATACATGAACATCGATCAGTAGACAATAAAAAACAGGGCCTAGTATTCATTCCTACAGAACATCTTAGACAACATAATCTCGGATGTCACAATTCATCAGCATAAGTAGCTTAATTCAAGGATAAGGAACAACCTGCCAAATGCATGCATAATAAAAAAAAGGTAACATCCGAATGTGAGTTCAGAGGCAGCATAAGATTGACCTTCCCTGAAAGATATGAACAACACCCCCATAAAATTCTCCAACAGAGCATACTACCACCATGATATATCTTCTTTTTTTTATTTTGAGGTATTGGGTCTCTCGTCCCATCTTTCTCCTCATGTTAAAAGTCATGGAAATCAATCAGCATTGAGCATAGTAGAATATGAAACCCACACAAACTCCAAAAGACATATAAAAGAATCTAGGTGTGGCATATTCTGAAGGGGGGGGGGGGGGGGGGGGGGGGGTTCTTTTTGATGCATGCATAGATAACAGCAGGGCAATACAGAGGATCAGAGGTTCTACTATAAGAACATGAACAATGAAAAGACCCTTTATGACGTTGCAATATCTAGAAGGGGGATTGAACAGGTCAAAGCTGGTATATTATTCCAAATTATATCTTATTTCACTACAAGAAAAATCATTTTTTGTAACGGAGCACTAAAACTGTCGCAACTGCTTATAATTTGACGGTAATATTTGGTTGTTGCAAATATTTCACAGAATTTGCGGCGACCAAGTGGAGACGTCGCAAATATAATTAATTTATGGCGGGTCGGTTGTTCTGGTAGCAAATACCATTTAGTTACGGCGGTTTTTGACTTGCCGTCGCAAATACAAGATATCCATCCAACCGTCCATTTTTCGTTTCAATATGAGTCGTCCGATTTTACATATTAAAAAAAAATCTTAAGACCTCATTAGAACCCTAACCCCCTTTTATCTGTTTCTCAATTAGATCTAACATTTTTAGGGTTTTTGATTTGGAAAAGCCTTTAGCATGCTCTATATCTGATCCTTGAAGAAGGGGTGCAGGACCTCGTCGTCCTTTGATACGACGAGTATTTGCAATGGTAGAAAAACCGCTATAAAAAATATATTTGCAACGACTAAAAACTGCTGCTAATCTTTTGCGACGCCGTTTGATATGACGAAATCCAAACCGCCGCAAAACCATCGCAAAAGGTATTTGCGATGGTTACGGAGACAAAAAATGGTTTTTCTTGTAGTTTTTAAATTCTACTTCAAGTCTAGAAATCTACTTAGGGCCTATTTAGACGGGCGATTCGACAGCGTCTGTGATGATTAATCCAATGAAACGCGAAACTCTCATCCAAACGGGCCTGAGCGTTTGCTAAGCGAAAAAAGGGACGGTCGCATTTACTGTGTATTTTGGTGGATTTTCAAAACGTGTCGAAAAACCGCTTCCTATAATCGGCCCACAAAATGCGGCAAATATGGATGTGATTTTACAAAGTTAACCCCCACATTTTGATAACCCTTGTTTTTAGAAAGACACTAGGGGCATATTCGTAATCATCCATTTTTACAAATCCAAACACAAGCCTGCATGCCAAACAGGATTTCCAAAGTATGAACAGTGGAAAAAAGCGGCCCACTCATCGATCCAGACTAAAACGCTGCAAATGGAAAATCGGGGCTTATACAACTCGCATCCAAACGGACACTAGTCTTTCAAAAGCATGCACACATTCAACAAAACCAAGATAAATTTTTGAGAGAATTTTCATGTTTTGCTGTCACTTTCAAAGAATGAAAACTCAAGACCAGCTAGAGGTATTTCAGACCTTCCGGATGCTGTAGTAGTTCACTCAAGTTCTAACATAAAATCTTTGAAGATAAATCATTCTTATCTAAATTCAAAACCAATTTCAAACTTCATTTTTCTCATTTAGACTTTCACCAGATCGTACAGAAATCCTGTTTAGTAATTGTTTGATTAAAGTGGTCTGGACGTACTTTTAAAACGTATAAAATACTAGTCCACAAAATTGTCAAAGCTATTTCAAACACGATTTGTCCAGACGGCATGAACAATATTTGAACGCTTTGAAGCATCTTTCAATAAATTAGGAAGTTAAAATAATTTTCAAGCTTGTCCTGTAATCCTATTCAAAATATTTTTCAATTCAATCAGAGATAGCATATTTCATGTATCAAATACTCAAAATCAATCATTAAAACATCAAAATCAAAGTCAATCTTAAAATCAAGTTTAAATGAATTCTTTATCCAGAATGAATATCGAATTTTCTGTTATAAAACTACCCCAGTTTTACATTCGGTGGGTTCTTAAAACCACACATGCAGATGCATATAATGTTACATGCCACCCCATTTAAATCCATGCTTCAGTGGCTCTAAATGAACAAGGTAAGACATGGTAAGATCTTCCTTTATAAAGGAAGACGGCTTTGATAATATCACCAACCAGACATCCACCCTATTAAACTAAGTATGAATGTCCTCCTTCCTCCCGCACCAATTAAGGTGTTTGACCTCTCCTATTCTCCTTAATGTTGAGGTCATGATATTCAATCATGAGAGTTATAATAAATATCTCATGGAAAACCATTGTATACAACACACCAAACAGACACCAGAATATCAAACCCACACAATAAAGACTCTAGATGCACTATGACACACAAGAATCTCAATTGATAGAACTATAGACGTATAGAAAGTTACAACAAGATATTGGCTTTTAAGATATATTCAGTACTAGTAAAAGTGTTCAAAAGGATGTTCTCCATTGTACGACAATTAGCCACGTATGATACTCATGAATACAAAAGCAATAACGTTATATGATGCAGATGAGAAATCATTATTAACTAATACAATTCAAACAACTAAAGATCAATACAGTAACAATGAAGTTCAGAGCAACCATTTTGGGGAGACTAAACACAATATCAACTCGACCATTACTATTAAATCTGAAACTCCCTTGCCATTGTTCCATGAGATGCATATCATACAGCAAGATGAATAGCATAAAACAAATCAAAACATTCCATTTAGAAGAGCATAACCAATATTGTTTTATAGATATATTAAGTATTAAAAACTAAGTGATTATACAGATGACATTGTTGCTATAAAGTAGCCTAATTCTTATCAGATCTTTAAACAGTTCATTTAGGGACAACAGCTCAAACTCTATGATGATAAACAAAATTCATTAAAAATTAAACAAGAAAGATCAATCTTAAACTAGATTGTGCGCTAATGCTAGATGATATTTCAATGCTTCGTTGCAATAAAAATCGAGTGTCATAGCTTAGCTTCTGTGAGCAAATAATTAATTCATCCATACCACCCAACAAGTTTATAGTATGTGTACTAAATTAAGGCTTAGAAGGCTTATTAGGGCCTCCAATTCAAACCTCCAGAAACAGCCTTGAAATACATAAACGTTTAGTGCATTCAAGAAACAGCCTTCAAGTATATTTTGTATTTTGTATATGGGATTCTATTCTCTTCTTCATCAAAGAAATCAATTTGTAAAGTTAAAATAAATAAATAAAGGAGATAATGTGATCCATACCTGATCAGTCAGTGGGACGGGGGCCTGCCCCATAATGTCCTTCCGGGGGGGTTGTTGAGCCCGAAGGCCCAGGTTGCTGGTGCTGACTGCTGTCCAATGCCTCCCCAAACTAGATTTGGATCTGGGTTCACTCTTGAAGCCCAACAATCATATGACGGCATTGGGGCCATCATTGTCTCCGGAACCCTACCATACTGCTGACCAGCAACATATGGCGTTGGGGTCTGGATCCCCACCAGGCTAACCCATTGAAGATTGAGCCGATAAACTCTCGATCTAAGAAAATTCAGCAAGTACCTTGGCAAGTTCGTCCTTCTTGAATTCCTGCTTGAGTAGCCTTGTCATGAGAGCTCGAGATGGGGCGGGGCAGACTCTTTGCGGGGCTGGGGCTGCGGCTGGTTCTTTTCCGGCCATGCCGAGATGATGCTGCCGACGGTTTCTGAGAGATGAGAGAGAGAGAGAGATGATCGGTATGGAGAAAGAGAGAGGGGAATTGAGAGAGTGAAGCACAGAAAGAATGAGAGGGTTTGTTGGGGTTTTGTTGAGGCCGAGGGGTTTGGGATTTGGGTGGGCATGACATTGTGGGCTTGGGTGGGTTTAAGTGAGAAAGGATTAGAGTATTTTACATTCAGTTTTTTTCTCAGTCCAAAACACAGTCATGTATACCACGTTAAAAATCTAATGAGACATATATCTTTTTAGATGTTATATATACCACATTAAAAATTCTTATACTTACTAAAAAATGGGTTTGGTTAAACTTAGTCACATTCACCAACCAAAACGTAAATATCATCTAATAAAGTATATGTTTTGATAAAAAGTGCATATCGCTCTATTTTGAGTTGAATGAACCCAATTTTAATAAGTGCAAGAGAATTTTTAATGTGGAATATATATACAATATCTAAAAATTATATGTCTCACTAGATTTCTAACGTGATATATAGGACTGTGTTTTGGATTGAAAAAAAAATTAAGTGTAACAGCACTGAAGGAAAAGGATACTTGGGAAAGTGTTATAGTGGGCTTGGGTGTGCTAGAACAGTGGACATTTGGGTTGGGTCTTTTAAAAAATAAAAAAAAGGGGGGGGGGGGGGGGGGAAGGGTTATTACTTGTTGGAAAATGATATACTTAGCTCCGATTGTAGTTGCCACGTCATTCGCCTTATATGATCGATTCCTACATGGCATAAAAATTATTTTTTAATCCTCCATGTACCCCTCTCACTATCAAAATTTGAATTTCAAGTTTGTCTGATGTTAACGATGAATATATTTTTGTCTTATTTTCTCACACTCATTTCTGTTGGAAAATTAATACATTTCAATTTGAAAATATATTAATTAGTTTTCAAATTAAGATTAAGAATTTAATGGAATATACGTTTTGATTTTCGTAACGACCGGTAACATTTGAATTTTAAACGTTGGAATTAAATATGGTAATTAATCACTTACCATAATTAGCGTGTGTAATTATTGCGAACGTTACACTTCCAACGGTCGAATTTCTGTGCCTATAAAATGGTCATTTTCACAGAGATTTAAATAAGAAGAAAAAAAAACTAAGTGTTCCATTAAAAATCCTCCACAAACAGACTTCTTGTTTTTTGTTGTTCTTTTGGGCGATCAAGTCTGCGACCGGTTCGACTTCTCTTCTTGCTTGCACCAAGAAGAGAACAGCAAGGGCTGGGTGGTTTTATCTTGAGAACAGATCGTCGAGAACCATGTGCGATTGAGGGGGCATATTCTGTTCTGAAGACAGCGTTACCACGTGACTCCATACCAGGCTCTTCTAATCTCTGTCTTTATATTCTCATTGTTTTTTGTCTGATAATAGCTTAGTTGTCCAACAATTTCATAACAGAATATATCTATTATCAACCTTAATTTTTGCCATGAATTTTATCGATTTATCTTAAATATGTGTTCTTATTAGGAGCAAATAAAATAAATATTTTTGGTTAGTACATGTTATTACCAAATCGGATATTGAAGAATTCATATTTTTGAATGTGTGCATATATGTTGATGCATCTGTTGGCCTTTATACTGATATTATTTAACATATGATACTGTGCTAGTTGAAAATGTTGTATGTATATGTATTCTGACCTATGGATATTTTATCATACATTTTGTTCATCCAAAACCTCTCATCTATATGAACACCTGTGTTCGGAAGAATTTTTTTTAAAACACCATCCATGAATGTGCCTCATCTATGCTATGTTTATTTGATATATTCATATCTTTCTCCAAATCCGGGTTATTGAATCTTTTATTAATTTATGTGTTTGCATGGTTACATGTAGAATTCTAAGTGTATTAGAATTTTTTGTAGATTTCCTTGATCAATAATCGGTTTGGTTTGCTGTTGTAGAAAAATATCAATGGACTGATTATTAGTTTCCATAGTGAATATCTCTCTTACATATTCTATGTTTCTATATTTTTGAAATGTGATATATTTCATTTAATTTTGAAATATATATTGTGAATAATGAAAATTGCTTGTAGATGAATGTCCACATGGTCATAGATATAATAATATTTATTTCATAATACTATATGTATTTTGAAATGATTATAGAATAAATTCAAATAAATGGGATCATTAATATTTGGTTAATAATAGAATAATGTCCATTATTATTATTCTTGTCATTTTTTTTGGCAGTTATACAATCTGATTTGAATGTGATATATATAGTAATTAATTGCTTAATAATTTACCAATGTCTGTCATTATATATATAGTGAATTGCCATATTGTGGATATTATTCATTCAGTTTTTGAATAGGACAGTGATTCTATTTCATTAAGTCATATGTCCTGGCTTGAGGAATAATATATTTATTTTTTTGTTTATTTTATATGGTGATAATGGCACGTGGCTTCATATTTGAGTGGGGCATCGGCAAAATTTATTTTTAACATTCTCATATATATTTTTATTTATATGTAGAAGTTGTGGCAGAATTGAATATCAATCCAACGGTAGACAATTTCATAAGTTCTTTTGCTCTCAGGCTTTCAGTAGAGCCCATTCTCATATTAGTTGAGTTATTGAAATCCTATTATTTGAGGCTATTAGAATTCTCCTCTGGATATTATATATGGAATTATAATTATTTTGAAATTATTGACATTCTGAATTCTTTCATATATGAAGCACGTAGTCTACAATATTCTTAAGCAGATATCATGTTATGCTGGTCATTAATTCATGAGAGCATATTATCTTATACCAGGACTTCAGATATTTTGATGCATATGCTTATTATCATATTGGATCTTCTGGTTTTATGAAGTACATGGTATGAATATTATCTTGCTTCCATATTTTATTGAATATTAAATTCTGGATTTCTAGAACGAGGAGCATGACATATAATATGTTTAAGGTATGTGCAAACCTTTCGATTACACATTGTATGCATTCATTTTTGTATGGTAATTATGTTCACATGCTACCAACTTGGTAAATGAAATATTTTATATATTCATGTCAATGTGGGGGGTTATAAATATGTCTAAGTTATGAGAATTTAAATTTGTGGAGTAAACTTAGCATATAAAATTGCTGCCATATATATGCACATTTTTTATTAGAGATATTTGTTTCATTATTATTATTTCAAATTGAGAATTTGATAAATATATTTATTCATGAAATAATATGTGGGAGACATATTTGAATATATGATATAAATGAGCATGATGTTGTCATTTTTATAGCATGTTAATCAAGTCGATAAATTATGAGTATTATAAAAAAGCTTGATATGTCATAATTATATATTCATTGGTGAATATTACACTTCATAAAGCATGCTATGTTATGAGTTGTGGGGTTTGTGAATAAATTCACATATAACTCTTTAATAATAATAATAAAAAATCCTGAGTTTATACTCTTAAAGGGATCGCATGCAACATAGTCTAGTCTCACTTGATTTCATCAAATCAGTGAGCAATATTGCAGATCCACTTATTAGAATTCTAGCGAGGAGGCTAATCTTTTCTGCATCGAGGGGGATGAGTCTAAAGCTCATAATATAGTACCACAGTGGATACCCTACCTATCCAAATGGAGATCCCATGAGGAGAGGTTTAAAGGGAAAAACAAGCTGATGCGTATCTATGTTAAGTACTGAAATAAAAATGAACTTTAATGTTTTATTTAAAGAACATCCCTATGGTGTCAGTACTTGTAACTGTGTCGGTATAGGAAGAGCAATTACTCTGAATGAATTCAAGACCTATAAGGCAGGGTGTAGCACCGCACAGTGCACCCTTTGAGAATTCTACTATTTGAGTGTGATCGTGGGGCCGCGATCTATGAGAACAAGGGCTGATCTCTAAAGCACTCATGAAACAAGATAAGCGTAACGGCCATAATGCGCACACCGATAAAGAACCTGGTCTAGTGCTTATACTGTGTTGTGTGACTTACTGAAGTTTGATCAAAAGGGTCTAGCTCAAGACCTAGTTCACTACGTCCCTTCAAATGAAAGTGAGTTAACACTAAGTGAGGTTCAAAGCCCTAAACTACCTCACCGAACACACAGTATTGTATTGCCCAAATTTATTTTATTTTCTTTATAATAAAATTATTTAATGTTGTGGGGGATTGTTGGAAAATTAATACATTTCAATTTGAAAATGTATTAATTAGTTTTCAAATTAAGATTAAAAATTTAATGGAATATACGTTTTGATTTTCGTAACGGCCGGTAACATTTGAATTTCTCCTCTAAAGCTCCTCCTCTGTGTAAAAGATGATATCACACAGAGGAGGAGCTTTAGAGGAGAAACATATTCATCAGTTCAATCATTCTTATTTTCATTTTTTATATCAAAATCATCAACAACAGGAAGATATATATCACCACAGAACCTATAATAGTTGTGTATTCCATCAGTCATATGAGTCATCATTTGGAGAACCTGAATTCATATAGCCACCATCGATCTTCAGAGGTGATATTGTTTATTTTCTTGCTTGTTTTCATTATTATTAATTGTATTATAATGTATTTTTAGTTATTTTATATTTTACTTGTTTTGATATTTAAAGTTTAAAAATTTGCATATGCTTGATTAGCGTAACATACACTATGCTATTGCAGTTTATGTTTTTTTAGTGCACATAATCTTCCTATTTAAATAAATATATTATTTTAATATATTTTGCAGCATTTGTATAGTGTCATGAATCATTTATTTTTATATCTTTTTTCCTATAATGCTATTTTATAAAAATCTGATAAATCATTTACATTTTTTTGTAGTGTATGCTTTTTTATCATAGTGTATGCTACTCTATTGTAGCGTATGCCGTTCTACCTTAGTGTATACATTAATAATGTAGTGTATATTATGCTAACATAGTATATACTTCATTCTTATTTCAGGCATGGTTTTATCATCGTGCACATGACATTCTTGTAGAGTGCATTGATGAAGATGTACATGAAGGACACTTTAGACTGGATCGAGAACAATAATAGGTGGTGTCCTACTCAGGGTGCGTTTGGTTGCGCGATTGCAAAACTGATTATGCAGGAATCTGCGATTGTAAAACTGTGATTACAAAATTATTTAGTTGCACGATTGTAAATGCAGCTTCCTGTAATCGCAAATGATGTGCAATCGCGCAACCAAACGCACGGTCAGACCAGTACGTGGACAGGATTGTTGCTTGTTTGTATGGCACTGGATGGATTAATTGTGTGTACTGACGATGTAAAATCTTCCTCAACAAGCCAAAAAATATGGAATACATGAAAACTATGACCCCCCGTATGGCATGAAGAATTAGGCCAGAATAAGGAAGAATACAGGAGAATAGTAAAAAAAAGTTGTTTGTTTTGACAGAATAAACCCCGATAATTATGTCTGGATAAGTTAGGATAATGCCTGATAACTATTCTAAGGAAATGTTGGAATTGCTTATCAGACCTTATCTATGCAAATGGATAAAAATACCCTTCTCTGTCATTTTAAAAAATTTATCTCACTTAACAGTCTCACACAGATTTCAAAAACTGTCACATCTATCAAATCAATCATATATTTCTCACACTATTCCCAGGGGTATAGTTGTCATTTAAAAAGTTTTAAATTCTTATTCATTCCTTATCAACCATTTATCATCACTTTATCCAAGATTAACCAAACAACAAAAAAAACATTTTTACGTTTTACAATGAGAATAACAAAAAATGCAACCAAACAAAAAATTGCTTATTCAGTCTGAATTGTTATCTATCCTAGTATAGCTATCAGGAGCGAATAACTCAATGTCACACCCCATAGGAGGGTCAATATTTTGTAATTCTTGCATAGCTCTCTTGTGTTGTGTTTGTAAATTAAACTATTTATATTTTGATTGAACAGTGTGGTGTATGTAATTTGAACGTCTTTCATTTCAGTTATATTATTGAATATCTTACATTTATTTGACAATGTCATTTTAGTTGTTTATTTAAACTTAATTTATTTGTCTTAAATTGGTTTTTTTCTTATTAATCTAGTGTATTTTTAACTACTAATAAAGTATATGCTCTACTAGTGTATACACATCTAACATAGTATATACTTATCCCCCTGTTTGCCAATTAACATAAACAGAGAATAAGTGAGAATAACAGTAGAATAGCCATTATTCGCTGTTTGTTTGGAGCGGATAAACCCTGCTAGCTATGTTCGGATAGCATAAGATATGATAACAATTCAACTAAAAGGTGAGAATAGCTTATCAGGGCTTATCTATTCTTAAGAATAAAAATACCCTTCACCATCATTACAAAAAAATTTCTCTCTTACTTTAACACACCCGAATGATACACCCCTATTTAATCTGCACCGTCTGATTAGTGGATCTAGCCACGTTGAATCAATCAGAACCGTCCAAAATATATAAAAAAATCTAGCTTATTCAGACCATCCAAAATGATGGGCCTTTTTGTTAATCTGCCGACACGTGTACCCTGCACCTATCGTATCACATAAAACAACCCACCCACTTCTCACTCTCATCCCCATCAAATTCCCATCTCTCTCAGTCAAAAATCATAAACCCTAGATATGAAAAATTGGGGATTCACCATGTCCGCCTTTTGAGATCTTCCGTTCATGTGTTCGACGATAGGCCTTGCGACGAGGTTGTAGTGCGGGAAATGTGGGGAAGGCGGCGCATCAGTCAAATGGGTGCATTCGGATTCAACGGTTCTTCTTTGGATTTTCGTCGATTTTTTGAGAGGTAAGCATTGATTCTTTGATTCTCCGTGTCTGTGTTTTGGTGATTTGGATTTGTGGGGTTTGAATTTCTTGATTGGATTTTAGGGTTTCGTTTGTTCTGCTAGGGTTTGATCTTTTTTTTCATGTTAAATTGTTGTATCCTGAAAGGGTTGGTTTTGATTTGATTATGTTTTTCTTATTTTTTGATGGATTTTTTTTGTGATCTTTTATTTTCATGGATTTGATTGAAATTTTGTTCTTTATCGTTGAAGATTCATGGGGTTCGGTTTGATTGGATTATTTGCTTCTTGTACTTGCGATATATGGTTGTTTCCATGAAAAATAATAGTTGCTACAACTTGCAAGAAGAAGAAAGTTTTGGAATTTTGAGGAACCCCCAGGATAGAATAGCTACCTAGGGTGAGTTCTGGCTAGTAATTTGGGAATTCAGAAAATTATTAATATTACAACTAATTGATCAATTATCTCCAACATGGAGTCTATCTCATCTAAATATATTTACCACTGGTAATTAAAACTGGACTATTCATATGAATAATTCATGCTTTTACCTGAATCATTGGTCAATCTTAGTAGATCTTCTGGAATGCAGGATTTATGTTTTTGAATGTAAGTTGTTATGGGTACAACTTTCATCAGATTTCACACCATTTAGCTTATGTATATGCGTAAAGTGTATATGTATGAATAATGAAGATTATTATTCAATTATTGGAATGTTGTATTGTTTAAATATGAATAATTATTTTTATGTTTTTAGAAATGTAACCCTGTCCTGCTCAGGTTATGTTTGAATATTATTTTAAGTTTGGGTGTACAGATGTTTAAGTATATTTGTATTTGTTTGTTGTGTATGCAGGGTTTGGACATGGTTTGACAAACTCGACACTGTTTTTTGTGATGCATGCCCACTAGTTTATGGGTCAATTTTGTGGAATGTTCAGTGTGTATGGATGTTTAAACACCACATTCTGTTCATCTATGATGCTAATTTTGTCATAACCTTGATAGTACATGAGGTTAATGTGAATATGAACATATTTTTTTCTATTTACGCCCAAGTCATTGAGTAAATATAATTAAATTGATATAAAATCATTAGAATTACCACAAAGCAATTGGAATCACCATTGCATGCATAGATTAGTTGTAAAAAATATATGAAGGGGTCCAGATTTAATTACATTCATCATGGATTGATTTATATTCATCAATTACACCAAACACAAAATTATATTCCAGGGGCAAAGTTGACATTTTGAAAATAATAACTCTCTATGCATCTCTTATCAACCATTTATCCACAGTTTATTCTAGGTCAACCAAACACCAAAAATCTGGATTTTATATTTCCCAATAAGAATAAACAAGAATAACAAAAAATGCAACCAAACACAGATAGGTTTATTCTGTCAAACACTGTTATCTATCACGGTATAACTATCATGGCTGAATATAGCAATTTCACTTCCCAAACGAGGGACATAACATAGTGTATACTTAGATAACATAATATGTGCACACCTAACAAAGTAAAACAGATAACACACTGCCATTTGGTACGAGCAAAATGCAGTGGTGTTCAAGGGTTTCACTTTCTATTTCAATAGCCTTTGGGACTCGTGAAGCATTCTATCCGCTAATGGGGGATTAGTTTGGTGGTGATCACTCGCATTCATGTGAGCGACATTGCCTTACACATCATTGAGTAAATGAGGTTTGTTTGGTTGGACTCGGGTTGACACTTTACCAACTTGAATCTTGTTCTTTTTCTTTTACTTTTTATTTTCTCTCTCCGATCCCCGTTGTAATTCAATTCAAACATTATCTGTTTTGATTTTATTAGAATAAATATGCCCACAAATTTATCAAAAAAACAAAGTAATATTGTTTGTTTAGTTAAGTTGTACTAAAAAATGCTCGCAGGAAAATCCAAATAACATGAGAATAATCATAATATAAATGTTCTTGAATATGTTCATTACAGAATTTGTGATTCAAGCCCACAATCAAATTCTCCAACATATGTATTGACAACAAAAAACGTTGACTGTACATATTGAATGATACTCTCCTGTGTTTTTTCAAGAGCCTTCTTGAGGATGTGCTAGAGGTATAGATAGTGTCAAGCATAAGGAAAAATATCTTTAATAGTCCATCCAATAAATCGAAGATTATCTCTTGCAGATGACGGTTTTATGCATGCCAACCATACTTTGAAGAGACATATGCACATCTTTATTAACCCAACATGCAAATATTATGCCTTTCAAATCACCTTCGACAATTTACTTCTTGCATGTTTTAACAATATCGAATCCACAAAGAAAATATATTATTTATAACATTCTATTGGTTGAATTTCATTCAAACTTTTAATTTGGTTCTTCGTTTGCCTTATCTCCATCGATTACATTTGTCTCAGTCATGTATACACGAGCAAGCACACACATTTTTCCAATACAAGTTCATATTTACCATAAACAAACAAACTTTGTCGGTTAAACAAAAATATACTTTGTTACCAAAGTATATACTGATGTAATCAAGTATAGATTATGTTAACGCAGTATATACTATATTAGATTAGTATATACCATTACATTATAGTGTATACTGAGCTAATATAGTGTATGGCTGACAAGATGATTATAATACCACAATTTCATATGACAAAAGCATATGTGCACTTCTAATGTAGTATATGTTTCATTCGTCCTATGTGTGATTTTATCGGTATATTATTGTATTTATAAACACGATTATAACATAAAAAATAAAGAAAATAAAATGGAGAATTGTAACGTTTCGGTATTTTTCGGCCTTGTATATTTATTTTAAATATATAATGGGAATTTTAAAATTTGATTTTTTATATTTCATTTTTCAGATTTGGCGGTGGGCCCAAATGAGTTCAATTTGATTTATAATTATGATAATTATAAATTGATGTTGAAATAATTATTTTATATTTTTCTGTAGATCTTTATAGTGTTAAGATACTTTGGTTGAAATTTGGTGAGATTCGGAGTTCGAAAAATTTGATTTTCAGGCTTAGTGTCAAGTTATTGGGCCTAGGGATCTAGTTGCGAATCCAGAATACATTTTTATAGCCTTATGGGACTTTTCTGTAAATCGGATAGGGATCTGTTTGTAAATCGGATAGGGATGTCATTGTAAACTGGAAACACTTCAGGGGTCGTTTTGTAATTTCGGTAAACCCCTTTAAATAACATGTTTGGGTTAGGGTTTTCATCAAAATTTCAGAAGGTGTGAAGGGTGGTGAAGACCTAACCCTAGATTGAGATGGTGGGTGGTGTAACCGGATCTAAGGTGAGAAATCATGCTTCTAATGATTTTTGTTGTTTAGGGTTTCAATTTATTTTCTTGTTAGGATATGAATGTGTCGATTAATTGTTTGGGGAAGAAGTTTGATGGATTAGGGTTAGGGTTGGATAGATTTTAATTAGTTGATTATTTGATTATATTTCAATTAATCTCGAAGGAATTCTTAAGATCAAATTAGATTTATTAGTTTTTGGGATTTAATGGCTATTTTCGGGTTGATTTTATGCTTGGACGTAAATCGTATTTTTGACTATGATAGAGTCATTTCTGGGAAAAATGTATTTGACAAACAGAAATAGGTTTTGAAAAGAGCTTTCCAACGAATCATTAATCGTCCAATTCGGAGTTACGTGTAGAAAGTTATGATTTTTGAAAGATTTCTGTGCAGGTTTATTGAATTCAAATATTTAGCTTGATGACCAAGTTTGATGAATGTTAGAGATTTAGATGATCCCAAATTTGATGTTTAATGAAGTATAGTTTGTTTTGCGGGTTTTGATGATTTTATTGATCTTGAGAACTTAAATAGAATCTTAAATCGATAATTTGGTTTAGTGGGATCAATGAATATTGATTGGATATTGTTGTTATTTGGATGTAAATTGATTGGATTTGAGTTACTCGATCATGGAATTATAGTTGAGCCTTATTGGATTTGTCCAAATATTTATTCGAGGATTGATCGATCATATGGGTCTTATGGAATAAATGGATATTGATTATCGGATCGGATCATTGTGAGTATATGAGTATTCTAATATTTATTCGAAGTTGGGATTTTCATTAGGACTTTGAAGTGAGTTGTTGATTGTAGGTCTATAAGATATCGGCTTTTGGGATTATTGGGCATAGTGCTGTTATAAGTTGGTTGTCAGTTGTTTGGGTCGTGATTGATTGTTTCTGATCTATTATTGTATAATTGTTATGCTAGGTTATAAACGTGCGAGTGTGTATCGTTGATGCTTGCGTGGACCGAAGGTGAGTAGGCCTATCGATTTATTTCGTGTGAGTTTTTGCTCTATAACATTGAATTTCATATGCCAATCATATTTGTGTGATATTATGTGTCATCCATGCATTTATATTTTGATAAATTTGCATGATTTGGATATTTTCTTCATATTGATCAAATTGCATTTTCGTTGAATGAAGTTGCATGATTTAATTCATTCATCATGTCATTAAAATAGCATGAATTATGCTATTCATGTTTCAAGAATTAACATAATATATTTTCTGATGCTTATGCTTTCGAAATAATATTTGGATTAAATATTTTCATTTCGAGAGTTTTGGAAAAATTTAGGACTAGTGGAGACAACCTAGTCCTAGGATATTTTATCAAGATGCATTTCATGACATATTTTCTGGAATAAATCCCCCCGTTGTATTTCGCCTTTGGGGAGGAAGGTCTAGGACTCGAAGAGTCCCAAGATCGGTGAGGGGTGTGGTAAAGCATTCCTTGCAGCGGCGGATTCCTTTGTTTGGAGTCTGCAGCAACCGGGGCATCATGTGCTGGTGTTCTCGTAGTGATGGCAGCGGCGACCCATCAGCGTCTTCTAGATCCGACGTCTCCTCGAGGGAGCTTTTTGAGCGATTTAGTCGCTTGGGGCTTGGCACGCCTGTTTTGGGAAACGGTTCTTCCGATTGAGAACCCTACCCGGTCATATCATTTAAGCTGCATGATTTCTATGACGTGGACAAAGGATTGGGCCACGTGATGCATTAAAATTATATTTTATTAAGCTCATGCATTTAAATTGATTTATTAAAGAAAATTCTTGTTTTTTTTATATATAACTTTATATATATATATATATATATATATATATATATATATATATATATATATATATATATATATATATGTTGGTATCATTTAACTCTCATGATTTCTCTAATGTGGGCCAAGGATTGGGCCACGTGCGCATTAAAATATATTTTTTAAAGTTCATGATTTTAAATTGATTTAATAAAATAGAAGATTTATTAAATGAAATTCTGATTTTCATAAAACTTTATTTTTATATATACTGTCACGTGAGGTAATTTGTCAGTGGGCTTATTCACTGAGTTAATCACTCACCTTTTTCGATATGGCTGGTTGTTTCATAACCAGGTAGCTCATCTTCTAAGGACCAAGACAAAGCTTGAACTTTTCATGTGTTTCAAGGATCTCGTCGAGGTAGCAGTATTGGAGAATAAATAATAGTCACGGTCAACTATTTGGATTTACTTTAGTTTAGATGGCTCCCACAGGGGTGGTTTAGTATGTCTTTCCATTCGAATATTTTATTTCTGTTAAACTCTGATATTTTGTAAGACAATTGGTGATTTAAGACCCTTTGATATTATTTACTTTATTGCCATCGTTTTTTTATTATATTTATATTATATTGGTATCATTCATTTTTTTAAAAAAAAGGAGTACAAATTTTGGTCTTATATTTGAATTAAGTTTAGTAGCGACCCATTTACCGTCCTATAAGCGTTTAGGTAAATGTGGGGCGTTACAAGAATATAGCACACATCCTAGTAGAATAATAAAAAATGCAGAAAATATCACACATTGAATAAGAAAATATCACACATCCATATAGAATCGCCAAAATATTGCTTATGTAAGAATCAAAGTTTCCATAAAATAACTATTTCAGAAGAAAAAAATTTGAATATAATCTTACACAAAATAACAAAAAAATGCCAATGAAATCACCTAGATCTTCAGGTCTAGTTGAAGTAACACACACATGAAGCATAAAATAAAAAAAATTGGTTTGAGTGGATGCAACAAAAGAAAATGATGTTAAGATCCATCAAAGTAAAACCCAAAATAAAAAAGAACAAATGATTTTTTTGCTTTATTTGTTTTCCATTTTATTAGGTTTTGGAGGGAAGTAAATGTTCATTTTGGAGGTAAACCAATTTTTTTGCCTGACGTTGACACTACAAGAAAAATATGATACGACGACATTTATTTAGCTACAGTTGATTAAAATAATCACTATATATAGATATATGCTAGTTTTATAAATAAAAAAACCGTAGCTAAATAGATACAACTAATTGATTTTAGTATGACAAATAAATTTTCACACAATATTGAATATTTAAAGTAACAATTTTAAAATAACTATCATTGTATAACACTTTAAGCATCTGTTGGAAATTGGTGACCGAAAATACATAATAATGTGTTATAACCAATCCATATAATTACAAATATTCTTGGATATTCATTCACATATAAATGCATGAATGTTACATTTGTGTATTAATGTTTTATAATTGCATACATGAATGAAAATTAAATATATGAGTTACCATAGAATCCATTACATGGAAATTAAATGTATGAGTTACAAATGACATCATTGTATGCGTTTGTGAAAAATATTTTGTAACCGAAACATTGACCTCATGCATTTCAATTCTTGGTGGACCGTTGCATGCCTTAAATCATAGTGCTTTAATACATAGGTAATGCATGCATGGGAATTTAAAAAGGTTGATATTCATGCAACATTTATAGCTGTCATATGCATAAACGTATGCTGTGAGCAGTTACATATAACCTGTAAAATTATTTGTGACCTTGTGATGTTTTGCATATAAAAAGGGTTCATGTGAATCTGCATTGGCAGAAGAAGAAAAAAAAAAGGAAAAAATGAAATGCTCCACCATCAAATTAGTATATCAGTGAGATATATCTCCAACCACAGTGAATGGTTGAACCTCTTCTATTCCCTTTTCTTCCACAAACTATAAACTAGTGAGAGGATGTGTCGATACATTATTCTATCATCTTTCAAGCTATTCTTTTCCTTGATTTGGGCATCTAAAAGGATCGCAGTCTGTTCATCGTGGTTCTTCCGTAGCTCGCACTCCGGAAGAACAAAACTTATTGTGGTCGTATCTCTCAGTGGTAGGAGTCATTCAACCCTGTGCATGAGGGGGCCTTATTCACCGAGGACAGAGTGTCTTCACTCGCTTCCACATTTCCGGATACATTTTTCAAATCCCTAACTCATTTTATTTCATGCTTTTACTAGATATTTTAGTGTATGCATGATATGATATATATTTGATGTTTATATTCTTGATGTGATAAGTATAAGTTAGGGATTTGTGTTTTGCCTATATTTGTTTGTCACGCACAACAATCTCGGTGAATAAGAACACAAATTCTTATATTTGAAATGAATACATGTTAATATAATTTTATTATATTTGAGATGATGGAAAATATGCTGGCATATGAATTTTTGTGATCATGCATGTATTGATTATATTGAATAAATAACTTGTTTATGGCATAATCATATTTCTGCGTGCATGAAATGTTTGATTAATAATAGCATATCTGAGAAGAAATATATAAATAAATAAGTATGCTCATGGTCTAATCATATCATTGCATGCATGCATGAAATGTTTATTGGAATACTTTATTATTTCATACTTGAAATGCCTAATGGACACTTCTTTTTTGAATGCATGTATGCACAGATTAAATATGCATGAAATCAGTTATTTTACATGCTGTGTTACAATTTTATGGACCGACTATTAAAAGGATGATGTACTTTTAATTATGTGCTTATGAAGATATTTTCTCTTCCTTTGGGTCACTGTGGTGTTCCTTTATTATTCGAAAAAAAAATGTTGGAGATAATTTTGTTGGTGATAATGAAAATAATTCATGCCTTTTATTAAGAGTTTAAAATGTTCATCGTTACATGCATGTGGCTTTAATGAATCACTCTTGCTCCCATGCAATATAATCTCCAAAGCATTGGTTATAAATTAATACACCGAGAATTAATGCATGAGATTAAAGTTTCGGTTACAAATTATTTTATTATGGAGTTGTTGTTTCATATATGCATGTGTTTTATTTTGTCTTTAATTCATGCATAAATTCAAAACGTATGCATGAATTGAATATGATTTTCTAAGATGCAAATTTGGGATAACCATCTATTTTAATTGGTTATATAATTAAATAAAAAAAGGAGGTTCTAATTGACATCCATGATGTTTAAGGCTTTTTATTTTGGATTGACTTTTTTGGATTCAAGAAAAGAAATTTTGATTGCTTTCTTAGAAGGCTAAGAATTATCTTTATTGTCCGTTATAGAATACATAGTCTTCTCCCTCAATTGAAGAGATCATTTTAAGAGGACATTAAATGACATTTATCATGTGCGGCAATGATCATCAATTTGGTGAAATTTTTTCTTGTGAACTTGTTAATTTTATCTAAATATGATTGCTCATGTTATTGATTATGTCTGTCTCCGATCCATTGAGTTTGTCATTCTGTTTGTTTATGATACGACCTGGATAAAGTGAAGTTTAGACAAATATAATTATTTTGTTGGACTTCTGGACAGAGTTACTCGCATATCTTGTATCTTATCAGCATATTTCTCATGGAGGAAAGCTTACAATGGTTTGAAGTTGAGGAAAACAATTTTGATTATTTCAATATGAATAATCATTTATTCTTTCAACTTTATGCTATTCAGAAATCCATTATCTTTGTGACATCTAGATCACATTTTGATACAAGTTTGGTGATGTTTCAATATTTTCATTGCCACGGCTATTGGTATTCTTCTCCGGGCATTACTGTTATATTTCAACATCAGTTATTAGTGGGCGGTCGAGCCATATTAAATATTGATGTGCAGAATTATTGTTGCATGACCTTCTATTTCATTCTTTATGATATTGGACAGAGGCTCAGTGTTGAAGCGGGTTTATTCTTCCAGAAAGTTAGATATATTGGTGCTTTAAAATATCATTATGGGAGATTACTACTTTATTATCTGAATTGTTGAGGTATTATCTGATTTGTTGATCCGGATATATTCTTCATGTGACATATTATGTGTATTGTATTGTGGTATTCTGGAAGAAGATTCAGTGATAAATATGGTCTATCCAAGGTACGTGAGTACATACATAACTTTTGATTACCTAAATTATTAATTGTCATATTAAATAATTTTATGGTAATCATTTAAATGTCTTGGTCAATTGCATACTATTATAGTGTAATCATGTTAATGTGCTGTTTTATAATTAACATGTTTGTATGCTCAAGTGATAGTGATCAAGTCTTATTATTTACATGCTTAGCAAATAAAATTGCATGTGATTCGTAGAAAATATTTTGCATGCATGTATGTCCCAAATTATTTTTTGAGTAGTCTCTAAATGTGGGGGTATTTTGTGAAAATAAAAATTACAGTTGTAATTTATATACCCTAAAATGTGGGGGGAGACATATACCTCATTAATTAAAATTAAAAAAAATTGAGAGAGAGACTACAAAATATTGGGACAAGAAAATGAAAATGTCTGGACAACTATAAATAAAACTTGAGTTGATTCACCTTATATCTAAGGGAATATAACTCGAGTTAATTTGTGAGGTTGCAGAGAACTTTCCTAAAGGACTTGCGAGATGACTCATCCTTAATATTGAGACCGAGGGGGATGTGGATTAAGCCCATTAAATAATTACCTGCAGTGGGCTCCCTACCATTGTGATTGGAGATCCCATGAAGATGGTTTTCAAAGGGTGAACGAAGATGTACTGGTAAACTTGTGAGTACTGTAGAGGAAAAACTCCTCTAACCCATCCCTATGGTAACAGTGCTAACTGTAGTGGAAGTAGGTTGAGCTAATGCTCTTAATGAGTTTGAGTCCTTTTCGGACAGGGTGTGGTCCATGCAGTGAGATATATCTCCAACCACAATGAATGGTTGAACCTCTTCTATTCCCTTTTCTTCCACAAACTATAAACTAGTGAGAGGATGTGTCGATACATTATTCTATCATCTTTCAAGCTATTCTTTTCCTTGATTTGGGCATCTAAAAGGATCGCAGTCTGTTCATCGTGGTTCTTCCGTAGCTCGCACTCCGGAAGAACAAAACTTATTGTGGTCGTATCTCTCAGTGGTAGGAGTCATTCAACCCTGTGCGTGAGAGGGCCTTATTCACCGAGGACATAGTGTCTTCACTCGCTTCCACATTTCCGGATACATTTTTCAAATCCCTAACTCATTTTATTTCATGCTTTTACAAGATATTTTAGTGTATGCATGATATGATATATATTTGATGTTTATATTCTTGATGTGATAAGTATAAGAATTTGTGTTTTACCTATTTGTTTGTCACGCACAACAGCATCTGTTTACTAAACATTGTCATAATTTAAAGAATAATTTTATTTTATCTTAATCGTTTCTAAAAGCTTGAATTAAATTTTTATTTCAAAACACTCTTTTCCCGTCAAAACGCGCGACCTCAATTTACCGGAAAAAATAAAAAATGCGCCACCACCTAAATTCCCGTCAAAACCCTTTCCATCAAAACCTCCACTCGTGCAACCATCTCCACCGGACGTCGACCACCACATTTGCGAGCAATCTTCCATCTCCTCCACAACCCTAACGACCACCTCCACCGGCGTCGACCACTTCCTCCCTCCTTGCGGACTGGTATGTTGTGCAAACCTCTCTCTCTTCCATTCGATTTCACTTTCATCCATCTGTAATTCTCTTCAATTTTGTACAGTGTCTCCGATGATGATTTTTCTCTCCGATCCGTGGCGTTTGTGCGACATCAAGGCTTGACGTCGAGCGAATTTGGGTAAAAGCAATTCTCTCTCCCTTTTTATTCACTAATTTTAGTAATTTTGGGTAAAATTGATCTGGTGATGGATTTTTTGTTGTGAGTGGGTGGTGAATGGGGGGGGGGGGGGACGATGAAAATGTTGTGTATATATTTGTGATAATGCTTGTGTGATTAATTTTTATAAATAGTAGAGATAACAAATAGAACAGTGAAGGACAACTTTTCATAGACTATTCAATTTCTTCATAGTTTTGATGATGTAGCTTACAATTTCTGAGATGATGCGGTATTGGATCTCTCTGAATGTGGGGATTAATGGTATTTGTAGCTCTACATTGGGTTAACGTTCTTGGCCTGTTTTGAGTGTTTATAGCTCTTCTTTATCCATTTTTTTTTGTTTCATTCTAATTGGTCAACTTGCTATGGATGATTATGTGATGGATGAGATGCCTGATGGATTTATTATTATTTTATTCTGTCTACTCCCTGAATTTTTTTGTGTTTCTGACCTTTCAGAAGTTGAGGAAGAAAATGAGTGGATTTTTGGTGATGGGCAAATGAATGAAGCTACAAGTTTGTTTTTTAGATAATAACAATTCACAACTTGTGTTTTCTTTTTCTTAATTAATTTTTTTTTCGAGAATTCTTGGTGATTTATTATAGTTACAAGTCAAAATAGTAAACACCACACGTCTAAACTTGGTATTGTTTGTAAGTGTATGATACTCTCTGCACATGATTGCCACTATGAGTGAGGTTCAAGTTCTGTCTGAGTTTTATTTTTTTATTATATCCTTATTTGATTCTTTACTGTTTACCATATATGATGGCAGTTCGAGCATAGTTAAATATACTTGACTAAGTTGACGATTCAAACGAGTAACCTAACCCATTAATTGACATGATCCATTAATTGAACCCCAATTATGAGTTTTGGGTCCCAAAAATGATAGGCTTTTGCATCCTTTTGCTGCTTTCTTTGGATCGCTATCATGCTTTGATGACACTCTCCAATTAGTAAAATGAGGTTGAATGATGGGGTTAGGCAAAATCAATGAACAATATGGGTGACTGAGCATCCTTGGGCATACATATTTGATTGGAATCACTAATGCTTGGATCGAATTATACAAGTCCTTTTTGTCCTGCAGAAGAGGCGGCTTGAGCTTTGATCTCTCTCACAAGTGCAATGGAATCGATGAGAGAGGATCATGTGTCACTTAATTTTTCATGTTCATGTGATTTAATGACACTATATGATGTGCATTCATTCTCAAGAATTAAGGATCCAGGAAATATGGTTTTTTTCTTCCATTGCTGTTATTGTTGTTGTTGCTGCCGCTGTTGCTGCTGTTGGGTATGAAGGCATGTGAGAGTCATAAGAAATTTGGGTTTTGCGATGTACAGTAATGGAGTTCAGCATGGTTTGACCTTAAATTGAAATTGCATATTGTGGAGGATATTTTTCCCTTCAGTTAAACTATCGGTTCTCGGGGCCTTCTTTCACGAACTTGGATCCAACTGGAAATGAATCCTGCACTCACAAAGAAATCAGGGGGACACTAGTGTGGTGCTAGCCAAAGGGCATCCGAAGAGATATATCAGTCGGGAATTCAAAACAAAACTCACTTAAATTTTTGGTGGCTTTAGAGTAGGAAATTAGATTTGATTCGATACCTCAACCTTTTAGGTTACCTCCCTTTTTATAGGGTCACCTTGACTAAATTGCCGCTTCCACTCTCCTTTGACTGTTATAACCGTTTTCCCACTAAACACTTATGCCCCGTTTGGGAAGCGGAATAGGCGGGTATAAGGGTAGTATAAGGGTGGTATAAGAATGGATAAGGAAAATGGTTGTTTGTTTGCAGAGTATAACTTGATATTACTAAGCTAATTTAAACTAGTATAAGAGAGTATAACAATTCTAAGTAACCCCTAGGATAAGCTATACTCACTTTATCTATTCTCATGGGCCCACATGTCAAATCAATTTTTTACATCTTATCACATCAAATCACCTATCAACACCTCTTATACATCAAAGGGCACACATGTCAAATCAAATTTTTTACACGTTATTTATATTTTATTCTTCATCAACCAAACAACTCAACCTTTATTCTTACGTTTTTCAATGAGAATAAAAAAAACACAACCAAACAGAAAATCTGTTATTCATATAGATTTGTTATCTATACTGGCATAGTTATCTATCCAGAATAACTCAATTCCGCTATCCAAACGGAGACTTAGTGGACACTTTTTGTGGGAATTTCCACGTGTTAATGGGGCACTTGTGCCACTAATTACCCATGTTTAATGGGCCTTAATTATCTCTTGTCAGTTACGGACGTTATAGTCTTCTGACCGCTTCCTCAGTTCTGCTCGTGGCCTTTGTCCTGGTTGTTCGTCTGTTGCATTTTTGAGTGTGTCCGCAAGATGCAAAGATCTCTTGACCAGACCTCTTATCTGGTCGAGTCTTTTATGCTTGTTTGCGAGGAGTAAGGTCGTCTGATCGGATCTCTATTCTGATCGTGTCTTAACTACTCGAGGTGACATTCGCCCATGAGGTGTCTAACTGTCCGATTAGATCCTTGATCTAGTCGTGTCAACCTGTTTGGGAGTGTCATCATGACATTTTATATTCAAATCCGGATTTGTGGGCTCTAGGTGTGATGGCTCATATCCGTCTTGACGTGACACGTGTTATTTTTTAACATGGTATGGATTTTTACCTTCACACATACGAATGTTATTGCACCGATTGCAAGTAAATTTTATTCTTGTTAGATCATAAAATTTATTGTTAACTAGATCTTTTAATTGTTCATTTTTTAGAGTAACCGAGTGATGACTGTCATTCCTCACTCCACTTGATTTTGGTGGCAGGTACCAACATCATGATGATTGGAAGATGGGTTATTAGAAGAGCATGTATTGACTTTTATATCCAATGGGAGATGGTGGATGAATTGTTAAAAAAAAAAAAAAGTGATGTCTCTTGAATGACAATCCATGCTGCGACGGTTTGAAATTTTTTGTATTAGTATTTATTTTCCCTAAATACAGGTAGAAAAGGATGTTTGATTTGTGTGAATGTGTTTTCTTTCTGTGATGTTTTACATGAATTCCAAAGCCCTCTATTCCTTTGCAAAGTTTCATCCAAGATTGGAGTCATATACAATTGTTCAAACCATAGGATTAACACTGCTTTCAAAATTTTGGGAGAGGATGAGATTGTGAGTCTGAAGATATTTTAGGAATAAAAAAATATGTATTTTGGGAAGAGTATTGTCCGAGGGGTCCAATCTAATGTGGCGTTGTAGTTGTGTTTGTCCATAAATCAAGTGCAGGAATTGTGTTTGCTAAGTGCTCTGGTTTGTAATCTACTCAAGGGCATAAGTACACAATGACAATAACATGAGGACTGACAATAATATGTCATCCTAAGACAATAATATGTAGGAGTCCAATGACAATAATATGTCAAACAGACACAAATATCACCACATGTGGAGGTCTGAGCATCCCCAAGAGACAAGACAACGATCTGGCATGGAGGAGCACCTTGGACACTCTGCAGTTCAATAGAAAAATGTGGCATATAAGGTCTTCATTCCGTCTCCCAATCCTTACACATCTGACAATCTGTATGAGTAACCCAAAATGGTCAGAGACGATAAAAGAGAGAGTGGAATAGGTATGAACCAAGGATTTGGTCACATATATATCCTCGAGTCTCGATAAATATTCTTTTTATACGTTTTTTTTATATATTATATTCATTGATGAATCTTTTCTTATCAATAGAGAACAAAACTCAAACTCAAGTGCCCTCAATAAAAAGAGGGTACCTTTACCACAACAAGATATTTGGTCTCTCCCGAAGCCTTACGACTACGGGAGTGGATTATACATAACCCAAACGCAATCCGTCAACATACAATGATAAATGATATCCTACTTATAGCTCCGATATATTCTCATTCCAATGGAAATCAAAGAAACAACTCACTCATGACAAGTGAAGCATGTTGTACCACAGGGGTTTGTCTAATTCCAAGAAACCCCCCCCCCCCTCAAAATAAAAATAAATAAAAGCTCTATGATTTTCATGCATGAACCAAAAATTAAAAAGACTAAGCATGAATTAAAATTCAAACCAAACAATCCGATGAAATTTGATTATTTTGTAAAAAACTATTACCGATAAAATAAATCTAACAAAATGATAACGTGAACCAAACGAAACCAAATTCAACACCAGGGGAGCACCCCCCCCCCCCCCACCGCATGTATTACAGCTTTTTTACATTTTTGTTACAGAGGATTGTAATGAAAGTAAGAAAGAAGTCATGGTGATTGAATGCAAAAGTGAAGGTGTCTTGTTCAATCATCAAAATATGGAGGACACCCCCCTCCCTCATCAATTACAGTTTTTCATATTTTTATCACAGAGGGGTTGTAATGAAAGTAAGAAAGAAGTCATGGTAATTGAATGCAAAAATGAACGTGTCTTGTCCCATCAACAAAAGAAGGAGAAGGGAGATGAGAATTTCCCAACATCCAAAAGGCAGCTCCCCCTCCCCCCCCCCCCCCCCCCCCCCATATTAATTGTAGCTTTTAACATTTTGTTTACAGGGGGTTGTAATGAAAGTAAGAAAGAAATCAGGTGATTGAATGCAAAAAGTAAAGGTGTCTTATCCCATCATCAAAAGAAGAAGAGACTTTCCTATTATCTAAAAGGGAGCACTTGTCCCATTATCATCAACGCATTCAATATTTTTTTGAGGTTTCTTATGTAAACAAAAACCTTAGATCTAAAAGTGATTCTAAAAATAAAATTAACTTGAAACTGTTTGTATGTTCTGTAAACTACATAGTAGTAAGCATTTCAATATTTTACTGAAGCTAAAACCTATTCCAAATAACATGAACCCAACAAAAACCACCTATCAACAACAATAGTATTTAATCAACAATAGTACAATGAACAATTAGAATCAAATTCAATAGTTTCAAGTAAAATACAACAAGCACCAAAGCAACAGTCACCAAAGGAACAAATTCATCAACATTCAATACCCAAATTTTACCATCATCACCATATAATACCAGAAATTTTCAACACATTCATGAATTCATCACCTCAATGAAACATTTTAATTGGAATATAAGAACAAATGCAATTAAAGGCAAATGACATTTTTTTAAACATAAAAAAACAGAGATTGGTCACAATATTTGAACATAAAAAAACCCTAGATCTAAAATAAATCTGATTTTTTTAAAACCCTAGATCTGGACGTGATTTTGAAAGCATAAACTTAGATCTGAAAATGATTCTGAAAAAAAAAAACACAGCTTAAAAAATTTCTCCATGGAGTGGTTGCACGAGGAGGAGGGGTTGCGGCCTGTTGGGGGTGGTCGCCGCACGAGGAGGGGTTGTGGCCTGTGGTGGTCGTAGGGGGTGTCGCGGCAGGTGGTGGTGGCGGAGGGAGGTCGGAGGGGGTCGCGGGACGGCGGTGACCGACGAAGGGCCGCTGCGGATGGTCGGATCTGGAGGAGGAGACGGTGCGGGGTGGCCGGATCTGGTCGTTTGTGGATGAGGGAGATGACGCCGAAACTACGGGGTTGCCGGAGATGGAGGTGCGATGGCTGGATTCACGGTGGGTTTTTGGAGGAGCTGGTGCGGGAGGTCGAGAGAGGAAAAAATGGGCTGGTGTGTTATGAGGGAGGAGAGAGAGGATAGAGGGTTTTTAAACTCTCCATCTCAAACTTTGAATGATCTGGACCGTCTAGATCGATCGGACAGTCCAGATCGTCAAAAGCTTATAAAAAAGAGAACCGGTGTAACCGGTTTCACTTTTTCCCCAGAAACTTAATCACCACCGTTAGATAGGGTTCCACCAGATCGGACGGCTCACCGCCTTATCTAATCAGTTCTCTCTCTCTCTCTCTCTATGTGTGTGTATATATATATATAGGGAACCGATTAGGTGCGGTGAATGCCGGGTGCGGCAGCGATCACGGGCCGTCGATTACGGGTTCATCGCATCAGACGGTCGGGTGCGATTCACATCGACCGTCGGATGCGATGGACCCGCGATCGAACGGCCCACGTCGCAGCCGCACCAGCCATTCGCCGCACCTAATCGCTCGTGTGTGTGTGTGTGTGTGTGTGTATAGAGGGATGATTAGGTGCGGCGGCCGCACGGTGCGGCAGCGATCACGGGTCCATCGCATCGGACGGTCGGGTGCGATTCACGTCGACTGTTGGATGCGATGGACCCATGATCGATGACCCGTGATCACTGCCGCACCTAATCACTCGACCATATATATATATATATATATATGGGGGCGATGGGGTGCGGTCGTGCGATCGTGCACCCCGTCGTGCGCCCCACACATTGACCGTGTGATCGATGTTCTCGATGATCGCACGGTCGACGTGTTTTAAACACGGACCGTCCGATCGCGAGAACATCGATCGCACGGTCGACGTGTGGGGCGCACGACGGGGTGAATGGTCGCACGACTGCACCTAATCACGTCCCTATATATATATATAGTCGAGTGATTCAGTGCGGGAATGCGGGAAACGACGTCGGTCGTTCGATCGTGGGTCCATCGCATCCAACGGTCGATGTGAATCGCACCCGACCATCCGATGCGATGGACCCGTGATCGACGGCGCGTGATCGCTTCCCGCATTCCCGCACCAAATCACTTCCTTATATATATATATATATATATATATATATATATATATATATAATTACAGTATATATTTTAATTTTTATAAAAATATTTAAATATTAGATGAAATATATGATTTTCATAAAATAAAAACATGCTTCATCTGCAGTTTTAATTTATAAAATGAATTAAGTGCAATTTTTTGCATTGGAAAGACATGCTTAAAAATGTTTTTTTAGTATATTTCTTAGAAAACAAAGAAAACAAGTTTTCTTAAAAATAAATTTTATTAAATTATTTTATAGAGAATCATTTTAATCAACTAAGTTTAAAACGGGGCATATGTTTATAATGAATTGGGAAAAAAAATGTGCAATCTGGGATTTCACATCTCACATAAAATAAGAAAATGAAATTTCACATCAACAGCATATTTTGATTGTGGGATGAAGAAGATGGGAGCCATGAATAGATGAGTGGTAGTGGGACTGTCGATCATCTTGACTTGTTTAAAAATCTGGCTCTCACGCAATGAGGTGGTATTCAGATGGGTGACGTTTTTCTTTAAAAATCTATAGGGGAGGACTATTCAATGTATCAAGGACTGGGGCGTTATTTATACTCAAATTTCACTAAAACTTTGAATAAAAATTTTATTTGATATAATGTGTCTTCAATCATTATTTTATGTTTTATTCAAATATTTTTTAAAATGTGGAATTGAAGAAGAAAAATAGCATTTTGGAAATTTGGGTAAAGGTTCGAGTCACCATAAGTTTGAGTAAAAACTTAATTTGGTATGAGAATTGGTACATGATTGAAGAGATTTTTATGTGACTTTTATTTAAATTTAATTTTAGATACACATTTGAATAGGATTGGAGATGCTCTTACAATCACAAAGGTCATTTCCTGGGTTATAAATATTTTTTTTGAGTGATATTGTCACGCCCCAGGGCGGCCGTCCCCGAGACGTGGCAAATATATAAATGATATCAGTAATCCATACACGAGGTCAAATAAATACTCCACGATAAAAAGACAATACACAAGTAACTGACATCAAATATATACAAAAAGCGGAAGCTCAAATGACTAAGTCTGTAATTCAAAGACATATTACAGACTAGAGTACACAATCAACTGTCCTGTGAGAGCCAATATATACAATAGCTGACATCAACAGTCTACATACCGTGCACAAGCACAAGTATAATACATACAATGAAAAGGGAATGCTGATAGCCTCCGACTCGCAAGACATCCAACGCGAACGCAGGTCTCCTACTCGGATGGCGCCAGGGGAGCTCTTCTCTTGGATCCGACTCAGCGTCAACTGGGGAAAAACATAAGCGAGGGGTGAGCTAACAAGCTCAGTGAGTGGTCAGAAACCAAACACCAACACCAACATTCGATCCTAAGGCAATCACCTATCAAGGAAACCATGGGTAGAAACCCAACGGTTAACAAGGTCACACGGCGGTGCACCATACCCTGCCCTCGCCCTAGCCCCCACAGGGTGAGTCTAGGGACTCGAAGGACAACTTGCTATTCTACACTGTTCGTCATCCGGTAGCGCTCTCCCAGGCAGCCTCTACCTGGAGCCGGCCACGGTCAGTACACTGTCGAGCGCATCGATGGTACTACAGGTGGGGGTCCACCCAGGGCGGCTCGTACCTAGGAAGCATCCACACGGATCCGGCGAAGAGGAGAACGATAATTCAGGCTTGCAACATCGTCCGGTGGTCCACCCTCGTGTAGCCTCACCTGGTACACTCCCCTGATCAGTACATCTGCCGAATGCATCGGGAGTACCTACAAGTGGGAGTCCTCTGTCAGGGCAGCTTCTACGTCGGGACCCCGGTATACGACGATATTGGGAGGAAACACTACTTGTTCGCAGCGCGAACCCTATGGAAAGCCAATCACTCAAGCTGGTGGGTCAAGTATCAACTCGAGCCCACAACACTCACACCAACACCCTCACCTCCGAAGGGTGACCTAGGTTGTCGGAAGTAACTGTACCAATCCCTCACCTTCACCCCAAAAGGGGTGACCCAGTCTCTTGGGAAGAGACTAGATCGTTTCTAAGCCCTTGGTCCACCGGTAGCCCTTTCCCCGGGTAGCCTCTGCCTGACATACTCCCACGATCAGTACACTGTCGACCACAGCGATGGTACCTACAGATGGGAGCCCGGTGCCAAGACAGCAATGGTACGCCGAGAAGTTCCTACACGGATCCAACGAAGGGGAAAAACGATAACTCATGCTCGCAGCGCAAACCCCACGGGAAAACCATCTATACAAACTGACGGGTCGAGTATCAACGCGACCCCACCCTACTCACGCCAACACCCTCACCCTCACCCCGACGGGTGACATAGGATCTTGGGGAAGAGGTCGATTGTTCTAAGCCCTTGGTCCACCGGTAGCCCTTTCCCCGGGTAGCCTCTACCTGACATACTCCCACGATCAGTACACTCTCGACCGAAGCGATGGTACCTACAAATGGGAGCCCGGTGCCAGGACAGCGTTTCCAACGCCGGGAAGTTCCTACACGGATCCAACGAAGGGGAAAAACAATCTACGCTCGCGGATACGATCCTCTTGGATCCGTCATCATCGGTTATCAAACACCGATAGGCGCAATGAATTCTCATGAATTCCCTCCAGGGCGCATAACTCAGATGCGGGGAAGACATTAATTATAAGTGTCAAAACCATGGTATGACCCCACAAGAGGTCATACACTTGTCTAACACATTAGACAAGAATCATGGCCATATCGGCATATATATATATATATATGCAATTAACTACCCAACGATGGCCTACTTAAACATGCATACATGGCATCAAACAGATAAACACACACAAATTACAACCTATTATACGTTGGATAACACCAACCTAGAAGGGAAGGGTTAAGCGCGATCTGCGCAACAACAGGTGCATGCCAATAATTCCAAGCAAACCCGAGTCAAGTAGGAACTACATCTACTCACTCGGTTCGCGAAGAGAAGGAGGGCGAGGGAGAGGGAATGCCTCATCCTCTCTCGAGCTGGTCATAGTTTTGCCCCAACAGATGGGTGCAACAACTATACCACACCCTCGAGTCCTAAATCGGAGGAATATTACGCATACACCCGTTATTAACCCAAGTTAAACATGCATGATAAATAGGGGTAGTCATTCAATCAAAATTACCTAAGTCATGCCATATTCTATACAATACATAGGCAAGTATAAGGTAGAATAGGCGTTCTACACAATATACGAGCTATACAACCTAGCATGCATAATATCTAGCATATTTAGGGTGCAAATAAAGCCCCATGGAAGCGCGAAGCACGACTACGTGCATCGAGCGCTCCCGGAAGGGTTGGAATCAAACCACTCACCGATACCCGGTCGTCGCGCATCCCAACCGACGAGGTCTGCAAGCCAAGGGGTACCAAAATGATGAATATAACCATAAACAAACACATAAAATCAACTAGGCATGCCTAAGGCTAGACATGCACGCAAACGGGCTCGAACGCACACATGCATGCACGCACGCACGCGTGCCCGAGCCCCCCGGACACCCACCCGAGGGTGCCGACCCTCCGCACGCCCAAAACGGCCTCGGGCAGCACCGCACGCACCCCCGGGAGCCCCCGGGCATGGGCACGGCACCCCGCGCGCACGTTGGCGCACTGCCGCGCGCGCGCGCACGCTCGCGCGCGCCCGCGAGCACCACCCGCGCGCGCCGCGCGCAGACAGCGCGCGCCCGACCCGCGCGCACGCACGCGCACGCGCGCTCCTGCGCAACCCAGCGCGCGCCCGCATCCGCGTGTGCGCCCGCGCGCGTCCACGCGCGCGGACCCGCGCGCCCAAGCCTCCAAACCAACTCCCATGCCCCCCACATGCACCCAAACTCAACCACAAGGCATGCATACCCCAAACACACCCATATATGCTTAAAAAAATCAGAAAAAGAAGGGGGAAAAACTCACCAAAAGAGAGGGAGAGGGAAGGGGGAGATGTGGGGCTCGTAAGCACACCGCTTCCACCTCGACCACCACCTCCGCTTCACCACCTCAGCCTTGGGAGACCCTCTTCTTGGCTGGTCCTTCACTTCCAAGCACACCTTTTCATATGTGCATAACAACAAACACATGGGGGGGGGGGGGGGGGACTGTTTTAGAGAGGGAGAGAAACAATAACAACAACAACCAATAATAATCACCAACTCACACACCTTTCTCTCTTCCACCTCTTCTTGTTGTTGCATAAACACAAGCACCTCATCTACACCCCCATTCATAACTGACCCAACACAAAGAGGGATCAAAGAGAGACCTTGAGAGAGATGGAGAAAGGAAGAAGCAACAACAATACAACATACACACACCAACCTTTATTCCTACTCTTCCAACTCCTCTTCTTCTTGTTCCATCTCCTTCTCCTCCTCCAAATACACACCAAAAGAGAGAAAAAGAGAGGCCAAACAGAGGCTAAGTGAGGTTGAAGTCGTAACATTTAGAGGGGGTTAAATAGGCAAAGGTCGGGTGAAAGACTAAGTCGTCCTCGGGCTAAAAATTCTGCGCAGTCTTCACTTAAACGACCATAACTTCCTCAATACAGCTCCGAATTGCATGATTCCAGTGGCAATTGAACGATAAGACGATTATCTACAACTTTCATGTTTACACCCAGATCAAATAACCTCTCCAGCTATTTCAAATTCTAGGCTAAACATCTTACAGGGCTGCAGCCTGGATTTCTCGACTTCGGGGTATACATGGAAAAATACCCATAACTTTTAATATACGAATCCAGTTGATCCAATTCCACTTCCATATGGAAGTTATATCAAAACTGGACATCTCGTAATTATATCAGATTTTTATCTCTTCATCTTGGATTTTAATAAAATCAAATCCGAATACCAATCCGAAACTGCATAATTTCAAAAACGTTATCGGAATTTAATGAAAATTTTATGGGCAGTATTAAACAGTAACAGGACCCATAATATGCAGTTATATCTTCAATCAGAGTCCTTAAACCCCAGAAGGTAGCTAAAAATCAAAATTTTAGCGACTCCGATCGAAATTAGGACTCTAAATGACACAGGTCTAACAGATATTTGGGGTCAAACCATGATCTTTACCAAAGAAAAGATCACGGTTATCCACCGTGATTAAATCGTTAAACAAAAGATCACGGTCACCAACAAAAGATCACAGCTCGGTAGATCACGGTTTGGGAACCGTGATCTATTACTTTTGATCACGGTTTTTAACCGTGATCTTTGACCTTTTTTGTACTAGTGTCATGAACATAGTAAAGATTAAACCCCATTTTGTGGGTCGCCTGAGTTATTTTGGAATGAATAATGTTAAGGTATTATGAAATTATTAATTATTATAATATATAAATAAAAAATCAAATTTTTTAAGATTTTATTATTAGTTATTCTCATCTTATATCTAATAATTAAATTTTTTTATTATTTGATTAACCATGGATATGTTATATCTAAAAGATGAATAAGATATGAATAAAAAATTATATATAAAATATAAAAAAATGATTTGATACATATGTCTCTTATTCATAAGATGTGATAACATATGATTTGACACGAAAGTTCTTCATATACCTCTAGAATACATTGTGTGGAATAAGACAATTGCAGCGGCAATCTAGAATACTAATATCATGTTTATTCAAGAATAGGTTTATTTTTACAATATTCCATCCTATTCCCCTTATTCCTCTACCGAACCATGGGATAAGTATCCAAAACTTTAATCCAAATATTACTCAATTCAATGAGCCTGTAACAACTCAACTATTAAAAAATATAGAATAATGTGTCCTGTTTTTATTTGTTTAAAATGAGTTTGATTAAAAAAATTTGTCATAAATTAGGATCACTGAATATTACGTTGATATAAGTATTTCTCAACTAATGGAACAACATCCCCCAAATCATACGATAATATATAGGAGTATCATAAATTAAACAATTTTGGCCCCTATAATTAGGCTGGTAGAATGAATTTTTTATTTTATGATTTGGTATAATGAAAAATAAAAAAAGCAACAAATCATAAAATAAAAAAAGCAACAATCCAAAAAATGCGTCGCCCGTTTGAGCAACAAAACTAGCAATGAATGAAAGAAAAATATGGAGTTTGGATTCTGAACAGGTTTCGGTCAGTCATATCAATACCGAATTAAACAAATTATGAATCGAACTACACAGCTAATTGTCAAATACATATTTCACTATCTTATTGGATCCAATCAATTATTTGGACAAAACATAAATTCTTAGGGTCCGTTTGGATGTAGGATCCCAAACTCTGTGTTGCTAATAATCTGTGTATGCGAATGAAATACACTTGTGGACGCGTCATAAAAGCAGTCCAATGTAAATTACATCTTGTTTGGAAAATTTTTATAGAGTTCTGGAAGCTACATATGCACATTACCAAATACCCTTCATTTTTCAGTGTCAGGTTTTGTTTTCTTACAGGGTGAATGATTGGAAAATCGAAAAGAAGAATGTCCCCAAAGTGGGTTTGTGGTCTGCGTCTTCCAAATCGTATTCTTAAGGCGTTTGAATATGTTCATATTTTACACAGTGAACACAAAGGGGGTGCGTTGGTGTTACAAACGCATGAAGGTGTTTGGGACAGCGATTCAAATTCTCACCGATTCCACGACGCATAAGCACTCCCGCCGCACATCCAATCATTGAAAAAAAGATGTATCCACAAAGTTGAAAACATCTGGATCCATTTTGTTTATCCATGAAAGTGATGGAGCAACATAAATTGCTTGAAGAATATTGATTTTTTTTATTAGTAATCAAGTTTTTGTATTACTTTGAAGAAAGCTTTACAGAAGAGGAAAAAAATGAATTACAAGCATGAATTCCTTGGAAGACACTCATGTCTGCCTTGGAATCCATTCAAAAACTATATACATAGGACCCTTTGGGCACATTAGCTGTTACTTCGAATGTATAGAGTGTCCGAGGTGTCTTGATGGAGAGGCATCTCGTAAGTCCTGCCACATGTCTGCTCCTTGCTCTGAATGAAAAGAAGCTAGAAGATCCGCAGGGCAATTGCCCTCTCGATTGAATATGAGTTGCTTCCCAAATCCCCAAAGCTCCAAGACCATATTGAATGTTACGCAAACTGCGTATGGAACTCCAAGGGCGGCTTCCTTTGCCCTTCACCCATGCTAGCGCCGTTGTAGAGTTAAGTCTCTATCCATAGTTTTGAAGCTCCGGTTTGGATGGCCAACCAAATCCCCCTCTCTATGGCTTTAAGTTCTAGCAAATTAATAGAAGGAAGATCCTTCCTACCAGCAAGGCCACTGAGGAAAACAGAGGAGTCATTGCGAAGTAATGCACCATAACAACCCTGATCATCTGATAAAGATCCATCAGTGTTAAGTTTCAACCATCAAATTCAAGTGGTAGCCATCTAACCTCTATTGAGCTTGCAGTCTTAGCTCCATAATTGAGTCTCAAAGTGCTAATGGAGAAATCCATTATTTTTTCGACTTCAGGGGTCATGACAGATTTAATCTTACGGGAGTTATGTTTCTTCCAAAGATGCCAAATGATGGTTGTCAGAGCTAGTTGCAGAATGAGTTTCTGAGTAGGAAAGACCGCAACCCTTGATAACCAATTTCCGTAGAGCTGCGAGAGACCGGGGGAGGGGTTGTCTGATAAACAGCCCTTTGAGAATAGAAGACCATATGTATCTGGAGAAAGAGCACTGGAGAAATAGGTGATCAGCATCTTCTTCGACAGTAAGACAAAGGGGACATGCCGAGTCACTGATTAGTCCTTTGTGTAGCAATCTAAGCTTAGTAGGTAGTTTGTTATGGAACGCCTGCCACACACAGAGTGAGTGCCTAGGAGTTTGGATTGGAATCCAAAGCCAAGATGACCAAGGAGGGGGGTCATTGGATGATCTGACAATATTCTAGACTGCTGTAAGATTGAAGTGTCAGTTTTGTGAGGGGCCCAATTGAGGACATCTTCAACTCCACCACCGATCTCGATTTGCTCAATGTCTTGCCAGATGTAGTCTAAGGTAGAAGGCCAACGAGGTGGCTTCACCCATTTCTACCGTGCAAGAATAAGTTTAAGGTTGCATGAGATGGAGGACCCCAAATGTAGGAAGTTCTTCTAAAATAATGCTTCAAACCCTATCCATCCAGTCACGGATCGGACCAAATGTTGATAGATTTCCCTTCAAAGATTATGTATTGAATTTTTGAAGATATTCATTATCTGGCTTTTAGCACCGAAGACCAAGAACTAGTGCATCCTACCGGCGGATGAGCAAGCCAAATGGATTGGTTCTTTAGATAACGCTTGTAGACCCTATCTGTCAAGAGAGAATGACGCTTCACATCGATTTCCCATAAGCGGACACCTGCAGCCCTCTTGTTCCAATCTTTGAGTGATTTGATACCAAGCCCTCCTTCCACTAGAGGTTTGCAAATAACTGGCCAAGCAATGTGATGTATTCTCCTTACTTGAGAATGACCTTGCCAAAGGAAAGTATGGAGAGATAATTCAACATCTTTCTGAGCCCTTTGAGGAAGAGAAAAGGAGGATGACCAAAAAACGTGAAAGGAGAACATTGTTTTGATAAGTTCGATCCGACTAGCCTGAGAAAGCGAATGACCTTCCCACAAGTGAATTCGCTTTCTGATTTTGTCCATTAAAGAGATGCAATGAGTGTATTTAAGTGTGCAGTTCAATAAAGGAAGTCCAAGATACCGAATAGGTGATGCTGATTGACCAATGCTCATTTTTCTGCAGAAGTCTGAGTGGAGATACTACACGAGGCAAATATTGACTTTTTGAATTGTTAAGATGAAATCCCGAGGACAATGCAAAGGATTCAAAGAGGTCAGTAAGAGCGGAGGCCGTGCTCAACTTTGAGTTCGTGAAGACTAGCAGATCATCAGTGAAACATAGGTGGCTGATGTTAAGATCTCCCTTAATATAAGGTCCCACCTTCCCATCCTTGACTAGTTGATTGAGCCTAGCAGAGAAGGATTCCATAACCAAGGTGAAGAGCAGCGGTGAGAGAGGATCTTCTTGATGGAGGCCACAAGACGAAGAAAAGAAGCCCTCAGGGGACCCATTAATGAGCACTGATGGCAGTGGTGACACACTCCATGCACAAAGCATTCCATTGGTCGCTGAAGTTATAACTTCTCAAAACTTTCTCAAGGTACTATCAATGAACATTGTCAAATGCCTTTTTGAGATCTACCTTGATGCAAAATCTCGATTTTCCATGGTTGAGGTACTTGATCAATTCATGGGAAAACAAAATATTGTGGTGGATGCTGCGGCCTTTGATAAAAGCTGATTGGCAGTTACTAACTAGCTTGGGGAGGATCAGTTGGAGGCGCAAAACCACTAGTTTGGTAATGATCTTATAAAATGTATTGCATAAAGAAATAGGTCTGTAGTTGTCCAGTGAATCAGCATTTAGGGACTTTGGAATAAGAGCTATAAACGAATGGCTGACTTGGCGAAGGAGCTTCCCATAATAAAAAAAAGAAGTTAATTGCAAGAAAATGTCATCTTTGATTAGTGCCCAAAAAAATTGATAAAATCGTGCAAGGAAACCATCTGGACCCGGGGAACTCTGAGCTTTCATTTGAAAAAGACAAATCTTCTTCTGAGACAGTGGAACATAGTGCATCATTTTCCTTCAGAGAGACAACGCTAGGAGAATGCGGAACAGGCGAATCAGAATAAGAATCTCGATTGAGGAGATCCCTATAGAACGTAAAATTAAGCTCTTTGATTTCGTTCAGGTGAGTGAAGTCTACAAATAGTATTTCTGGCTGACCTGGACTTTATGCAATTATAAAAGAACTTGGTATTCGAGTCCCCAGCAGCTAATCAAAGTTGTCTAGATTTATGCCTTGAGAATTGCTCCTCTTGGTTGAGCAGAGAAGTATATTTCATTCAGACCTCATTTTCTGCAGTGATCTTGATAAGGTCTCAGGGGTTAGACTGAAGAGAGGACTAGGCAGCTTCCAATTCCCTCTTACAGAAAGATATATTTGAATGAATAGAACAAAAACCTCTCTATTCCATTTCATAAGTGAGAATTTAATATTCGTAAGTCGTTTGAGAAACCTATACATTGGATTTCCATCAACCTCCTCCTTCCATGCTTCTTGCACCATGGATTGAAAAGAAGGGTGAGCCTCCCAAGAAACAAAGTATTTGAACATCTTGGACCAGAGGGAAAGGAAGGTTCCAAGGTAACCTTCATTGGTAAATGATCAGAGATGCCTGGAGGGAGGTATTCGACCAAAAAATGGGGGAAAGATGAAATGAATGATTGATTCTCCATTACTCGATCTAGACCGCACATAATTCAACTATCTTGTCTGTTGCTCCATGATATAATGTGATCGATGGATTTCAGGTCTTCCAGTCCCGCATGCATGATACAAGAATTGAATTTGCGCAGCATCCTTGAATGTATTGGCCTTCCTCCCACTTTTTCATTGCTAAACCGCACTTCATTGAAATCACCCCCCATGATCCAACCCTCTACACCTATGGAGCTAGATAAACGTCTGATGGAATCCCACAAAGTGATCCGTTCGGTACTCGAATTTGAGGCATAAACTGAAGTGATTTGATACTGCTTGTTAGATTATTTTTGGAGAGCAGTGCAATGAATAAATTGACGTATCACTTCATGAATTTGAACATCCAGTTGATCTAGATTCCACAATAGATAGATGCGTGCCTCAGGGGATATGAACGAAGAGGGATAGAATCCCAATTTTCTCTTCAGCAAGAGAAGAGAGGTGTGATCGAGTTTGGTCTTCAGAAGGCTCACCATATGAGGGTAGAGAGTACTTAGAAAAGCCTTCAAGTCAAGCTGCTTTTCCATGCTTTTAACCCCTCTAACAGAAGATGCAATTCATTAGTAACATAAGAAGTGATAGAGAACAATACCCTCATCCCAATTGGGATGTTTAAACATTATGAGTGGTGCTCCTTCCCTTGTGTAGAAAGAGAAGAACTTATGAAGGTATTCTTAGAGATAGAGGTTGCTTTAGATTTCGAGGCTTCCCTCTTTTCTGATTTTTGACCAATCTTTCGAGGACTTCGCATTGGGATTTAGAAATTTTTGGGCAAACTCTCTAGTAGCCTTAGTTCCCCCTGAGGAGGAGGATCAGAAATGGCAATGATGAGAGATGCTTCCTCATTGTGTTGATGAGCGTCAATAAGAGAAGCCTGCGGTTCCCCCTGGAGTAGAACTATATCTTAGACTTCTTGGTTGGATGTATGAATATCAGATATCACGCTAGCTCCCTGATATGAAGAAGCATGAAGATCAGAAGATGTGACCATTTCCCTGGGATTCTCATCCCCCTTAACTGGAGAAGAAAGCTCTATAGTAGAGTTCATTTCAAGAGTAACAACAGCGGTTTCCCCTGTGGTCAGAGACGCCATTACTTTGTCCCCCACAAAACCCGCTTCTGAATTGGCCGACTAGAGAGCAAAAAGTTCTCCTCCAGGTTATGTGTACGGATACTCTGAATAGGCGTGGATGTGTGGGCAACACGCTTGATAGGAACCCATTCCTCATGTGGTTTCAGAGTAGGTTGGCCTCTAGCTGGGGGATGAACACTGGGTTGAGCAGAGGAAGCAACCTTTGGAGTAGGTTGGATATGAGATGCAAAGATTTTGGATTGGGAACATTGAACTACTGAATCCCTAAATGTATTACAAGATTTTCAGGGCGACGGTTTCCATTCATATTCAACATGGATTTCCTTCAAGAGCCCGTCTTCTTTAAGGTGAATAACGTCTGGGAGAGAAGAGCTAGATGCGATTTCCACACAAATACATGCGTATTCAAATTGCGAACGGAATGCGGTTGAGGAATCCATATAAAGAGATGTCCCTACTACACTGGAGAGTTTGCTAATCATTCTATGCCCCCAAAGGTGAAGGGGGGAGGTGAGAAGATGAATCCATAGAGGGATTGTCTCTAATCTATCCATTTCATTTTCATTCCTCTATTCCAGTTGCGAAGTACAATTGGGCGACCACCCATGAGCCATGGACCTCCCTCAAGAAGAGAGATTGCATGTCCTCTTCGTTAGTGAAATGGGCCACAAAGAACCCCCTTCCGCGCAATAGAATCTCTGGGTCCCCCTTTGGTTTCCATACGCGATACAAGAAGTCCACAAATGGTCTAAAATATGGTTTTTTACCAATTACATAACCGACTAGAGAGTTTTGCCAATGGGTATCCATTTCGATGAATCAGAGTCCTCACAGGGAACAACAGGGTACCTTCTTCCATGGATGGTTCAATGTAGCTTAGATCATTGTTAGCCGTACACTTCGACAAAGGGAAGAGTTGAGCCCAGCTGCGACTCTCAACAGCTAATAAAGTTGCTAGTTTGGGGAGGGGGACACCTCCCTGGCGTCTGCTTGATGGACTCTATCGAGTTTGCTTGGCACCACCTAAGTGTTGAGGGAGAGTAGATGGGGCCTGTCTGGATGAATCTCCTTGCAGGAGACCTTTTCCTTTAAGATGGGCAGAATTCGATGTACATTACCTCCAGTTGGAGCCATTGCATTCAGAGCTACATTACCTCCAGTTGGGGTGGTTTCCTTGACCACTTTAGATGCTGAGGTTATCTCTGCCGGCTTGGCTGCCACAGCCAGCGTTAGCGTGATTGCCGCCACATCTGGAACATCAGTTGCCCCTGCTTTGGCTGTTGAGGAGTTCGAGGGAACTCTGATATGAGGGGCCTTGCCGGATAAAGCTAGAAGAACACTATCAACAGTTCCTCTTTTAGGAGGGGGAAAAGACTTAGTTGGGGAAGAGGACTCAGCCACCGGAGGCAGGTCTGACGGCTTCATTACTTCGAGAAATGTGGCCGCGAGAGCCCTCTCAAGTGCCATAGTTTTTCACAGAACTGTGGCCGAGAGAGAAGTTCATAAGCTTTATAAAGGGGAGGGATAAATTTAACCAGGAAGACAATAAAATAAAAAAAATATATTATATAAAATTCATATATTACATCACTTCAAATATAATGAAATAAAATCATAAATTATATTACTTAAAATAAAAGTAGTCATTATATTACTTAAAATAAAAAAATGAAATAAAAGCAATCATTATATTTAATCATATATGCACATGTGCCTAAATATGTATTTTTATTTTTATATATGCCTGAACATTATAAAAACATATATAAGGTATCTATATTGTACAGTAATAGAAACATCTTCAAGACAAATCAAATCAAACATTATAGAGTTATTGTACATATAATCAAATACATAATAAAATAAATATATATTTTAGAAAATAATGGTGGATGATCTAGGCGTATATTATATAATATTTAATAATAAAATGATTGATTGCAACACAAGCAAATCCGTCAGCTTATATATTCATCAAACATATGGGTGATCAATATTTTTTATACATCTGCACATCATATAAAAAAAGATGATAAATAGATAAATAAAACTGTGAATAAAAAAATATGAAAGGCATGAGATCACCATCATTCATAAAAGAAAAAAAAATATTCACAATGTTAGAATAAAAGTCCATGAGAATCCCACCCTGTTGGGTGAGATTTCTCTCTTCAAAGTTCACAAAAGTCCATCACTTATGAAAGTCTGCACAAATCCTGTTTAAATTGAATAGCATGTGACAAAATGTCTAATATAAGGAATCTCAATCGAATAACGCTGGACTTTTTGTCCACGAAATAATATCTCAATCGAATAACATTGGACATTTTATCCACGAAATAATGTCTCAATCGAATAACGCTGGACTTTATGTCTACGAAGTAATGTCTCAATCGAATATCGCTGGACTTTATGTCTACGAAGTAATGTCTCAATTGAATAACGCTGGTCTTTTTATCCATGAAATAATGTCTCATTCGAATAACGATGAATTTTTTATCCATGAACCAATGTTCCGATTGAATAACACAAGATTTACAAATCCATGTACATTGACAGATTGTCTATGAAAATCCTAATCGACTACCCCCCTATAAGAAAAATTGGTAATGAAATTATAACATAAAATTTAAAAAAATTTCTAAAAAGTTTGCTTACTTGAATTCGGAAGAGGATCTTAGAATTTGTGAGACTTCATAAAATTCATTCTCCTATATTTCAAAAACACCTAAGCAATTTTCCAAATCAAGGGCAAGATTTTCAAAATCTTTTCTTTTCCTTCATTCTCAGAAATCATATGTCATAATAGAAATAAGAAACAAAAAAAATTAATAGAAGAATAGTGGAGAAGAAGTATCTAGGAAAAGTATTACTTGCAATGTATGAAATCCCCATTAATTTTCACAATTGGGGGTTCCGTAGTCATTAAGGGCCCGTTTGGGGTGTGACATAAGGTTATTCGCCATTGATAGCTATACTGGGATAGATAACAATCCATGTTGAAATTCAAAGCCACGTACGATTTGTCTATAACATTTAAAAGATAAAATCAAATTAAATCAAATTAATAAATAAGTGAACACCAATTTAAGAAGAAAAAATTATCTAATGATATCTTTAAAATTGGAAGAACCGCCGACTGTACCACCACCATTTTGGTACAATATTGAAGATCCTGGACTTTGGAAGCAAGTATCGAATTACATTTAGGGCAAAGATAGACCCACCATCCAACTTACTTTTTTTCACTACCCAAAATTACCAAAATGCCATTATTTATTTTATTTTATTGTCTCCATTTCTCACTATCCAGTTCGACAGCGTCCAATCGAAGTCTTCTTCACTGGGACGACAGAGATCCGTCGATCTGTCTGAATAAGTGTCGACAGAGGCCAAACCGAAGTATGTTTCACTAGGACGACAGAGATCCGTCAATCTGTCTAAGAAAATGTCGACATGGATGTGTCGAACCCTTCAAAACAACTATTTTCTTCTAAAAATCAATCATTTATACAATCATTTAAGTTCTTACAAAAAACAAAAATATCATTTAAGTTTAATAAGTCTTTTTGAAAATCATTCACATATATATTTACTTAAGTATAAGAAACAAAAAATCAAACAAAGAGTTATTTGGACTAAATAAACAGTAAACATTTCATATAGACAAAAAATATTATTTTCTTTTCTAAAAACGTAGAGTTCCACGTCGAAAGTATATGGAATGTTTCTTGATACTCCACTTGTGTATATGGAATGTTTAATGTTTTATTTCATTTATATGACTGTTTGTTTTTTTCATTTTTACACCTTGTATTTAAATGATAAAATAGTGAATAATTTTCAGAAGAACTTAAATGACTTAAATAGAATTTTTTATTTTTGTAAGGACTTAAATAATTGTATAAGTAATTTATTTTTAGAAGATAGGTGTTGTTTTAAAGGGATCGACACGTCTTGTCAACACTTACTCAGACAGATCGACGGACCTCTGTCGTCCCTGTGAAGCAGATTTTGACTGGTCCCTGTCGACATTTGTTTAGACAGTTCGACGGACCTCTATCGTCCAATGAAAAAGATTTCGACTGGGCGTTGTCGAACTGGGTAGTGGAAAGGAAGACAAATAAATAAATAAATAACATTTTTGTAATTTTAGCTAATGGAAAGATTAAGTTGGGTAATGAGAATAGCTTTGCCCTTACATTTATCATACACCTCATAAATAACTTTTGCAAGAATGTTCTGGAAAATAACACGGGGACTATCACAAGTGGATGGTTAATGTCTTCAATCATAGAATCATAAATAGATTCTCTTATGACTCGAGCAATGACATGCTTTTTCTTCCCACTAGGTGATACAAGGATTGTATTATTAAAGTTTATATCTTCATAGCAAGACTTATATATTTCTAAGTTTGTACTTTGCCCATTCACCCTGTAAAAAGGAATGCTGAAAATAATACCATCATTAAAAAAATTAAATTTGCATTAAAATGTTTGATAACATAAAAAAAGTAAAAACCAATTAAAATAATAAAAATTGGCATGTATTTTTGCTTATTAGTAGCTAATTTTATAGAATATGTTTTGCACATCATGTAAACCATCATCCTTAATACAACAAAATTTCTTTAAAATATTGCATTAGAATAAGAAAAAAAATCTTATAATTTAATTGAACTACATAGAAAAAATAAAATTTCTTAAACAAAAAGAAGTAATCAAATAATATATTTCACAAAAAAACCTAAATCCAAAATCACTACCCCAAACAAAAAAATCATCAAGCAGATTTTAATGAAAATTTGTTTTGAAAGATCTTCTTGATTAATCTTAGTTGCATTAATATCTGTTCTCTGTATTGGTATGACACATAAGCGTGGGGGAGAATAAATGAATAAAAAACACAACTGATATAGAGGTAAGTCCGAAAAAAAACTAAAGATAATATTTACAAATGTTTCCTGTTGATTTAGTAAGCTGGTTAAAGGAAATCCAAATGATAATGAATAAAATTGTTTGAATCTGAATTTCATCATATGTTGAGCTGGTCATACAAAAAGATCTGAAATGTTTTTCTCTCTCATGTTATCTGATAAGATAGACATTCCATTTACCACTTTTACCGTGTTATTGTTAATCGTTACAATCAGACAGTGAGGGTTATCCAATCCTGTAGGTTAGGAATTACTAAGCCTTTCATTTTCCCTTAGTTTTTTTTTTTTTTTTTTAACCTTTCATTTGACCCCCAAGAAGGTGGATATGGTTTTCAAAAGCCAAAATCAATTTGACCCCATCAATCAGAGAATGACAATCAACTTTTTCACACCCATAGAATTTGGTCGGTGTTGTATCAATTTGCATTTTAAAAACAATAATGTTTTTTAGGCCTCAATTCACAGGTCTAACAAATGGAGAATTCCTATTATATCATTTTGTTAAGCAACCCCCCAAATCATGTGGCGGTTATGATTTTTATATTTACATCAATACAACATTATTTAATGTTTTTTTTAGAATGTTGAATTGAATTCTTATTCTTTCATCATTAATTCGTTCATTTTTTTTCTCAGAATTGATTTTTCCATGAAGATCACTAGTAGCAAATCTGAATTTCACAAATTCGATTTTTTTCTTTTCCATGTGGATTTCATCTCAATATCTATAGGATGATGTTTGACATATATTATGTTTAGATTTGACATTGGTGTTTGACTTTTAATATGATGTTTTTCTGTTTTTTTTTTTTTTGTATAGCCTATATTGAATAATGTAACATAATTTATTTTTAGGATTTTTAGTTTTAAGTCCCCGTAAACTATATGATTTAGCGATTGATCACTCACTTCTTCATATTTATGTTTTAATCCATATATTTAAATGATAATTTAGGAATAGATCCCTCCTAGGGACTAAAAAGCAAACTAAATAATTTAGGAATAGGTCCCTCTCAGGGACTAAAAAGAACATATTTAAATGTAGGGACTAAAACTTAAATATGAAGAATTGAGAGATCGATAGCTAAATCCTATAGTTTACGGAGACTTAAAACTAAAAATCCCTTTATTTTTTCATGAACTTAATGTAGCATTTGTTAAATGTAACACATAACGAAAAATGTGTTTGACATTTTTAATAAAATGTAACTGATTATTAAAGAGATAATATGTTTTTAAATTGTTTAAACATTACATGAAATGTAAAATATTTAGGTAAATATAACTTTTAATGTATGCTGCGGCGTTACATCGAGAGCATGCATGACATGGTGCGGCGTAACATAGTCGACCGGAACTGCTCAATTTCCAGGGCTCAAGCAAGTCATTTTCAAGGAGGTCGTATGACGATTGCCGGGTAGCGGGCTCGGTTGAGTCAGCACGGGGTGGGTAGTCTCTCGACTAATCCAGCCAACAGCCATATCTTTTGGTTGTGGTGGCTTTTTGTCTTTCAAAATGTTTTTTGGCTTTCTAAGTGTTATTTTTTCTTCTCTTCTCACCCCACTTCGGGCTTGTATGGATACTCTTATCGTAAAACAATGTCTAACTTTCGCTAAAAAAAAACATTTGTTAATGTAACTCACAATGAAAAAGGTGTTTAACATTTTCTATAAAATGTAATTGACTATTGAAGAAATGATCTTCTTTTAAATTGTTTAAATATCACATGTAATGAAAAACATTTAAATGTAATTGTTACGTTACATTTATGTAAATGTAACAATTTTTATGAAAATGTAACAAACAGTTCATGTAACATTTGTTAAATGTGACTCATAACAAAAAAAGTGTTTGATGTTTTCCATAAAATGTAACTGACTATTGAAGAGATAATATGTTTTTAAATTGTTTAAATATTGAATGGAATGTAAAACATTTATGTAAATATAACTGTTATGTTATATTTATGTAAATGTAACAATGTTTATGTAAATGTAACAAATAGTTGTGAGAGATGTAAACATTTAAGAAATGTATTTGCATTTTCAGAGATGTATCTTATTTATGTAAATTGAAAGAATATTTGTCAAATGCTAGAAATGTTTAGTTAATAACATTCTTAAAAAAAATATAGTACTAATGTAATTTGAAAAAAAAAGAGTCGTCGTTTGAAGGGTTTTGACAAAAAAATAATTTAGGTAAGTTTTGATGTAATTTAGATAAGTTTTAAGTGTAACTGAAATAGAAAATTTAGTTACTATGTAAGAATTTCAAAATTCACAATTTGAAATCTAAAATTTATACTGTACCGTGAAAAATTATTAATTGAATAAAGAAAAAAAAAAAATTTGGGTTAATGAAACAGATTTTAATGGATGACATATTTATATTTTGTTATTTTTAATAAAAAGTTAATAAGACAATCAATGAGATGAGACACCTCATAAATTTATAAGTGGGTTTTATATTTTGCGACCTGAATATCATCGCTGTTTTAAAAATGGGCATGGAATGAAAAAAATTGTGGATTGGTTGTAGCTGGTGTTAGTCAATTTATTAGGATAGTTGAAGATAACTGATCTTGCCTTTTGTTTTACTGTGGGATCGCCACGTATCATGGACCGGCATCCAACGAATGAATTTTTTTTTAGAGTTGCTGGTGGACCCCACGTTTTGCATTTCCAATAAAAGCCACACCAAACCTTTGGATTTCTCAGCTTCTTGACTTTTGGTATGAACAAGCAGTGGGCCCCACGATTTTATTGTGGCAGTGACTCTGAAAGTTTTTTTTTTCAGCAGTGGCTTTGAAAAGTTTTGAGGGGTAGTGTTACCATCCAAACCAGTGAAAAAAGATGTTTAAACCAAAAAATTTCAAGCATGTTCATTTCAAGCATGTTAGAGTCCACCTCTATCCATAATTTCCAAGCTTGAAGCCTCTGTCTACTGAAGCCATTGTAAGGATGGCTTCCGGCTATTCAGTTCCACCGTAGGTGAAGCATTCAAATGCTTATTCGGCTTCCTCTATTCAAAGATTTCCACCCTTTACAAATACCAATCCAACATCAATTCTCTCACAAATGAAAGAGGGCGCCTCACCAATCTGAAGAAGATCATAGAAGAAGATCTCGAGCTAGCCGATAAAGAAGGAAAAGTATCAAGACCCGAAGTGAAGACATGGTTGCAAGATGTCGAAAAGATCGAGCATGATCTGAAGTCCATGGATTCTGAAATCACAGCCAACAATGCACGTCTCCATGGGTGTTGTATCGATTGTCGGTTGCGTTACAGATTGAGCAGAGATGCGCAGAGGAAAACTAAGGAGGTCAAGCAACTAGTCAGCTCTGGTGTCTTCCCATCTGGGGTCGCAGTCGTGAATCCTAGACCGCAAGCAGTAGAAACATACTCGGTCGACCAGTTCGACAGAAGACAGCCTTGGAGATGATGGATGAAATCTTAAAGTTGTTGAGTGATGATCGTATTGGAAAAATTGGTATATGGGGCATGGGTGGAGTTGGTAAGACTACTCTGGTTAGAATCCTGAATAATAAACTCGATGACTCTTCTTCTACACAGCTTTTTGATATTGTGATATGGATCACAGTTTCGAAGGGCACGGGTGTAAAAACGATTCAATCCCGACTCGCTGAGAGATTGAAAATGTCAACTAGCATGACGGAGAGCACTGAGGGAAGTGCAAGTTTGTTGTCCACTAGACTGAAGAAGGAGAAGAGGATTCTGTTGATTCTTGATGATATGTGGGAAAAGGTTGATTTGGATAAAGTGGGCATTCCACATGGTGATGCCCATCCTGGTTGCAAGATCATATTGACAACCAGGTTCATGGATGTGTGCAGGGAAATGGAAACCGACAAGGAGATGAAGGTGACTGTTCTGAGCGAGGAGGATGCGTGGGTTTTGTTCAGTCAGAGTGCAGGGGATGTTGTTGAGCTGGAAGAGATAAAGTTACATGCAAAAGCCGTTTCTAGAGAGTGCTGTGGTCTGCCGCTGGCCATCATCACCGTCGGGAAGGCTATGAGGAAAAAGAATCAGCCTGAGCTGTGGAAAAGCGCGCTGTATGAATTGAGAAGATCAGCCCCTTACATTTATGGAATAGAAAGGGAGGTGTTTCTGCCTCTCAAATGGAGTTATGACTCACTACAAGGTAAGAACATCAAGCCATGTTTTTTATACTGCATTATGTATCCTGAAGATTACTCTATTAAAGTGAGTGAATTAGTGCACTGTTGGATGGCTGAAGGATTAATAGATGAATCAGATGATCCGGAGGAACCATATAATCGTGGATTTGCTATAGTCGAAAATCTGATTGACTCTTGCATGTTGGAGCCTGGAGATCAAAAGGGAATGGTGAAAATGCATGATGTTATACGTGATGTAGCTATATGGATAGCATCATCTTCTGGACATGAATTTGAAACATTTTCTCGATCAGACAGGGGCTTGACCAAATTCCCAGAGGAGTCGATGAAAGAATCATTAAGGAGAGTTTCACTGATGAACAATAAAATAGAAGAATTACCCGATCGCTTAATGACAAGCTCTATGCTACTGTCTTTGCTTCTCCAAGGAAACCTATTGAAGAATATACCTGAAGAGTTCTTTGTTGGGCTGAGAGCACTTCGTGTCTTGAATTTGAGTGAAACCCACCTAATAACGTTGCCTCACTCTCTTAGATCACTGGGAGATGTTCATGCAATTTTTCTGCGAAATTGCTCATCTCTAAGAAAGCTACCCCATCTTGGCGAGTTCAAGAAGCTCCTAGTCCTTGATCTTAAGCACACCAAGATTCAAGAATGGCCTGAAGGGATGGAAGAGCTATCCAACCTTCGGCAACTGAATTTATCCATAACGCATAATTTGGTGAACATTCCAGCTGGTGCTATTGCAAGGTTGTCTCGTTTGGAAGAACTGGATATGCAATACAGCGCTTATAAGTGGGATGTCTCTGGGCCACAGAGCATGGGAAGAGCTACCTTTAATGAGTTGGCTTCATTAATGCATCTGCGTTTTCTATATATCGATATAAAAAGTGTCACCTTTCTCTCCCTAGATCTCTCTTGGTGGAAGAAATTGAAAAAATTCAGAATACATGTAGGTCCCAGACCTTATATGGGAATTTATAACCCATTTACGCATTATGATGAAAGGGTGGTTGAGCTGAGTTCAATTGATCTCTCAGGTGAAGCACGGTTTGAGGAACTATTGGCAAATGCTACTGCACTGCAGGTGTTCAAATGCAAAGGAATCAAAAGCATCTGTGAACTCGTGAAAAGTGACACCCGTGCTTTCATCGCCTTAAAATCACTCGCTGTTATAGATTGTAAAGAAATGACATGTGTGATTAAAGGAGAGCTTGTATGGGAAAGCATTTTACCAAATTTGGAAGAATTGAGACTTTCCGAGCTGCCAAATTTGAAATACATTCTGGAAGGAATGATCCCAGATGGAGAAAGTCTTAGAAAGTTAAGAACCGTATATGTAATGAATTGCGATGCTCTGCAGTGTCTTATCACGCCGGCCTTACTGCCACATGTACAGAGCCTAGAACAAATCCTGGTGCAGTGTTGTTATGAAGTGAGAGTATTCATACCCGCAGAAGTGAATGCTACTGACTTCTCCAAGGTACGTGTTTTAGATTTAGAGCGTCTACCAAATTTGGAGGCTGTTTCCAAAAATCCATTGGCATGGCCTTCCTTGGAGCGTCTCACAGTGCGCGACTGCCCCAAACTTAAGAATGTCATCCGCATCGATAACCAAAACCTGATACGTGAAATACGAGGAGATGTAGAGTGGTCACTGATATGTCCTGGATATACATGACAGAGCTCAAATATGTGTATGTGTATTCACTTATTGTCCTTGTGATATAAATCATTTTTTCCAGCTTCAAATAAATCCTCACTAGTGCGTATGACCAATCACATTAATTTATTTTATTTCTTTCTTTCTTTTTAATTTTCCTATGATTGATGGAGAATGGAGAAATAAACAATGCTACAAGGTCCCAATTATCGCAAATTTTTTTTTATAAAAAAATCAGCATCATTTGACAGCCATAGCACAGTTTCTGCAGCCAAACCACAATTGTGTTGGTTATATATCCAGACATCGAGTCAATTATGTGGATCAGAAATTAAATCCCCTTTAGCTATGAAAGAGAAGTTATGTTCAGATTTTTTTTTGTAAATAAATTGTAGTCATTTAGATTTTTTGAGTTGATGAATGATAGATAGATGTTCTATAAAAACTATGATGGCATCATGTACAATAGCAGAGCAATTGCCTCTTCTTCTTTAATTTGTTAACATGGTGGTGTAGCATTTCAGTTTTTTTTTTCAATATGTTAACTTGGTGTTATAGAATTCCGGTTTTGATGCATGTATTTCATATTGTCTCAGTGTGGCATGTATTTTTGTGCTTCAGCTTTGATGGATGTTATGTTTATAAATGCGTATTTGAATACTTAGGACTTTAATCATTGTCTAATTTTCTTGCGGTTTTGATACAAAAAAACCCATTTGAATGCTGCGTAGGGCCGCGGGTGATGGGGATGTTGCGGATTGAATGCTGGAGGCTGTCAGCGAGGAGAGGATCGGGGGCGGTGAGGGTGGCGGCGTAAATGATTGGGGATTTGAATATTTTTGCGGGCGTGATTGGGATCTGGATATCTGTTAATAAGAAGGTCTGGATTTCTTTAACATCATTTCTTTTGATTTGGAAATTGAATTGTATGGAAAACTATGTTTTGTGTTTGATTTTCATTGATCAGACCATGTTAATGTCGGAATTCCTCTTTCTCTGTTGAAGATAAGGTCACATCTCAAGAAATAAATTTGATCCAATATATAACATTTTGAACTTAGTTTTTTTTTCACATATTGACCAATGAATCCTATGGATTTGAAATGAAACCACAATTCCCCTGTCATTGATTTTGTGCCTTCAGGTTTGATGCCAGATTTATTCACCTCACTAAAGTACGCCTACATCTATATTCAGCTTATAGTTCTACAAGTCTTAATGTGATGCCACCAAAAGTTCATAAATTCAATCAAATATATTGCTATCACTTTTTTCCCCATTCTTTTGGAAAGTGGACAGTACCAAATACTGAGTAAAAAAAGTTTGATGAATTAGATAACTCTTCTATGGAGATTTAACATTGATCCAAAATATAAATCCTAAGGTCAGCTTTCTTATGGTTGGCAATTGACATCACTGTGTCTCATATGTATTAGATAAATTGGCATATTTCTGTAGAATTTAATTTGTGGTGTCACTTTGGTAACTGATTTGTGATGCACATGGATGCCCTCTGCAACTCAGAACATGAAATGTGTGAAAGATGTTTACCTAGCTTAAACAAATCAATGGGTGGTGGATGATGTAGTATTGCTTCTTTTGTAAGAGGCCTATATTTATGTAAGCATGTGTTACTAATAGAATTTTCTCTAGTCTGTTAAATCAGTCTCATGTTTTCAACCTAATTTGTGTTCTGTTCTTTTATTAATAATATTTGTAAATATTGCTCACCTGAATGTAATTTTTTTTCTTTGTTACAGTCGGGCCGAAAGGAAACAGTTCTAGATTTGGCCAAGTTCGTTGACAAGGGTGTCCAGGTCAAACACACTGGTAAAGACAAGGTATTGTTCTAATTTCGGATGTTGCTACTTGCATTATCTTGTAGTATTTCTAATATTTAGATGATATATTATATAGTATTTTGTAAAGCTAATCTGAATTCACCATTTATTTATTATTTAGTTAACTCTTGAACTTGTCGTTTCATGGGTATTTTTCTCAGTTCTGATTAGGAACTATTCTTGTAGTCATGGAATGGACATAGTCGGTCCAGTTAGAGAATCCATGTTAGTTGCTTATCATCCAAACTGCGTCAGGTCTATTGACAAGAAGGTTAGGATGCATTTTACAGTCATATATTTTATCTTGAATTCCAGTGATGTGAACATCTTGTGATGTAAAAAGCAGAGCCATAGTTTAATCTTTTGAAAACTGTGATATACTTGCTTTCCTTTTCTTGTACATGATTAATACTATACTTAAAAATGGCTCGATAGGAAAGACAAGTTTAATTTTTTGAAGATTTCATCAGGTTCACTTTGAAATTTAGTAACAAAAGGACCACAAACTGCCTGCACTACAATGATAGCCTACTATAAGTTCTGTGGGCAATGAAACTGCAGGTCTTTAACATTCTTTATCTTGGGTGAACTTTTATATGTTATGTAGAGCAATGAAGTATTTCTTTTCCAGTCTGCTAGCAAAATTATTCCTATATTGCTGTGGTCAATAGTTGCTATCAAATGCTGAAAGATCCAAGCAAGTGTTTTTCTTACATCATATTGTTTCTTTGCACGGTTGTAGGTATCTAGATCCCTCATTTAGAATGCTAAAGATATTGAAAGTGCAAAGGTTGAGAACAATAAGCTTTGTGTTTCTATACGTTACCACAATGTTGAAAAGGTAAGGAAAACCTTATGTATATAGATTTCCCATCTTTCAACCAATTAGTATAAAGCCAACAATTGTCTTATATACGTATTGGTGATTAAATGAATTTCAGAGTTGGCTTGCTGTGGCACAATATGTTCATGAAGTCGTCAAAGGCTACCCTCATTTATGATTTGAGTCACGAGAGGAAGGTAATTGTGGCATCATTACTTCCTTTTTCTCTAGTGGGGCTTCTATGGACACAATTCAAATTTTTTGTCCCTTATTTAGACACAGTAAGTCGTTTATTTTTCAATTCAAACATTGAACCATCAACGTAGATATGCATCATATAATGCTGAATTTTGTATTGAAAACAGTGGTTACCTTGTGGACCAGAAGAGGCCATTACATTCTTGATGGCCAGCCTTGAAGAACATGACTGGTCAAACTGGTTGTTGTCATGGGAACTGGTCAAACTGGTTGTTGTCAAGCTGACAAACTAGAATTTGTTTTGAGTGAATATTTGGATTGTAATAAATCAGATTTGGTGATGATGATCAATTTTCCATTCAATGCCTATAAATCACTTGTGATGTCCATTTCATAGCAAACACTATGACACTATGACAATATTTCCATTCTTGATGGCCAGCGTAAAATAAACTTGACTGTAAAAAAAAAAAATTGCTTGGTACTATGCAACCTACTGGGAATGAGTACACTCAATCTACTGTCATGTAATGTGATTGCACCATACAGAGCTGCAAATATGTGTGCTTGCACTTGTTTTACTTGTGATGTGAATTTTGTTTTCTCCCGGATCATCATAGTGCATATGACCATTCCATTTATTATTTTTCTTTCTTTCTTTTAGATTGCAATGAAGTTTTGGGTATTTCTCAAGATAAAATTTTGTTTACATCTATGAATTTCTATATTTATATAAATAAATAAAAACGATTACAGATAAGGTTTCATTGCATCAAAATCTTAAAATCGAGACAAAATAAAAGAATCAAATGATAAAATTGAATCTCGTGACTTAAGAGTAACATTGGAACAAAATTCATGACTGTGGAAAGAAAATCTTGTGCTCTTCTCGAAGGCGTAACGTGTCTTTATAAGTTGAGTAAACGGGTATCATGACCCGACTCAGCTTACGACTGAATATCGACTAGCTAAGAACGGCCCAGTCCATTCGAATGGATTGGGTATAATAATACAATTCTATAGAGGACCTGAAATATAAATAACAGATCTGTTAGATTATATGTGTTATCTCATAATGTGTGTAGTGCATTACACGTGTAACTCCTAGACACTTGTATATATAAAAGGACTTAACCCTAAGTGGAATACAAGGATTCTTATTATTCCATTATCTCATTCTAACATGGTATCAGAGCCACCACCTCACAGACCCTAATTTTTATTTTTATTTTTTGGAATCCTTCATCGCCTTCGTCGTCGTCGCCGTCATCGCCGTCGTCATCGCGCTGTCCTTACCGCTGTGCGCCGCCCTTGCCGCGCCACCTCTGCCGCGCAGTGCTGCCCCTGCCGCCGTGCCGCCCTGCTGCCCGCTCGTACCCCTGCTGCCGCACGTGCCCCTACTGTTGCGCGTGCCACCTGCCCGCTCGCCCTGCTGCCCGCGAGCACCCGTACGCCCCTACCCGCCCGCGCCTCTGCCGAGCCCCTGCCGCCGCTGTTGCCGCGCGCCCTGCTGCCCCCGCGCCCCTGCCGCGCTATGCCCCTGCTGCTACCGCGCCGCACCGCGCCCCTGGCGCACCGAGCCCTGCCCCTGCCGCGCCGCGCCCCTACTGCACGCGCCTGAGATTCTGCCCGGGATCCTGCCCGGATTGTCTGGGATTCTGTCCGGGCGCGCCAGTCTGTTCGCCCAGCACGCGCCCGGGATCCTGCCCGGATTGTCCGGGCGCGCCAACCTGTTCGCCCAGCATGCACCCTTGATCCTGCCTGGGATCCTGCCACCCGGATCCGTCCGAGACCACTCCCGGATCCATCCGAGAGCCTCCCGGGAGTGACCTAGACCAACTCCCGGATCCGTCCGAGAGTGACCCGGCCCAAAACCCGGATCTGTCCGAGAGCCTCCCGGGAGCGACCCAGACCAACTCCCGGATCCATTCGAAAGTGACCTGGCCCAAAACCCGGATCCGTCCGCGAGCCTCCCGGTATCGACTCGGCCCAACCCGACCCAGTCACCCGATCTGGCCCGATCCGGATTTCACCTCAGGTCACCTCCGACCGCCCTGTGGCAGCCCCGGCCGCCCTCTGCCGCCCCCCGCCCTTGAGACTTCGAATCACTAAACCGGTCATAACTTCCTCTCCGGAAGTTCGATTAAGGTATTCGAGGAGTCCGTTTTGATCAATTTTTCATCCCCGACATCATCATCTAGTCTTTAGCAAAAAAAAGGCAACTATTTTATGGCGTCTCCTCAGTCCTCTTCATCGTTCATCTACGAGGGCATCTTGGGGGCCGCTCCTGCTATGGATCACCATAAATGAAGACCTACTAAGAAGCGTCATAGACCAAAAAGACATGGACATCGTCTTCCTCCTATTGCCGCTGCGACTGCTACTCTGCTTGACTCCATTCAGCCACAATTGGGTCAACCTGATCTGATCAGTCAGTGCCTCAACCACCTGATTTTGCAGCAACCTATTTCTGGTTCTTCTACTCCCTTTGCATTGTCTTCTACTATTGATACTCTTGTTTATTGGATTTTTGATTCGGGTGCCTGACATCACATGACATCTGATAGTTCTGTCCTCACTGCATGCTCACCTGCACCCTCTCACCTACATTCGATTCATACTGCTAATGGCTCTTCTTTGGTCATCACGCAGTGTGCATCGATTACCACCACCTCTGACCCTACTGGCCGACTTTCATTGTCATTTGTTTTGCATGCTCCTGACCTTTGCATGAATCTTGTGTCTATTAGTCGCCTATGTGATTCTGGATTCACTGTTACTTTTACCTCTTCTGGGTATTTTGTGCAGGATCCACATTCAGGGCAGAGGATTGGTGTTGGTCGTAAGATTGGCGGACTATATTATGTGGAGTATCTTCATCTTCCTGTACCCGACCCCTCGGCTTTCTCTGGCATTGTCACCTCTACTTATGACTTGTGACATAAAAGGTTAGATCATGTTTCTGAGTCTTGACTTAAAGACCTTATTCAGTTTGGTGATTTAGGTCGTGTTTCCTTTTCCCCTCTCTCTGTTTGTGAGTGCTGCAAATTGGTCAAACCTGTTGCTACTCCATTCTATTCTAGTAATCGTCAGTTCTCTTGTCCATTTGAACTTGTTCATTATGATATCTGGGGTCCTTCTCATATCAAATCAAAGAGAGATTTTTCGTATTATATTAGTTTTATTTATAACTATTCTCGTTTTACCTAGATTTACTTATTGCGTCATCGTTCTGAGGTCCCAAAGATTTATGAGATCTTTACCACTATGATTCACACCCAGTTTCAAACTCGTATAAAAATCTTTAGGTCTGATTGTGCTCGAGAATATGTATCTTCCACGATGCGTTCTCTTCTTCAATCTCATGCCACTCTCTTTCAGCAATCCTGCCCTTATATTCATGAGCAGAATGGTGTTGCTGAAAGAAAACATCACCATATTCTTGAGACCGCTCGTTCCCTCTTACTTTCTTCTTCAGTCCCCAGCACATTCTGGGCTAAGGCTGCTCTTCTATCTGTTCATCTTATCAATATCACTCCCTCTTCTGTCCTCTCTGGTATGACTCCTCATGAGCACATTTACTCCTCCAAACCTGATTATAGCAGACTTCACACTTTTGGATGTACTTGTTTCGTACTTCTCCCTCCTCATCAACGCACCAAGTTGGCCGCCATGTGTCATTTGTCGAGGACGTTCCCTATTTTTCTACTACACCCACTGCCTCCCTTCCTCCTGTGCCTTCCCCTGTTCAGGTCTCTTCTATTGAGTCTCTACCTATTCTAGGGTTGTCTGTTGTGCTTGAGCCTGGTCCTAGTTCGGCTCTCCCTGAGTCTCCCCTTGGCACTCCTACTAATAATTCCTCTGGTTCTCCATCTCCTCTTTGTCGGTGTTGAAAAATCCGCGTGTGTGGGGGTTCTTCGGGGATTCGGATCGGATGTGTGCCCTGGCGGGCTAGGTCGGATCGTTTTCCCGGAAGGGGTGTGGGTGTCGTTCCTGGTTGAGGCGCCCGACAGCGGCTCAAGAGGATTCAAGGGGTTTTGTGATCGCCACCTTCTTTTTCTAAAAACAGGAAAGGGTTTGGGTCGGATTTGATCGCCTACGTGGGGAGTTTGTGGGGTCTCCGCTCTGAGACACGGATATACCGTACACAGAGGTGAAAAACAGGTAATCCTATTCTGCTTCTGGGGCTTGACTAAAGGAGTCTTGGGACAAAGGGAGTGCAGGTGGGGTGTGAGTGTGGGGCGGCTAGTGGGTTTGAGCCATCTGGATTGGGGCGGCTAGGTAGGGTTAGCCGTCCAGGGTCTGGGGGAATTTGGGCAGGGGTTTGGTAGGAAAAGGGTGGGGTCTTGGGCAGAGGCTAAGCTAGGTTTAGCCTGGGTTTATGGAGGGTGGGATGAGAGGGTATTTTATGTAGGGAATGGGTGTTTCTCTCACAAAAGGGGCTCTCTCTCTCTCTCTCTCTCTCTCTCTCTCTCTTGGGATTTCTAGTGGGGAAAGGGTTTAAACAAGTAGGGATGGTGGAATGGTGGTGTTTTTGTGGGTTTTGTTGATGTTTGTGGATTATTTGGTGGCGTTGTAAGGCTTGGGACCTCCTCTATTTATAGTAAAAGAGAGGCAGGGGAAGATCCAGGGGGTAATGGAGTGGGTGGCTTTGATTGGACCTCTCATTAATTCTCTGGTTCTTCTGTCAGAGACCAGGTGAAGGGCGGCTAGTGCTAACTAGCCGCCCGGGATGGGGCGGCTACTTCCTGGTAGCCGCCCCTATCATGACTTGCCAAACGTCCCATCTCTGAAAAGCGGTGGCTTGGGTCGGCTACTTGGTTTGATCCGGCCAAGAGAGGGCGGCTAAAGGTCATGACCCGCCGCAATGATCAGCATTTAATATTGCTTTATGTCCCATCCAGGGGACTGGTCCAAAGTCGGCCAAGGGGCGGTTAGGGGGGCGGCTAGTTAGGGCTAGCCGCCCCTTTCCAGGGACTTAGGTTTTTTTAGGGTTTTGGTTTTTAGGGTAGGTTTAGGTCCGGGCTAGGGTTTGGTTTAGGGTTAGGGTTTGGGCTAGGGTTTGGTTTAGGGTTTGGGGTTTTGGCTTAGGGTTAGGGTTTAGGTTTTGGTTTAGGTTTATGTCAAGGCTAGGGTTTGGTTTAGGGTTAGGGTTTGGGCTAGGGTTTGGTTTAGGGTTTGGGGTTTTGGCTTAGGGTTAGGGTTTAGGTTTTGGTTTAGGTTTATGTCAAGGCTAGGTTTAGGGTTTCCGGTTTACCGAACCTTTGGTTCTCTATTGGTGTCCACTTGTGGGATATTTCCGTGTGTTACTTGAAGTATTTCCGTCTCTCTGGACGGTCAAAATTGGGGTATCTACAATTGTCCCTCATCGGACGGAGTCTTTGCGCGGAGCGAGAAAGACTTCGACCGATGATAAGGAAAGAGACCCCTATTTTGGCCGGCCCGACCTTCAAGAAGTTATGCCAACACGAACAGTACTATTCGGGGAGTTGATTTAGACTGTCAGAGGCTAGATCTTGACTTAGAATTTTTATCCGAGAGGATGATCCAGGTGGAAGGCGGGGAAAAGTAAATGGTGAGTGATCCAACCCGCGGTCGGGGTTCCTAGCTATCGTGCACGGAGCAGCCCAGCGTCAGTTTCCTCGTGCCTACCGTTCCCGTGCTTGGGAGAACTCAGCAAGGAGGGGATATCACCGACAGAAAGCAAGTAAAAGTTGATTTGGGTGAATTGGATCATCCGAGGGATAAGAACTCTGGAAAAGAACCAGAACTGAAGAAATTTGATTTTGAATGGTACTGAACGTGTTGCAAAACTTTGGGAGAGTCGTGTTTGATCAAGTATTGTCTGGAAATAAGCCAATACATGGTTGTTTGGTATGGAGAACTTTGAAATTTAAGGCTGAAAAGATTGAAAAGGGGGTTTTTTAAATGAAAGAGAAAAACTGGGAGGGGCGGCTAGTTGTAACTAGCCGCCCGAGAGAGGGCGGCTACTCGCGGGTAGCCGCCCCTCGACTGGGTCCCTTATAACCGAAAAGGTGACCCTCTCTCTCTCCCCATACGTTTTAAAACGGTTACTCTTCCCTCCTCTCTTCTTCTTTTTCATTTTAAACCGAAAATCTTGATTTTAAAACACCTTGAATCCTTTGTTTAAGCCTTCCATCATTCCTTTCTTCTTGATTTCGGAGCCCTAGGTTTTCTTTGAGGTTTTTCTTTTGTGCGAAACCGGAGGAGATGACGAAGAGGAAGAGGACGACTTCGATGATGAAGCGCCTTAGGTCTTCCCGAGAGCAGAGAGGGGCTGTCTCGGGGTCTAGTTCATCGGGGAGTGATCGGGTGGAGGAGGAGGTCGTGAGGGAGGGTATGGGTACGACGGAGGTGCCGCCGGTGGATATTGGCGTGGGTGAGGTCAGGGATTTGCCTTCGGGGGCTGTCCCGGAGTTATGGGGGAGTGTGATAGGCTATACACGCAAGAGGAGGCGTGGGGATCGACCGGTGGTGGCCGAGGAGGTGGTTCCGGGGGTTGGAGGATCGATTGAGGGTGCAACCGAGGGGCTAGGGGTCGAGGGAGTTAGCGAGGAGGTGAGGGCGTCGTTGGATGCCCTCGTCGGGATGTTGGATAGGGAGGCCACAGAGGCCAGGGCTGAAGAGGAGGAGAGTAGGGCTATGGGGGCCTTTGCGGAGTTTATCTCCGGCGTGGGGAGGGTGGAGGGGATAGGAGAGGTTAGGGACGGGGCCGGGGAGGCCGAGGGTATGGGTACTGGGGCCGCCGAGGCCGGTGTGGGTGTTGGGGTTGAGGCCGAGGAGGCCGTGTTTGAGGAGGATGAAGAGGAGGATGACGACGGGATGGACGATCCCGACGAGGCCGAGGTGGACACTCTTGGGTCCACACGGGCCGTGGTATGTTCCTAACTCTTTAGTCTTTAGCCTTTTGTTTGGTGTATATGCATGTGTTTTGGTTGGTATGAACAGGTCGTATATGTGTATTATACTTGTATATGTGTATTTATACTTGTATATGTGTATTTATACTTGTACGTGTGTTTTAAATAGGCATGCTTGTGTATAAGTTTTGTCATGGTGGGATGTGTAAGTATGCTGAGATGGGTTTGTTTTTATAGGGAGGGGGACAATTTCTATATATATCCATGTTTGTTATATGCATATAAAGGAGAGAAATGATATAGCTAATATGCTAACATGCAATACTTTTCTATGCGTATGTGATTTCGTGTCTGATCGTGGTAGGGCATGAGGGAGTGTATGCATGCATTTCATGGGTTCGAGTTCCATATTGCTGTATTGCTTAGGTGTGTTTAGGGGAGGTATAAGCATGATAGGTTTGATGTAAGAAAGTGTGTGAGTGGTGACCACGGTGGGATGTGTTTGATATTCGTTTAGCATGCGTGATCATAGTAGGAGTGTAGCTTCTTATTTTCATGCTTTTGTTTCTTTTTAGCATGTGGAAGTATTATTTTGCTAAGCATGGTTTAAAATGATCTCGTAGAGTTGAACCCTTACCTCTCGATTGCTTTTAAACTAACCCATGTTCCCTTCGTTTGTTTTGTAGAGGCCGAATCGTATCCGGGCTTTATGGCATGGGACGAAGAGGTGGTACAATGCCCTGGGGCAGGAGAAGAGGAGTTTGGTGGATGGAGCGGGCTTCCGTTCCTTTTTTCTGATCGAGCCATTCCACGTCCACCGTCCATATGTGGAGGCTTTGGAGGAGAGATGGGATCCGGAGAGTTGCACGTTCATCCTCCCTACCGGTGCTGTCATGCCGACGCTCGAGGACGTCTATCGGATCACCGGCCTTCCGGTTCTGGGGGAGGCAGTGATCACGGCCACCCTAGCTGACTACAGGGGGCTTTTCCGAGAGTTGATCGGGGAATGGGAGTTCGTGGAGCGGGAGCGGACGCTGAACTGGATCCCTTTGGGGCGGCTTTCAGGGCAATATGGCCTCGGTTCTTTTACGGAGTGTCAGAAAGGCAAAGCTGCAGCTAGCTTCGAGAGGAGGCGGGCGATGATCGAGGCGAGAGAGGCGGCCGCGTGTCCACAGAGGGCACGGAGGGAGTTGAGAGCGTTTTTTCTCTACTTCTTCGGCCGGGTCCTCTTCTCGACGGCCTCTGACAAGGTTTCCTCTCATTCTCTTCTGCTGATGAGGGACCTAGAGGGCATGGGGCGATATGCTTGGGGAGTGGCGATGCTTGCCCATTTGTTTGCGGAGCTCTCGAAGAAGGTCAAGAGGGCTGGAGGAAAGAACCTTGGTGGCTTCGCGCCATTCCTTCAAGTATGTGTAAGTGATGAGTGTCTTCTTCTTGGTTTAACTTACTTTGGTCATGATAATTTCCCTCTTGCTTTGTCAGATTTTCGGGTATGAGCATTTCGCCATTGATCGCCCGACTTTGGCTCCGTTCGATTATGCCCTACCTTGGGCCATGAGATGGGAACCCCGGGGATCTTCCCGCTTGCACCGCCTCGCCCAATTCCGAGAGGCCTTCCGCGTTTTGTCGGAGGAAGAGGTATGAGTTTTCTTTGAATTTGTTTGGCTTGTATTTGGTTTTCTTTTGACTAAGCACCCTTCCTATCTTTCAATGCTTTTTAGATGACGTGGAGGCCTTACTCGGAGGAGGTCCCCGAGGCCCTGGCGCGAGACATCTGGCTGATCTACTTCAGTGAGGTTGTGTTCCATGTGATCAGCCAGGTCGTCCGTCAGCTTTGGTACCATCAGTGGGTGCCCGATCCTCTTCCGCAGCGCCCTTCGATTCCGGTGGCCGGGATTCCTCGGGACACGAATCTCCCGAGGAATTACGCGACGTATGTGGCGGGATGGATGAGTCGAGGCGTCTTGGTGGAGCGTCGTCCTGAGGTGACTTCGAGTGACGAATACCTAGCTTGGTATCGTCGGGAGTATGCGGATATCCTCGGGACGATGGAGGAGGAGATCCCGGACGCTTATGTAAGTTGAAAATTCCCTTTTCCTTTCCTCGTTCTCTTTTGCTTGAGCATCTTCTGAATGGTATTTCTTTTTGTAGGTTGAGTTGAATGAGATGGAGAAGAGGATCAAGACCGCCAATGAGCACCTCCAAGCGCGGGCCAGACAGATAGAGGCCTTGCGGGCACAGAGAGGACGCTTGTAGGGCCAGGTCCGGGTCCTCGAGGCTCAGGTGGATGCTCTGTCGAGAGCGAGGGCTGACGGCACTTCTTCTTCTTCCGCTCCTCCTCCTTCCATGGTGTCCGAGCGAGAGCTCGAACTGACGAGGGAATTGGATGTGGCCCGAAGTGAGTTGACGGCCATACGGATGGAGTTGGGCCAGGCAAGGGGCAGGGCTTCTCGGGCTGAGGAGGAGGCGGACCGGCTGAGGTCCATGGTGGCCTTGAGAGAGGAAGGGTTCGTTACCCTAGGCCGTGAGAGGGACTCCCTCCAGATGAGGGTGTCGGAGTTGGAAGCTTCGGCGGGCGTTCCTGGAGGTTTGATGGGAGACTTAGTCCGTTCTCTGCAGGCGGCCGGGGATAGGGATAGAGAGGCGGTCAGGGCGTCGGAAGCGAGGGCGCGGGAGTTGGAGGAGAGGTTGAGGGCCGCTGAGGATCGGGCCAGAGGGACAGAGAGTCGCCTCTGACAGAGATTGGAAAGGAGAGACAGAGACATGCAGCAGGTCCGTCTCTGGGAGGCCACTATGAGGGGGAAATTGGTTGGAGGGGGCTCTATGACCGAGGCGGACCTTGATCTTCTTCCACTTGAGCCTGACCATTCTCTCTCGGCTTCCTTGGCTACCGGGGCCACCTTCAGCCGTGCCTCTCGTCCTTCGGTGTCTCGGAGTCATGGGATATACGCGAGGGCCGCGTCTTCGGTTCGAGAGACTCCTGCTGCTCCTGATGTTCCAGAGGTTCAGTCTTCTCCTCATCCGCCGCTCCCTTTTCAGCCAAGTCAGGACGTTCCTCCTACTCAGCCTCCAGCGGACGACGATACGCCGAGGTATAGCTTTTGGTGTCTTGGTTTTAAGTAGAAGAATAGTATATATGCGATGAATTCATGCTTTTCTTCTTTCGTTTTGACTCAGGTGATCATTTCGAGGATGCATAGCTCAAGACTTCGGAGTTCAGAGCGTTTTTGGAGGAAAAAGATCCTCTTTTATGCACTCTCTTAGGTTTAGGAAGGCAGTCTATGTTTGTGGTTTTGGGTGGGACAATTTAATCATTCTCCTTTGTATGCATGTCTTTTGGAATAGTTAGTATGGATGTTCATGGATATGTATGTATGTGTAGATGAATCTGGATTTTTATAGGTTTGACTCATGGATGGGTGTAGGTTTTGATATATAATTCATTTTTGCATGGTATCTATACAGGTTTTGCGTATGAATATGTGCATGAAATGTGTACATGCAGGTTTTGGAAAGAATTTGATTGTAATAGGTAAAGAAGTGTTGAAGAGTTGATTGGATATGGAATGATATAACTGAAAGGGGTGCAGGCAAGGGGTGGCTAGTGTAAACTAGCCGCCCAGTGAGGGGCGGCTAGTATAAACTAGCCGCCTAGTGAGGGGCGGCTAGTTGAACTTAGCCGCCCTCTGCCTGGGGCAGTTTGGTCCTGCTGCTTCTGTCTGCCGCTGCCGCTGAAAGTCTTTGCGACCGTTCTAACCTTCAGTACCTATAAAACATTCTTTTCATGGACCAAGTGTTAAATCTGTCCAGATTGTGCCCCTGCACTGACTTTCGAGCCCTTCTTGCTTGAATTGTCAAGGGCTAGAATCCATCTTAATGCGAAATGGAAATATAAATGCAAGAAAGTAAAGTGTGGGAGAATAGGCTTTAGTGCGCAAGGAAGGGATTCCAAGAGCGTTAGTGAAGAAGAACTTATGTGTAGGAGGTGGGGACAATTTCTTCTCACGCATGTGCGGAAAGGCATGAGGTGAGTGGGGACAATTCTCACATGAGTGGGGATAATTTTAAATTTTGTGAGGACAATTCCCATATGAGTGGGGATAATTCTAATATTCGGGGGGGGGGGGGGGGGTTTAACTTTAATGTTTTAAGAAAATCAGATGCCAAGATGTTTTTGGAAAAGGAAAATGCAAGCTTATGCGTAAGTATAAGTGGCATAAGGGGGCATTTTAGTTCTTCAATGACTTTTTTAGGTGAGAGGGCAATGTTCTTGATTTTCATAAGTAAAAGACACCATCAAGTCCCCGTGGAGGAGCCCTTGTGGTCACTCATGTCCAAACCAGGATTGTATTTGAGAGGTATAAGCCTTAGGCGTCTATTTTCCTAGGTTCATGGTTTTCAAATGCTTAATCGTATTATTCTAAACAAGCTGAAAAATCCATGAATGTACCAAGAGTTAAGTCAAATAAGCTTCCTTTGGATAGGCAAGTTTCTAAGTGAACTCGTGTGAGCGTGTGTGTAGGTGTAAACCTGGACGTGATCTACCTTTGGTCAAAATTTCGCTTTTCCCGGTGGACATAGCTCAATTTTGAACCCCCATTGCAAAAAAAATAAAAAGGGGAGAGGGTGAATGAGGTAAGCGTAATATCTTCCTTTCGGACAATATTTTAGAATTGTCCCAGTCTAGCACATGTCTTACTTCCTAGGTCCCTCTGGCTTTCTTCTTTTTACCACTTCTTTATTTTTGGGTGGAAAGTACAGTCCGTTGTTTGGATCTGTACTGGTATAGCCGTTGTCTAGCGTATACCGTGCGTAAAGGAGTGAAAGCATGCTAAATAGAGAGTTTAACCCGTTCACTTGGGTGTTTGGCCTCTCCTTGCCTGATTTTCTCTTTTTTGCTTTTTTTTGTTTTTGTTTGTTTTGATTTGAGGGGGGGGGGGGCTCTTCTGTTTTTCACCCCGATTCTTTTCATGCTTCCCCTCTAGAAGTGTTTATATAGTGCCAGAGCCAGTTTTTGGGACATATGCTAGGTTCGGGTAATTCCTCATTTTGACCTAGGGTTAATACGAGCGGGGCGGAAATAAGGGACATTTTGCTTTGGGGGGTTTTTAAATTGTCCCAGTCCACGGGGTAGGCAATTTTTCTTCTATCAGGTGAATCTAGTCCAGTTATACGTGTGTGAAGGGAATGACATGATTTGGCGGAAACGTGTTCAAATAGATACGAGTTTATCTTTGAGAGTCTTATAATTCTATCATCAAGTACTAATCGCTGGAAATTGTAGGAAGGAAGAATAATAGTTCTTAAGTATTGAAAGCTTTTCATGCATGGAATTTCTTTAGATAAAGTGCATTCCACGAACCTGGAACCTCGACTCCTTCGGCATCTACCAGGCGGTAGGCATTCCCGGAAAAGGCATGGGTGATCACATAGGGTCCCTCCCATGTGGGTTGCAGCTTTCCTCTCGGGTGAGGCTGTCTTGATGGCAAGATTTGCTTATGTACTAATTCCCCGATTTCAAATTTTCTTTTTATCACCTTCATTTCAAATGCCCTTGCCACCCTTCTTTGGTAGGCCTGGGCATGGTCTGCCGCTCTTAATCTCTTCTCGTCCAGGCGTAGTAAAGACAAATGTATACTTATGTTTTTGAAAAGGGGCCTGTGTCGGTGAATAGATATATTTTTGGAAAGAGAATGGGGATAAAGTTTGGGAAACGGTTTTGTTTTGAAGGAAAGTATGGAAAGATAGTTCGTAAAAATGTTTTTCGGCGGAAGTACGGCTTTGTAAAATATTTTGCTTTGAAGAAAGGTGTGGAAGCGCAGATTTGGAAAATATTTTCGTTGTGAAGAAGAGTGTGGAAATGTAATTTGTAAATATTTTCGTTGTTTTTATAAATGATGTAAAGACAGTTAGAAAATATTTTTTGTTTTGAAGAAAGAGTCGGGGTAAAGCTGGAAACAAATATGTACAAGGTTGAGAAATGAAAGCTGATTAGCATGTATTTTTTGGATTTTGGTTTCTTTTTTGGAAGCAGGTAAACAAATATGTATAGGAGTTGAAAGCGAAAGCTAGTAAACAAATATTTTGGTCTTTTTTTTTTTTGAAAAAGCTGTAAACAAATATGTACAGGATGATGAAAGATGAAAGCTGGTAAACAAATATTTTGATCTTTTTTATTTTTAGAAAAAGCTGTAAACAAATATGTACAGGGTGATGAAAGCTTACCCGGGAGGATTGGTACCTGGTTCTTGAATTTGTATTGCCTACTCGGGTCGGCTTCTTTTTGTTGGCCGGCTGATGTCTGGTGGGGGTCCCCTGTTCCCAAATTCTCCCTCCCTGAGTCTCTTCAGGGGCCTCCCTTGATGGAGCAGTTCTTCGTCTGTGGCGCCTGGTTGCCAACATGCGAGCACCTCTAGCCGGATGCGCATGGCACAGACGCTCCAATTCCGAGCCTGAGTATTATTAGAGCGCACGGTCTTTCCTCGGAGCTGCTGACTCGTAAGAGACTTTGACGTTCTTTGTTTTTCTAATTCTACTTGTCTCTTGTATTTGAAAGAAGATTTTGGGGTGAAGGGTGGTGCTTCTGTGGACCAAGATCTACTTTTCTTAGTTGGTAAATACCGAAAGACTTTTTTGGATCATATGGATGTAGAAAAAGCACAAAGTTTTGAATCGAGAGGGCAGGAGACAAAGAACGGTGGTGCCGTAAGGTTGGTTAGTCCTACTTTTTCCCTTTTCCATTTTTATTTACCCAGTGCATATCTTTGTTTCCTGTCTTACAACAACGGGGGCTTCGTACAAACTTTGTAGAACTGCGGCCAAGAAAGAGGTCGGGAAGAAAGAGTCTGAGGTCGAGTTGGACACTATACTTTGTTAACCAAAAGACAAAGTTCAGTGTTTGGAGCTGTCTAAACTAAACTTATTACAAAAAACGTCCTAACTTTTTGTTCGGTCTTTCCTAGATCAGGGATCTTTTAGTATAGAGGGGGTACCGATAGATAGATAGGGACTGGGGAGTGAGACCACTGAAGTATTTACGCAAGATGTAGATAGTACAATGACTCGTTTTTAGGTGTATATGAGAAAATGCTCCGCACCTCAATAGCCTAGTTTTAGTCTAAATAGGACCACCAGTGGGCGAAAGTCAGCCAAGTCCAGTGATTTGTCTATAAATTCGTTACTTTGTCTTTGTTCTTTGTAATGGAAATAGTAAGAATAATTGCATTACCTTTAAGGCGCCGCGGTACGGGAAGCGAAGACATTGGTGTTGGGTGGATGAGACGGCTTCGATGCTGTTGAGCCATGTCCTCCCAACAATCAGAGGGTGGGGCGATTGAATGTTCATCACCATGCAGTTAACGATGGTGGAGACTGGGCCGATCTTCAGTGGGAGCGTGACTAGTCCGGAAGCGTTCTTGCGTGTGCTATCGAAGGCATAAATGTATTCGTCTGATGGCTCCAATCTGGGAACCCGGCCTTCTAGCTTTTGGTAGGCGGAATATGTAAGGACGTTAGTTTCCGCTCCTGTGTCAATGAGAATGTGACGGAATTCCCTTCCCCCGAGTATGGCGGTGATAGCGAGGGGTGCGGAACGTGCTCCGGCTTTTGCGACTTCATGGGGGAGGAAGGTGATCGAGTTGGGCTCCATAGATTGCTTGGTGGATGCGGGGTCCTGGCCGTTTCTTCTGAGGGAGAGTTGTTGTCATAAGGGGACCCAGGTGGGCTACCGCCTTCATTCTCGTTCCTCGGTCGGAGGGCTAGGTGAACATATTGTATGCCCAATTGTTCTCGTTCTCGTATTGGAGGCGTGCTTCTCCCCAAATTGTCAGTACATGATTCAAGAAGGGCAGTCGAAGGCATTGGTGCCGGGGGGAACAGATAGCTTGGATGCTGTCTAACCACGGTCGCCCCAGCATCAATGGGTACCTCGTTTCGATGTCGGCCACGAAGCAGGCTACTTCGCAGATGAGAGGCCGACGGATAGCTCGAATGTTCCGGGGCCGCGGAGAGTCTTCCCGGTATGGTTGAAAGCTTGGATAGTATGGTGGGCCGGTTGGACGGGAGGACGGCCTAGTCCGGGTATCTTCTGGTAAGTGGAGCATGTCATTATGTTCATGCCCGATCCTGGGTCTACAAAGATGTTGTTCAGCCACAACATCTGAAGTCGTCCGCGGATGTGTAGGGGGTAGACTCGTAGTCGGGGATCTGGGAGGTCTTGGTCAGTAAATGAAATGGTCATTGGGCGGCGGGGCCATTGACAGTGTCGGTACTCTTGGAGGACCCGTTGTCGTCCGGATGCAGATCATCCGACGTACATTCCCCTCCTTCGGGTCCTTCGCTAGCTCCTTCGGGGATCTCTTCGAATGGCTCTTCTTCTTCGTCTTCTCCCGGGTTTTCTAGTCCGCTTTCGTCGGACTCGAGGTTGATGACTGCGGGAAGGGCGAGGACTGCGTCTTCTTCTTCGCCATAGAGTATGGCGAGGTCATGGTCGTCGAGGTTCAGCTGGAAGGGCTCGTTCTGCTCTTCCTCCTCGGACTCTTCGGATAGGCTGCCATCAGTAGCATCTTCCGAGCTGCTTGGTTCTGGCGATGGTTGTCTCCCTCTCCTGATCATGTTGACCGCGTGGGCTCTAGATGTGGAGGCTTGGGTGTGACCTGGCAAGGGGTCAGTCAATATGCCAAGTGACTTGGGTGCTTGGGGGTTTCCCTGGCTCAGATGGCCTTTGATCATGGCCCAGTCAAGGCGCCTGTCATCATTAAGATCATAAACGAAGTCCCGAAAAACAATGCATTGTTCTACGGTATGGCCATATTGTTGATGATATTGACAGTAACGCGCCGTGCTGGCCCCGGGTAGTGAAGGCCTGGCGTCGGGGAGGGAGATACTATTTGTGTCCAACATCACCCTAAAGATCCTAGTTAAAGTTTCTGGGAGGGGAGGGTAAGAGTCCCTCTTTCCCATTCGTCTTTGGTCGTAGGATGCGGGAGGTCTAACCTCGTTATAAGAGCTTTGTATGGGCTGCCTAGGGGTTGGATTTTGTGCTCTTGGGGGAGCAGAGTAAAAGGGAGCCCGAGTTTGAGTTTGGCTCTGGATTATAGGGCTTTGGAGTGGGAAATTTTGGACTGTGGGGTTTTGTCGTATTGGCACGGGGACGGGTACTGATCGAGGGGTAAAATGTTGATTCGCTTGCCGAGGCGGTGCATATCCGGATGAACCGGGCGTGTACTGTCTCGGAGCTGTTCCTCGGTCAGGAACTCGCGCTCCGTTCGGGTAGAGTGCCGATACTTGGCTAATGATCCCCTCTACCGTGGGGGTTTGTGCCTTACGAGGCGGTTGTCCAACCCTATGGCTGATAGGTGGGGACTGGGTTTGGACTGCTGGGGCTGCACAACGGGAAATCCTGTTGTGGCGGTCAATCAGAAGTTGATACGTAGTGCAGTCTCCGTACGAAAGGCTCGTACGGAGCTCTGGACTCAGGCTCTGTAACATCATGTCAATTTCTTGACATTCTGTGAGTTGCAGGCCGGTTCGGTGGACAAGGGTGCGCCACCGAGACACGTATTGTTCGAATTCCTCCCTAGGCCTCATTCTCTCTACGGTTAAATCTGAAATAGAGGGGGTCCTAATCCTCTGGTAACCGTAGCGGCCCAAGAATTTCTCGCTTACAGCCGAGAAATTCGACAAGTGATCTACAGGGAGGGTGGAGAACCATTGTAGTGCTTCTCCTTCCAATGATTTCTGGAAGAGGAAGACTAGTAGAGGTTGATTATCTAGAAACGGGCGTGCGTCTAGATAAAAGGCAGTTAAATGAATGTCTGGGTCTCCACGACCGTTGTACCGGCGGAATTTGGGGATTTTGAATCCCTCCGGTAGGTGGACTGACGGGATTTGTCTCAGGTTATGTAGAGACATGTGTTTGGGGGCCGAGGGACCAGTCTCGGAGAGAATTCTCCGGATGGTATCGTCCAGTGTTTCTCCCCGGGAGGGCTGCCTAGTCCCGGGTTTGGGGTGGTCTGGTAGGGCCTGGGGTGGAAACAACTGGGAATTTTGGATTCGCGGGGGAAAGGGGGGTGAACGAAAAGACGCTCGGGTTGACCGAGTGACTGGGTGTGAATGGGGTTTTGGGAATGGATTTAGGGGTTTCGACAGGGGTTTCCTGTCTCGAGGTCTTGGTATGACGGTAGTCAGCGAGGTCATGAAACATGTCCTCTACCGTTTGATACCCTAGACTAGCCATCCTTTCCTCTAGATGGGTTAGGAACTGTGTGGCCTGACCCTCTTGGTGATTCCTTTCCTCTAATATCTCCTCTTCTATGTGGGATTCCATGACGTAGAGTGGGGGGATGAATGCAGATTGAAAGCAGTAAATAAAGCAGTAAAGGATTGCGCAGTTGTGTGCGACTTACGAAAGCAGTAAAGGATTGCACAGCCGTGTGCGACTTACGAAAGCAGTAAAGGATGTTATCATGCACAGTAGAAGAGGATTTAATTCAAGGAGTGAGAAACTCTAACCTTCCTAGAGGGTTGATAGCATTTTAGTCAAGCTTGTGAAAGGGGACAGAAGAGGATTACCTTTTGTTGTTTTTCACGAGGGAGGTCCCACCGTGATCGCCAGATTTTGTCGGTGTTGAAAAATCCGCGTGTGTGGGGGTTCTTCGGGGGTTTGGATCGGATGCGTGCCCTGGCGGGCTCGGTCGGATCGTCTTCCCGGAAGGGGTGAGGGTGTCGTTCCTGGTTGAGGCGCCCGACAGCGGCTCAAGAGGATTCAAGGGGTTTTGTGATCGCCACCTGCTTTTTCTAAAAATAGGAAAGGGTTTGGGTCGGATTTGATCGCCTACGTGGGGAGTTTGTGGGGTCTCCGCTCTGAGACACGGATATACCGTACACAGAGGTGAAAAACAGGTAATCCTATTCTGCTTCCGGGGCTTGACTAAAGGAGTCTTGGGACAAAGGGAGTGCGGGTGGGGTGTGAGTGTGGGGCGGCTAGTGGGTTTGAGCCGTCTGGATTGGGGCGGCTAGGTAGGGTTAGCCGTCAAGGGTCTGGGGGAATTTGGGCAGGGGTTTGATAGGAAAAGGGTGGGGTCTTGGGTAGAGGCTAAGCTAGGTTTAGCCTGGGTTTATGGAGGGTGGGATGAGAGGGTATTTTATGTAGGGAATGGGTGTTTCTCTCACAAAAGGGGCTTTCTCTCTCTCTCTCTTGGGATTTCTAGTGGGGGAAGGGTTTGAACAAGTGGGGATGGTGGATTGGTGGTGTTTTGTGGGTTTTGTTGATGTTGTGGATTGTTGGTGATGTGTTTTAAGGCTTGGGACCTCCTCTATTTATAGTAAAAGAGAGGCAGGGGAAGATCCAGGGGGTAATGGAGTGGGTGGCTTTGATTAGACCTCTCATTAATTCTCTGGTTCTTCTGTCAGAGACCAGGTGAAGGGCGGCTAGTGCTAACTAGCCGCCCGGGATGGGGCGGCTACTTCCTGGTAGCCGCCCCTATCATGACCTGCCAAACGTCCCATCTCTGACAAGCGGTGGCTTGGGTCGGTTACTTGGTTTGATCCAGCCAAGAGAGGGCGGCTAAAGGTCATTACCCGCCGCAATGATCAGCATTTAATATTGCTTTATGTCCCATCCAGGGGACTGGTCCAAAGTCGGCCAGGGGGCGGTTAGGGGGGCGGCTAGTGTAAACTAGCCGCCCAGTGAGGGGCGGCTAGTTAGGGCTAGCCGCCCCTTTCCAGGGACTTAGGTTTTTTTAGGGTTTTGGTTTTTAGGGTAGGTTTAGGTCTGGGCTAGGGTTTGGTTTAGGGTTAGGGTTTGGGCTAGGGTTTGGTTTAGGGTTTGGGGTTTTGGCTTAGGGTTAGGGTTTATGTTTTGGTTTAGGTTTATGTCAAGGCTAGGGTTTGGTTTAGGGTTAGGGTTTGGGCTAGGGTTTGGTTTAGGGTTTGGGGTTTTGGCTTAGGGTTAGGGTTTAGGTTTTGGTTTAGGTTTATGTCAAGGCTAGGTTTAGGGTTTCCGGTTTACCGAACCTTTGGTTCTCTATTGGTGTCCACTTGTGGGATATTTCCGTGTGTTACTTGAAGTATTTCCGTCTCTCTGGACGGTCAAAATTGGGGCATCTACAATTGTCCCTCATCGGACGGAGTCTTTGCGCGGAGCGAGAAAGACTTCGACCGATGATAAGGAAAGAGACCCCTATTTTGGCCGGCCCGACCTTCAAGAAGTTATGCCAACACGAACAGTACTATTCGGGGAGTTGATTTAGACTGTCAGAGGCTAGGTCTTGACTTAGAATTTTTATCCGAGAGGATGATCCAGGTGGAAGGTGGGGAAAAGTAAATGGTGAGTGATCCAACCCGCGGTCGGGGTTCCTAGCTATCGTGCACGGAGCAGCCCAGCGTCAGTTTCCACGTGCCTACCGTTCCCGTGCTTGGGAAAACTCAGCAAGGAGGGGATATCACCGACAGAAAGCAAGTAAAAGTTGATTTGGGTGAATTGGATCATCCGAGGGATAAGAACTCTGGAAAAGAACCAGAACTGAAGAAATTTGATTTTGAATGGTACTGAACGTGTTGCAAAACTTCGGGAGAGTCGTGTTTGATCAAGTATTGTCTGGAAATAAGCCAATACATGGCTGTTTGGTATGGAGAACTTTGAAATTTAAGGCTGAAAAAATTTAAGCCAATACAACTAGCCGCCCCTCCCAGTTTTTCTCTTTCACTTAAAAAACCCCTTTCCAATCTTTTTAGCCCTAAATTTCAAGGTTCTCCATACCAAACAACCATGTATTGGCTTATTTCCAGGCACTACTTGATCAAACACGACTTTCCCAAAGTTCCGCCGCGCTTTCAGTACCACTCAAATTTGAATTTCTCCAGTTCTGGTTTATTTTCTGAGTTCTTATCCTTCGGATGATCCAATTCACCAAATCAAACTTTTACTTGCTTTCTGTCGGCGATATCCCCTCCTTGCTGAGTTTTCCCAAGCACGGGAACGATAGGCACGAGGAAACTGACGCTGGGCTGCTCCGCGCACGATAGCTAAGAACCCCGATCGCGGGTTGGATCACTCACCATTTACTTTTTCCCGCCTTCCACCTGGATCATCCTCCCGGTTAAAATTCTAAGTCAAGACCTAGCCTCTGACGGTCTAAATCAACTCTCCGAATAGTATTGTTCGTTTTGGCATAAACTTCTTGAAGGTCGGGCCAACCAAAATAGGGGTCTCTTTCCTTATCATCGGTCGAAGTCTTTCCTGCTCCTCACAAAGACTCCGTCTGATGAGGGACAATTGTAGATACCCCAATTTTGACCGTCCAGAGAGACAGAAAGACTTCAAGTAACACACGGAAATATCCTACAGTTGGACATCCAATAGAGAACCAAAGGTTCGGTAAACCGGAAACCCTAACCCTACCCTTGACCTAAACCAGAAATCCTAACCCTAGCCTTGACCTAAAACCTAAACCGGAAACCCTAACCCTAGCCTTGACCTAAACCGGAAACCCTAACCCTAGCCTTGACCTAAACCGGAAATCCTAATCCTAACCCTAGCCCTAAACCCTAAGCCTAGCCCTAACCCTAAACCTAGCCCTGACCTAAACCTAAACCTAAACCTAAACCTAATCGGAAACCCTAAACCTAACTCTGAAAACCCAAAACCCTAGAACCCCAAGTCCCTGGCAAGGGGCGGCTAGCCCTAACTAGCCGCCCCAAACCAGGCGGCTAGTTTACACTAGCCGCCCCTCTGGCCGACTTTGGACCAGTCCCCTGGATGGGACATAAAGCAATATTAAATGTTGATCATTGCGGCGGGTCATGACCTTTAGCCGCCCTCTCTTGGCCGGATCAATCCACGTAACCGACCCAAGCCACCGCTTGTCAGAGATGGGATGTTTGGCGGGTCATGATAGGGGCGGCTACCAGGAAGTAGCCGCCCCATCCCGGGCGGCTAGTTGGAACTAGCCGCTCTTCACCTGGTCTCTGACAGAAGAACCAGAGAATTAGTGAGAGGTCCAATCGAAGCCAACCCACTCCATTACCCCCGGGATATTTCCCTGCCTCTCTTTTACTATAAATAGAGGGGTCCCAAGCCCAAATACAACATCAACAATTCATCACCAATCACCAATTCTCAATCCACAATTGTCATCCCTCAAACCCATTCCCTTCCACCACTAGAAATCCCAAGAGAGAGAGAGAGAGAGACCCTTTTTGTTAAGAAGAATCCATTCCCTACACAAAAACACCCTCTCATCCCACCCTCCAGAAACCCGGGCTAAACCTAGCTTAGCCTCTGCCCAAAACCAAACTCATTTCCTACCGAAGTTCTGCCCAAACCAAGCCAGGCCTCGGACGGCTAAACCCTAGTAGCCGCCCTATACCCGACGGCTAGATCAGACTAGCCGCCCCCTATCCACACCCCTTTGTCCAAGACTCTTTTAGTCAAGCCCCGGAAGCAGAATAGGATTACCAATTTTTCACCTCTGTGTACGGTATATCCGTGTCTCAGAGCGGAGACCCCACAAACTCCCCACGTAGGCTATCAAATCCAACCCAACCCCTTTCCTGCTTTTAGAAAAAGCAGGTGGCGATCACAAAACCCCTAGAATCCTCTTGAGCCGCTATCGGGCGCCTCAACCAGGAATGACACACCCTCACCCCTTCCGAGAAGACGATCCGACCGAGCCCGCCAGGGCGCGCATCCGATCCGAATCCCCGAAGAACCCCCACACACGCACGCGCACACCCCGCACACCCGTCGGATCCCCACTCCCGACGCCATCCGGGACCCCTTCCGACGATACCGACACCCGCTTCAGTTTTGACTTGGACCACCTGACCGATTTGGCTTTGCATCCGTGAGTACTTATTCTAAACAATTTCAGGCTTATCTCACCGCTATTCATGCCCATCGTGAGCCCTGATCCTATCGAGAAGCAGTCGAGTACCTTGAGTGGCAGCAGGTCATAGCTGAAGAGTTTCAAACATTTGCGCAAACACAGACCTGGGATGTTGTTCCCCTTCCGGATGACATTACACCTATGAGTTGCAAATGGATCTTTAAGATCAAGCATCACCCTGATGGATCCATTGAACGACATAAGGCTCGTCTTGTTGTTAGAGGTTTCACACAGGAGTATGGCATTGATTATGAGGAGACCTTTGCTCCTGTTGCTCAGATGACAATTGTCTGCACCCTTCTTGCAGTTGCTGCTGTTCCTTGCTAGCCTTTGTTTCAAATGGACGTGGAGAATGCCTTTCTTCATGGTGATTTATCTGAGGTTGTTTATATGCAACCACCTCCAGGTCTCAACACTCCTCCTCAACATGTCTATCGTATTCGGCGGGCTATATATGGTCTCAAACAGGCTCCTCGTGCCTGGTTTGAGCGTTTTCACAGCGTTATTCTGACAGCTGGTTTTGTTGAGAGCTTTCAGGACCATTTTATGTTTGTGTGATCCTCATCGCAGGGCCGGGTTATCCTTCTTCTATATGTTGACGACATGATTATCACTGGCGATGACTCCGCCAGTATTAATCTGGTCAAGAATCACCTCAGTCGACAGTTTCAGATGAAAGATCTCGACACTCTTCACTACTTCCTTGGTCTCGAGATTGCACAGAGTGATCGTAGGATTCTGCTCTCTCAACAGAAGTATACGGCTGACATTCTCGAGCGCGCTGCCCTCTCTGATACTCGCAGTGCAGATACTCCTCTTGAGCTTCATGTAAAGCTTCATCCTACAGATGATGAGCTCCTTCCAGACCCAACTCGGTACAGACAGATTGATGGTCAGCTTGTGTATCTTTGCATCACTAGACCTGATATTGCTCATGCCATCAGTATTGTTAGTCAGTTTGTCTCAGCTCCTCGATCAGTGCATTATGGTGCTCTTATGCGTATTCTCAGATATTTACGTGGTACTATCACCAGATCGATTTATCTGTCATCCTCTTCGCCCCTGGTTCTCAGGGTCTACACTGATGCTGATTGGGTTGGAGATCCGACCACTAACGCTCCACCACTGGGTTCTGCATATTTCTTGAAGATTCCATCATTTCTTGGCGCAGCAAGAAACATGAGGTTGTTTCACTATCTAGCACTGAGGCTGAGTATCGAGCCATGACCATCACCACCAAGGAGATTGTTCATCTTAGACGTCTCTTGGTGGACCTAGGAGTTACTATGATTGGTCCTACTCCTCTTCATTATGATAACCGGTCTGCTATTCAGATCGCCAGCAATCCGGTTTTTCACGAGAGGAGCAAACACATTGAAATCGATTGTCACTTCGTTCGTCAGCACTTTCTTGTAGAGACATTATCGCTTCCGCACATCTCCTCTGCCGAGCAGCTTGCTGATTTCTTTATGAAGCTACATCCAATTCCTCGATTTCAGTTTCTCCTTCGCAAATTCACTTTGTATGATCCACCGTGAGTTTGAGGGGGCTGTTAGATTATATATGTTATCTCATAATGTGTGTAGTGCATTACACGTGTAACTCCTAGACACTTGTATATATAAATGGACTTAACCCTAAGTGGAATACAATGATTCCTATTATTCCATTCTCTCATTCTAACACATTCCATATATTATGTCATAGTTATACCCATCTATTCTTTTTAAACAATCAGTTTTTTAGACCTATTCTTCCCTTATTATCTCCTAGTTCTACTACCCAGACAGCCCCATAAGTAGTTAGATTGAAATCCTGAATTTTCATTGGACCTTGTTTTTTTGTTTCTATACTTTCAGTAACAATTACCTGAAGCCGCAACACCATCCGAGTGTTGTCTTATCTTATATAAAATGCAACTCATATAAAATTTGTATGTGATATGACACGTATGGCACCAGTAGGCTCTTATTTCCAACATTTAATATTGGTTTTTCTGTGTTGCTTGCTTATACTATTAGGGGTATATCCATATGTATGTGTAGAGTTTCCCTTTTGTATAAAAAAAAACAAAATCTGACTTTTTGCTTAATGTCTTGCATGGTCATTGCACTAACTTGCAGACCATTGCATTTTGTGTGGGATCCATTAAATACAACCAAACTGTAAAGCATTTTGTGTATTCTAACCCTTCCCCAGTTCAATTGCAGACCATTGCATGTTTCCCTATTTCAACAGTATATCATAGTTATGATTTTGGCCACATTAACTTTTCTAAATCATATTGATAGTTTGATTGTTTTTGTAGTTTGTTATAGCTCTGATTCTTGTAGAGACAGTAGAAATACATAAGACAATATGAAAATTATATGAAGGTTAACAAATTGGTGAAGTTATTGAAAGAGTCATCTTTCACACTAGTGGCATATCCTACCAACAGATGGGTTAATTTCCTCAAATTTGTTAGATATTTAGATTTTTGGAACTGTTTGTATTAGCCATTATTTATTTTTGTCCACGTATGTGGGAATTTTTTTTTGTGAAGATATTGGACGGTAGGGAATGTAATAAATATTACCTGTTATCTTGCAAATTTATACGAATTTGTTTTCTATGTATATGTGAATGTTGTCTGTTATCTTGCAAATTTATACACGTATTCTTGCTCACTCACGGGGAGTGTAGATTATACATTGCCCAATTATTTGAAGTTTATATTTTCTATTGAAGACGAAAAAAATCAATTTTGTTATGACATAAGCATGTCCATTGAAGGAAGACACACCCACAAGTGCACCAAATCCTTTGTAGATCATAGAAACTCATTGGTAATGGGTTAAGATTTTTATTTTGGTCCCGTGTGGGACTATTTTTCAAAAATAGCTTATACCCTAATTCCCGTTTGGGAAGCGGAATAGGCGGGTATAAGGGTGGTATAAGAATGGATAAGAAAAATGATTGTTTGTTTGCAGAGTATAACTTGGTATTACTAAGTCAGTTTAAGCAAGTATAAGAGAGTATAACAATTTTAAGTAACCCCTAGGATAAGCTATACTCACTTTATCTATTCTCATGGGCCCACATGTCAAATCAACTTTTTACATCTTATCACATCAAATTACCTATCAACACCTCTTATACATCAAATGGCACACATGTCAAATCAATTTTTTTACACTTTATTTATATTTTATTCTTCATTAACCAAACAACTCAACTTTTATTCTTACGTTTTTCAATGAGAATAAAAAACACAACCAAACATAAAATCTCGTATTCATATTGATTTATTATCTATACTGGCATAGTTATATATCCAGAATAACTCAATTCTGCTATCCAAACGGTGACTAAATTTATTAGAATATTAGAATCTGAAAAATGTTAGTCTTGCTTTCTTGACTTTCAAAACATAAAAATGATAGTCTGGAATCAAAAGTTGAACTTCAAAAACACTAGCTTGGAAACCAATTTTCTAAAAATTGGTTTTGTAGAACCAAAATCCATTGATAATTAGTTTCAAATGGAGACTAATTTTACTACACTGTATGGTATTATTACAATACTGATGAATTTATCTTTAAAACATTAATAAATTAGTTTTATCATATTAATATCTTTTATCTTTGGCTGGTTTTTGGTATAATCTGTGCAATTTTTGAAATATCAATTTTACCCTATAAAAGAGAGGCGATGAATTGTTGACGCATTTACTACCACTGCCAAAGGGGCCTCATAAGGAATCTTGTGAAGGGGATATAGTATATTTTGCCATCACCTATAATTCATAACAAGTAGAGTATTCTTCAGCTATGAAAGTAATGTGCATTATTTGAAATTGATCGTGCATTATTCAAAAATTGATCCATCCATCTGGGCTACAATACACGATTGTCTTAACCACTGAAAAAGCTTCCTTTGATATCTGGTTTTTCATTTTTTCTTGTCTTCCCAATGGTTGTATATCATCCCTATTGGGGATAGAGGTGATGGTGTTGTCAAGATATCCATCTATCTAGTAAGTATATCACTTTATGGTCTTTGAAGTTCTGCTTGCTTTGAGCAGCATTTGAATTTCTAATTCCCAGATTAAATAAGACAAGAATCGGTTTGCCTTCATATCATTTTATTCTCCTCCAGGTGAGAAAATATCCATTCTACTATTTTCGCCAAAGTTAATCACAAATATAGTAATTCTATTGACTTGTTGGAAGTTTCTTTTTTTTTTTTTTTAAAAAATCTTTCTTCCTGGTTCTAATTGTCCTCAGTTATTATTCATTTGATCAAGTATAACTCAAATGTGCTTTGCTGACACTTACTTGGTTCTATGACATGGATTCCATGGAACAACATATTGAGATTAAGGTCTGTTTTGGAAGTTATTATTACACACATGAATTTAATAAATTTTTGTTTTTGGAAGGTTAAACCATTGATTGAAGATCAAAAACAATATTCTAATAACATAGATATTCACAGCAAAATGAAAGGAAAATCATCAAACATGTCATATGCAGGTGTTCCATTGATTTATTTGAAAGTAACAACTTAGCGTATAATCCATACTCATCCAAGCCACTTTGGTGTTACGATAAGCAAGTTATGATTCTAACTACCCTTCAAATGAAAAGAAATAATGATTTAATTCTTATTATAACCAGAAAACTGATGCCATTGTATTTGGGCATAGCAAGAAGTGGCATGATAAAGATTGAGCTACATACATATTACGTATTCATTAATTAATTTAATGATAAAGATTGAGCTACATACATATTACATATTCCTTAATTAATTTATTGTCACGAGATCCACTTGTGAAACAAGTAAACTTGAATAATAAAATGATGAATGTATCGTTAGAAAAACCATGTATTTTCAACAAAATATTCCCTTAAATTGTACATGATGCCCAAATTTATTGGTTGTAAGTGCTCATTGTATCTATGCTACTTATAAAAGCATCAAAAACATTGGTTTTATTCCTATCAAATTCTGAAATTGTTTCATTGATTTCTCTCATCCATGGAAGTGCCTTTTCGTCTCCTGCCATTCCTTCCTCTTCGTCTATCCCCTGCGTTTCTTTCTCTTTCTCTACCCCTTTGGATTCTCCTCCTCATCATCAACCCCTCCCCCCTCCAAATTTGCCTCTCTTTATATCTTCTCCATTCCCCAATTTCACCGTCTCTTCCTCTTCTCAATCGAGTGAGGGAGAAAGGAAGGTCGATCTCACATTCTAGTTTCTCCTTTTGCATTTTAGAAAGGGTAAGCAACTTCTTCATTGGATATTTTTCAAAAAACAAAAAAAATAATTCTTCATTGGATAGTTTCTCCATTTCTACCAGTTGCAGTTAGTAATGACAGAATTTGGCCTTCTTATTATAATCAGACTGGTAAATTTCAAGAGATGTTTGAGGTCGATTGTTATTGAATTAAATTTGAAAGAGAGATTTGTACCTTCTCCTCCACCTCTTCAAGTAGTATGTTAGAGACTCCACCCCTTCATAAAAGCCTGTGAAAACTTCCCTCCTTGTTTGTGTGAGGGCATATTTGAGATCTTCTGACCCTTTCACACCTCTCTTTTTTTTGGACGTAATTCCATGCTTCCACTCAATCTCTTGCACGTAGTTTGTGATTGATCTCCCTCGGTCCATATCCTCAGCTATCTATTATATAACAGTGTCAAAGAAGATTTGAAATATAATCTGCTTCAGGATTCTTCCAACAAAATATAATTGGTAATTAAGGAGGGAATTTCATGGAGACTTGCTCTCCCAGATAGAGAACTTTGACTAATATATGGAGCATAACAAGTTCTTAACTACCCTCCTAAATAGTTCAACTAAGCTGGTTGATGCACCAGGCACACAAGGAGTGACATGGAGCAGTGAGCACTGATTTCCTTTTTGCTTTATGTCCCTCTTAATGTCTCTGTTCTTGCATTTAGTAATTACTGTAACATTCTATCATATGTTTTAATGCATTTTACTCAATAATCAACATAAAAAAGGTATTTTATGATCATATGCCACATGGCCCACATTCAACCATGTTTGTCCTCCCATCATGTCTTACACATCAAGCGTGCTGACAATCCGTCCTTTTATTTCATGGTAGTAGTAATTTATGTTTGTTGGTGATTATTCGAAAGAATTTTTCGTGGGACTGGGACAAACAGGTGGAGGAAGCTTTCCAGCTCAACCGTAAGGTCGGCCACGGGGAGTCTCTCCGATAAAAAAAAATTATGGTTATTGTATTGTCTGATTATATGAGTTGATGAGTGTGGATTTGGATGGTTATGTATGAGCCTTTTGCTTAAAAATTTATCTGAATAGTTGACGATTAGAAGTCCGGAAGTCTGTTTTCTCTCAATTATGAACTACTAGAATGCCACCTATTGATATGATGTTTTATAGTGCTCAGTTCTTGATGTAATGATAGGTTTGTTTCATCTGCAGCTGAAGAAGCACTCATCCTACTCGTGCCATTCCAACAGTGAATAATTCCCTGTCAAACTTTGTTGAGAGAGGCATCTGTCAGAGCCTCAGTTTTCCAAGCAGATGATGTGAAGCTTTTAGTTCCAGCATCTACTCGGCAATCTATTCAGGTAATGCATAAGATCTTGTGATGCATTTAAATTATTCTGGCTGGAAAGCTTCTTGATGAGAAACAGCCAAATATGTTCCTCTTTTAGTTATAAACAGAAGATAATGATTTCAAATACTCAAGCTAGGAAAGTTAAAAAATTCCACTCATGTACACTTCTTGTTTTCTTCATTTTTTATATAAGGCGAACATCTTTTACGGAGAATGAGTATAATGATGAATGGTGCCTAGGGAAAAATAAATCAACAACAAAGATTCTAGCCTCTTTTTTTCCAATAAAACTTCCTATTCCTCTTTTCTTAAAAAAAATAGTTTGTTTTCATATCTCACTGTGCGGCAGAAGTGCATGAATGCATTATATGTATCTAAAGTTGAACTGTCTTCTCGCTTAGCATAATTGTGTAGGTTCATCAATCGTCATATAATTCAAGAGCATAATTCTCTGTTTCTAAGGAACTATTATTAAATGTTTGTCAAAACTGACAACGACTACACCGTCCTTGCATTGTTCTCTATTGGATATCATGTTGAAATTTGAAATGATGATTGATTTCTTTATTACAGCTCCTCTACGAATTATATCTCTGTATATGACTCTTATGAGTATATGATGCGGCAGTTGAACATAGAAGAATCATATGTCATTCAAAATCATATGACATTTTAATGTACATCATGCTTGAACTATGAATTGTTAGGCAAGGTATTCATGTTAAGCTGGTCATATTTCTGGTTTATTCTTGTGACTTGGATTTTCATGAAGTTAAACTTTCCATTAACTATACGTTAGTGGGAGACTACATAAATGGAGATTGCACCTATTAATTCATATTATCCTATTTATTCACATGTGATTCATGTTATAACATAAAATAACATGTTATAAAAAAATAAATTGAATGGTTTCTTAATTCCCACATACATGTTTATGTTATTTTTTATTTCTATTGTTTGTGAAGAATTAATGTTATGGTACCTATTCTATTATCATGTAATATATGTGATAGTTTATATTATCATATACTTTTTTTTCAAAAAATATCTTTTATGATGATATTGTGATATAGGAATTTCATAACAATGTCAACATAATTTCTAGGTTTAGAGTACTAGTATACCTCAGTCACTGCCTGATTGTAAAGATGATGTGGGCTATTGTCAGAGTTTCACTTGGACATGATTGATACATGTTAATATTTGTTGAAAGACATTTCCAACCTGTCTTTACAGTTTATCTTGGACACCTCACAAGAAGCTCCTGGATTTGTTCTGGGTGGTGCCTTACCACTGTACAAATTAGATGTAAGATGATAGGTCATTTGTTCTCTTCTTCTGTAGTCCTGTAAATGCATTCATTTAAAGAAAGGTTCTGTTAGACATGAGTGTATAGGATTTGTCTGTCTGGACAATGGTTTTTTGGGGGCCAGGGGTTTGGGTTAGGCTTCTATTGCATGCATGGATTAGTATAGCTTTAATGCCTTGGATAATTTTATAAAAAAAAACTATGAACCAATTTTGATGTCCCTATCAATCGTTGTCAAAAGGGAAGGAAAGTACTGACTATTTGTTTATGACTGAGGTTAATCTTAGAGTGCTATAGATGGATTGTGCCAAATTGGTGGAAGTTTTTGTTGAAAGGCATCAAAATTGGTATTGGCTATTTCACATGCCTCTGCTTTTCCGAATGATGTCTTTGTTGATTTTTTTTCTTTACTTGTCAAAATTTGGAGAAAATTGTTTTTCTTTTAAAAACTTTGTCACCCTTTTCATAGATACAAGCTTTAAAATGGTGGGTGTAGGACTCTCTTTGTTCATCGTAAAACATATTCACTTAGTTGAACTTCTGATATTCTAAATTTTTTAACATCCTTTCTTTGCAGTTTATTTCTTTTACTATTGTTCCTCTTTTCCTCACATATATTTTAAGACTTGTGCCATCTGGTTTTTGGAATTTGGATTTTGTTATTATTGTTGTTGCAACCAATGTTATAAAAAGCATTAGGCGCAAGGATCCATCGTTCTGGCGTGAAAACATTTCAAACTTTGAAGAAAATGATTTCCAGGTATGTGTTATTCGCTTTCTTCTGATTCTTTATTCTTCTCTGACCTTCAAAGAATGGATGTTCCTGGTATGTTGGACCTTCAATTTTTATATCAGTATTAAATAAAAGAATGTGATATGATGCATGTTGTATAGTTCATTTAGGTGGTTTTTCTGAGATCAAAATAGTTTGTGATTTTGCATGTTAGGTGCTCTCGACTAGGTTTGGTAGAATTGTTCCCAACTTGATTTCGAGGAAACACACGAACAGCGCTGCTACAGGTATATATGTCTTTTCTAATACTTTATGTTATTGGGTGATGTACAGTTTGCGAGACTGAAACACATTGTTATTGTCAGGTTTCAAGTTGTAGACGCATGTTTATATTACATGATTAACATGGAAGGTGGGATTTATATAAGTTTTTATTTGAAATTGGTGTGGATTAGTTCTTGCTTGAGAGATAAAATGTTATTGCCAGCTGTATCATCTCATCCGGACATCGTGGAGGGATTAAGTATGAAAGGAAGATGGTGCTGTTTGGGTGTCTCTTATGATTTAAATCGGAATGCCACTGAAATTATTATCTAAAATCATGCTGATCCTATTGGCTTTGTTTTGAAGGCTCAAATGATTTGTTTTTGTTAGGTAAAATATGTTCCATTGTTTTTCCTTGCTACTCTTCTTCAGATACTTACTATCTTAATTTTGATGTGAAGTCATTTGATATAGAATGTTTCTTCTGCAGTATCCCTAGCCTTCTTTTTCTTCTTTCTTTTTCTGTAATTCTTATTATGTATTTGGACTACATAGCAGAAGTTTTGATGTATACAAGTACATTGAATTTATCATTAAATTTGAGCTTCATCTTTTTTTTTGTTTTTTCCACTGGCAGTTCTTTGTGCATTTTTTTGGACTACGACTTCTATACATTGCTTGGAGATCAGATTCCAAGACATCCCAAAAGAAGGAAATGGATGAAGTATGATTTCCTCTACTAATTTCATATTCATTCATGTCTTTAATCAGTTTTCCCTTTACTATTAGTGAAAATGCATCATCTCAGACACATGATTGGAAATTATAGGTCCCTTTTTTTGTGAAATTTGTTATCATTTGCAATTTTATTAAACTACTCTTGCATCCATCAATCTAAACACCCATTATAGGGGAGAGAAGTGAGATTTCGTGAATTGATGATTGCTGAAGTATAGCTCCACTACTACATTTTTGTGCATTGAATTCATAAACAGGCAGTTGCGCGTTACGTATTTGTTGTTCTCATTCAACAATTTTTACTTCACTATGGGGTTTTAAATTTATGTATGCCAATCCATGTTGCCTCCTACTATATTATATTACTTGAGATCTTTGACATTTCACAGTCGTACAATGGGTAGTTCAGTCTCTTGTCTTCCAGCTCCATCTTCCTTGAGCTTCAGATTAAACACTTCTAATTCTTTCAATCCATTCTACCACTTTATTATCATTCTTTTCTCATGTTTAATATATAATAAATTGAAATTGTTCAAGGTTTGTCTTTCTAACACTCCCATCTTTTTAATCAATTTGAAAGGATGTTTCCCAACCTTGGCCACAGTCTTGGTTTGGATTAGAGTGAAGCCCTTTCAAATGTCACAAATGAGATGCACAAGATATCAAATTCCATTTCTTTCATTGTCACATAGCAAATATGGATTTCTTTGTGATGTCTTGCTGACTTAATAAAATATTTCTTTGAAGGGTTTATTGATGGAAGGTTTTTTCGATGTCATTACATGATTTATCAGATCTTACCCGTCAGACAGTTAGGTCCATCATCTAAGATTGGATGACAAATACATCTTTAGTATGTGATGTTTTATAACAATCATGGATGTGAAGTTATTTAGGGTGTGTTTGTGTCATATGAAAAGTGCGGGAAAGTAACAAAATTTCCTCTGACTACCCAAAAACTTGTTGTTTGTACCAAACAAGTGGAGGGAAAAAAATTTCCCCACGCAGATGAGAGAAAATGAGAGAATATGTGATTTTCTCTCTACATATACAAGAACAATTCAAACAACATTTATGTGATTTTTTGTGATTCTTGTTTAATTTTTTTTCTTCTATTCTTCATATTTGATTTATTGAGTGATTTAGATTTTTTTATTTGTTGAATAGATCTAGATTAAGATCTTAGATCTTAGATTATTATTTTTGCCTAACCTATGTAGACTAAGATCTTAGATTTGTTTTTGTGATTTACTTTTTTATTTGTAGAATAGATCTAGGATTTTTTTTCTAACAATTTTTATTTTTCATCAATTTCCATCACTAGCATAAACAACAGTTTTTATTTTCTCTCACTTTCTATTACAGGCACAAACACCATATAAATTGATCAAAGGAATAATTTATTTTCCATCAGTTTCCCTTTTACTCAAATTTCATCACTTTCATTTTGTGTTTGTGCACACGCACTTAGGGTATGTTGCTTTGATGATTTTGTTTAAGTAGAGGATTGATAGTTTAACAACTTATTATATTTGTATATACAAGTGTTGATTAAATTTGGGGTGATGATTTTTGCTCATAGCTATTGTTTCTTGTTGAATGGATGTAGTTTTGGGAAAATTTTATTCAATTACATAAATAATTTGTTTGTTTTGTTCATCCAAAATCTCCCTTGCAATCACTGATTTAAGAAGCATGAAATTAAAATTAACAAAAGTATGGTTGACTAATTAAACATTGATAATTGCTTGTTTATGAATCATGTAGTCACCAGTGATTTAGTTATATATACATATATAAATATTGACCAGCTGTTTGTTTTTAATTTACTTTAAATTTTTTATAAAATATAATACATTTTAAAAATAAATCAAACTTATTAAATTATTATGAAACAATGCATCTAAATTATTTTGTATTAATACATCTTAAAATATATTAAAAAATTTCATATGCATCTGCACGTGTACAGCAACCAGTAATAATGAAATAACCCAATATGCAACAATATAACATGCTTTGATCCCATAAAAACAAATTAAACAAAACACAATAACAAAAATATTACTCAATCAATGTTTTCAGCCTTCATAAATTAATGTTTTCAAGCTAACAAGACAATAAGACAAACAACATTTAATAATGATCAATGTTATCAGGTAACCAAGCAAAAAAAATGTTTTCAAGTTCATGAGAGAGAGGAGAAGAGAGAATAGAAAGAGCAGAGAGACGAAGAGAGAGCCCAAAGGAGAGAGAGACAGAGAAGGATGTCTCTTTTGTCGATGCAAAGAAAGCTCGTCCATCCCTTCAGTCGATGAAGCCAAACAAGAAGCTCAGGAAGAAGCCATTGATGAACTGAGAAAGAAGACAAGAAAATCTAGAAAAATAAATAACATGGTTTTATAAGAGAGATAAAACAGCAAAGCTAAAAGGTACCCTATCAAATTCCAACACAATCACACAATTATGCCCCACTCTACTCTCCCCCATGATTTTATTCGAAAGAAAGAAAGAAAAGAACTGATTCATTAATCCATTAATCACCAGCAAGTAGGAATGTAATTAACGAGAAGCATAATTTCATAAAATCTTGTTACTTGGATATTGAATAAGAAATGTTCTTAAATAAAGGGGGAAAATGTTACGTACTTACAAATTCAATGATAGTGAGGAACGAGATAATCACAACTGTTTTTCTCTGAAGCACCGACCAAGTCAATAAATATATGTGGATAAAGATTTCTCAAATACATTTCTGTCTGTTGTAGATCATCTTTCACACCACCAAGTAATCGCTGAACAAAAAAAAGTAGTTACAAAAATATTAAAACAAATTTATTAACAAATCAAACAATTGTATAATAGATTTTAAAAATTACCTCAACCTGTGTGTTCGTCTTGGGGTGAATTAACGTGTTATGAAACATTTTAACGTAACTCAAAAGGTTATCTTCATAATGATGATTTGTTACTCGAAAATTAGAACTATCCATAAGGTTGAAAACTTGTGGATCCATTCTGCTTATCCAAGAAAATGTTGGAGCAACAGGCAATGATCGAATAACATTTTTTATGTTATCATATCGGTTCATGATGTTATTCAACAAATTTAATTTTATGGCCCACTTCCACATGCCGGGCATGATAAAAGCTTGTCAGACCTGCAAAATACATTTACAATAATTAGTTTAAGAAAAATTGGTAATGAAATCATAATATAAAATTTAAAATGTATTCTAAAAGGTTTGCTTACTTAGATTTGTTGTAGGGGGGCTTTGAATTTGTAGCACTCTGTTGAATTCATTTTCTTCAATGTCAAAAATATTTAAACAATGTTCCAAATACAGGGCAAGATTTTCAAAATCTTCTTCTTTTCTGGAATCACTACCTATGATAACAGAAATAAAAAAAATTAATCAACAATAATGGAGAAGTTAAAGTATATAAGAAAAATATTACTTACAATGTATGAAACCCCCACCAATTTTCACAAGTGGGGTTCTGTAGTCTTTAAAAAAACATTTTTAGGGTCAAATGTCTTGTTGGTGACCCCTTTTGTGTGTAGAAACTCAAACCCACGTAATATTTGTCTACAACATTTAAAAGACAAAATCAAATTAAATTAAATTTATAAATAAGTGAACACCAATATATGAAGAAAAAGTTACCTAACGATATCATTGAAGCTTGGTGAAACATCTGTTCTACCACCACCACCCACTACGGTACAATATGGATGTACCCGGACTATGAAATCAAGTGTTGTTTCAAACAAATTGTACACCTCACAAAAATATTTTGCAGAACGTCTTCGAAAATTATACGTGGGGTCATCACAAGTGAATGGTTGATTTCTTGAATTATACAATTATAAGTCGATTCTCCTTTAAGTAGAACAAGGACATGTTCTTTCTTGCCACCAAGTGATACAAGGTATGCATGATGAAAGTGTATGTCGCCATGAAAAGAACTATATATTTCTAAATTTGTATTTATCCCATTCACCTTTTGAAAAGGAATGCCTGAAAATAATACCATAATAATAAAAAAATAAATTGAATTAGAATTTGCATTAAAATGTCTGATAACATAAAAAAAAGAGTAAAAACCAATTAAAACAATAAAAATTGGCACGTATTTTTGCTTATCAGTAGCTAATTTTATAGAATATGTTTGGCATACCTGCATTTGATGTGTTTCCTCTTTCCATCCTTGAGATAACCTTACATTGAACAACACAAAAAACAAAATTTCTTTAAATTATTGCATTAGAATAAGAAAAAAATTATATAATTTAGTTGAACTATATAGAAAATAAACTTTCTTAAACAAACAGAAGTAATCAAATCATATATTTCACAAAAGATCTATCACCACCCCCATCCCAAACAAAAAATAATGAAGTAGATTTTAATGAAAATTTGATTTGAAAGATCTTCTTGGATTAATCTTAGTTGCATTAATCTATGTAGGATGTAGCATAGGGGAAGAATAAATAAACAAAAAACAACTAATACAGAGGTAAGCCAAAAGAAAAAAGAAAAAGAAAAGAACTGATTCATTAATCCATTAATCACCAACAAGTAGGAATGTAATTAACGAGAAGCATAATTTCATAAAATCTTGTTACTTGGATATCGAATAAGAAATGTTCTTAAATAAAGGGAAAAAATGTTACGTACTTAAAAATTCAATGATAATGAGGAACGAGATAATCACAACTGTTTTTCTCTAAAGCACCGACCAAGTCAATAAATAGATGTGGATAAAGGCTTCTCAAATACATTTCTGTCTGTTGTAGATCATCTTTCACACCACCAAGTAATCGCTGAACAAAAAAAAGTAGTTACAAAAATATTAAAACAAATTTATTAACAAATCAAACAATTGTATAATAGATTTTAAAAATTACCTCAACCTGTGTGTTCGTCTTGGGGTGAATTAACGTGTTATGAAACATTTTAACGTAACTCAAAAGGTTATCTTCATAATGATGATTTGTTACTCGAAAATTAGAACTATCCATAAGGTTGAAAACTTGTGGATCCATTCTGCTTATCCAAGAAAATGTTGGAGCAACAGGCAATGATCGAATAACATTTTTTATGTTATCATATCGGTTCATGATGTTATTCAACAAATTTAATTTTATGGCCCACTTCCACATGCCGGGCATGATAAAAGCTTTCAGACCTGCAAAATACATTTACAATAATTAGTTTAAGAAAAATTGGTAATGAAATCATAATATAAAATTTAAAATGTATTCTAAAAGGTTTGCTTACTTGGATTTGTTGATAGGGGGGATCTTAGAATTTGTAACACTTTGTTGAATTCATTTTCTTCAATGTCAAAAATATTTAAACAATGTTCCAAATACAGGGCAAGATTTTCAAAATCTTCTTCTTTCCTGGAATCACTACCTATGATAACAAAAATATAAAAAAAATTATTCAACAATAATGGAGAAGTTAAAGTATATAGGAAAAATATTACTTACAATTATGAAATCCCCACCAATTTTCACAAGTGGGGGTTCTGTAGTCATTAAAAAAACATTTTTAGGGTCAAATGTATTGATGTTGACCCCTTTTGTGTATAGAAACTCAAATCCACATACTATTTGTCTGTAACATTAAAAGATAAAATCAAATTAAATTAAATTTGTAAATAAGTGAACGCCAATATATGAAGAAAAAGTTACCTAACGATATTTTTGAAGCTTGATGAAACATATGTTCTACCAACACCACCCACTACGGTACAATTAGATGTACCCGGACTATGAAATCAAACATATCGTACACCTCATAAAAATATTTTGCAGGAACGTCTTGAAAAATTATACGTGGGGTCATCACAAGTGAATGGTTGATTTCTTGAATTATACAATTATCAGTCGATTCTCCTCTCACTAGAACAAGTACATGTTCTTTCTTGCCACCAGGTGATACAAGGTATACATGATGAAAGTCTGTGTCGCCATGAAAAGAATTATATATTTCTAAATTTGTATTTATCTCATTCACCTTGTGAAAAGGAATGCCTGAAAATAATACCATAATAATAAAAAATAAATTGAATTAGAATTTGCATTAAAATGTCTGATAACATAAAAAAAAAAAAGAAGAGGAAAAACCAATTAAAACAATAAAAATTGGCACGTATTTTTGCTTATCGGTAGCTAATTTTATAGAATATGTTTGGCATACCTACATTTGATGTGTTTCTTCTTTCCATTCTTAAGATAACCTTACATTGAACAACACAAACAACAAAATTTCTTTATATTATTGCAATAGAATAGGAAAAAAAAATTATATAATTTAGTTGAACTATATAGAAAACAAACTTTCTTAAACAAACAGAAGTAATCAAATCATATATTTCACAAAAGATCTACCATCCCCCTCCCAAACAAAAAATCATGAAGTAGATTTTAATGAAAATTTGATTTGAAAGATCTTCTTGGATTAATCTTAGTTGCATTAATCTATGTAGGATGTAGCACAGGGGGAAGAATAAATAAATAAAAAACAACTAATACAGAGGTAAGCCAAAAGAAAAAAAATAAAGACAATCTTTACAAATGTTTTCTATTGTTTTAATAAATTATTTAAAGGAAATCCAAGTGATAAAGAATAAAATTGTTTGAATCTATATTTCATCATATGTTGAGCTGGTCATACAAAGATCTGGAAAAAAAATTTCTATCTCATGTTGTCCGATAAGATAGACATTTCAATTACCACTTTTACCATCTTATTAATTGTTACAATGGGGTTATCCAAGCTTGTAGGGATTACTGAGCTTTTCATTTGACCCGCAAGAAGTGGACATGGTTTTCGAAAGCCAAAATTAATCTGACCAAATGACAATCAACTTTTCCTCATCCACAGAATTTGGTCAGTGTTGTATCAATTTGTAGTTTTAAAAGGGTTATGGAATAAAAAAGATTGTGTATTGGTTTTAGCTAAGGATGTAAACCAATTTATTAAGATAATTGTAGATAATTAACAGGCTTACAAATAATCAGTCAATCAAAAAATATGTTTGTCTAAGAGCCTCTCCAGTTCTCTACCCAAATGGCAATTTTAAATTTGAATAAAAACACTTAAAAATATCTCTAACCATTTACCCATACTCATACCAAATCAAATTTTTACTCAAATTTTTATCCAAATCAAAGGATATTCAGATCTTTACTCAAATCAAAGGATAAGAAATTCATCCCTTGCTAGGAAGTGACACAACACAAGTTTCATAGATGGGATTACTTTTTTTCACTAATTAAGAAATTACCAACACAAAAAAAAATATCATAAAAAATTACAAAATATTTTTTTTAGAAAAACAGAAATTGGATTGCATATCATATTTATTTATAAAAAAAATTGATCATGATAAATTTGAAATAAATAAATCTCTCAATCAATTTAAATCTTAAATTTTTTTCAATAAAACCCCCAATCCCAGTAACCCATTCACAGAACTTAATATATGCTATATTAAATATATAAAAAAAACATAGACAAGAACCTCTACAAAAAAAACTGCTATATTAAATCCCAGTAACCCATTCTTCTGTTTTGTTTTGTTTTTTTATTTTTTGAAGGCAGGGTGGGAAGACAGTGCCCAAACCTTAATTTTCTCTCGCCTTTGTTTTTTTTTTTTTTTTTTCAGACCTATATAACTCCTTTGAAAAGTAATATATGGTCTACCAGATTTCAAAAAAATAAAAACATAGACAAGGTTTATCACCTTGGGTGACTGATGGAGAACAGGTGCAAACAGTGCAAGAGCTTGAGCTTGTGATGTTTTTGAAAAATGATGGTAGGCTAGCAAGAGCATGAGATCTCTTATAAAGATGGTGACCTTTCCATATTTGGAAAAAAGTTATTTTTGAATATTTTTTTATCTATTTATGGCAGTCATTATATGAAATCAATTCTGAACCCCAATTATATCAAATGATTCAATAAATTAAAAAATCAACTATCAAATTACACACAAAAAAATCACCCCCGAAATAAAATTTGGTTAAAATAGTTTTGAAAATAGTTTCTTAACCATCTGTTTGTCTTTGTGTTCAATCATTGTTTTGTTTTTGGGAAAAGTGTATAATACTTTTGAAAATCTATTTCTTTTCTTAAATCCTAACAACCTCCTCCTCCCCCCCCCATATAACTAAAAGTCAAATCACTCATTCGGTAACTATAGATTACAAGTTAACCTAATATAAATTTAGGGATTTTTAGTTTTAAGCCCCTGTAAACATCTATGGAATCAATCCCTCCCTTCTTTATAATTTTAAAATACCCCTTTAATCCATTTACTTTTAGTCCCTCTGTCATACATCCGTTCATGTACCATTACTTTGAAAAGATTTTTATTTTTAAGATATGTTATTTAAATCCAACTTCAAATGATTTTTCTTATTACTCCTTAGAGGATTTTGAATATTTTGATATTTGAAACTTGTATACAAAATTTTGTAGATTTTTATTTTGCAGCAAATTTTTCATGCATAATAAAAGTTTTAATAAAAGAAAGTTTAGAACCAAAAATAAAATTGTCATTAACTGTTATAAATTTTTAATGGCGTTAAATATTTAAATTTAGTTCAAAACTCACTCAAAATATTCTAATTTAATATTTCACAATTTTCAACCAAGACATTTAATAATGAAAAATCTTTAAAATTTGCTTTCTAATCATTCTTTTTCTGTTTGTGTATAATCCTAATTAGTTATGTATAACCCCCCATTTAGGGTGGATAAACTGAATTGGAGAATAAGGAATAGCCTGATAACTATTCTCAGAAAAAGCTAGAATTGCTTATCAGGGCTTATCTATACCAATGGATAAAAATATCCTTCTCTATCATTTTAAAAAAAAATATCTTACCTAACACTCTCTGCACACATTCCAAAAATTGTCACATCTATCATATCACACACACATCTCTCATACTTATTCTCAAACACAAATAATTTGTGCAGGGGTATAATTGTCATTTAAAAATTTATAAACTCTTATATTCATTTCTTATCTACCATTTATTCTTACTTTATCTAAGGTGAATCAAACAACAAAAAAATCAATTTTACGTTTCCCAATTAGAATAACATAAAAGACAACCAAACAAAAATTTACCTATTCAACATGGATTTTTATGTATCCCAGTATAATTATCAAGGGCGAATAATCTTATGTCACACCCCAAATGGAGGGTAAGATAATGCAATATCAGATTGGATGAATAACATTGAGATTATCATTAAACATCTTATTCTTCATCAACCGAAACACTACAACCTTTATTATTATAATTTTCCAATGAAAATAACTGAAAACATAACCAAACACAAAATCTCTTATTTCATTGATAAAGTCAACAATTCCTGGAATAGATATAAACCCCATAATAGCTTATGCCTCTATCCAAACGGACCCTAAATCTTTATCCCCCCGTTTGGGGTGGAGAATAAAGGGTGGATAGGGGAGAATACAGTAGAATAAGCCTCAAACAGCTGTTTGTTTGACAAGAATAAGCACCTTGATAGTTATATCTGAATAAGATAGGATAAGGTCTGATAAGTATTCTAAAAAAACGGTGGAATTGCTTATCAAGGCTTATCTATGCCAATGGATAAAAATACTCTTCTCTGTCATTTTAAAATATTTATCTCACCTAACACTCTCTGCACACATTCCAAAAATTGTCACATCTATCACACTCATATCTCTTATACTTATTCTCAAACACAAATAATTTATGCAAGGGGTATAATTGTCATTTTAAACGTCATAAACTATTATCCATCTCTTATCTACCACTTATCCTTATTTTATTCAAGGTGAACCAAACAATAAAAAGATCAATTTTACGTTTCCCAATGAGAATAACAGAAAAGACAATCAAACAAAAATTTACTTATTTAGCATGGATTGTTATCTATCCCAGTATAGCTATCAAGGACAAATAATCTTATGTCACACCCCAAACGGGCCCTATGAGAATGGGGACAAATATATATATAAATCCTTGTAACACCAAAAAAATAAAAAAATAAAATTGTGAGAATAACCACACCCTTTCCGGGAATTTTTCTACTAGGATCAAAGAAAACATGCTCTTTCTCATACACTTTTCATTCAAACTGTTTTCAAAATCAGAATTTTAAAAATACAATATATTTTGTAATAAATATTTCTTTAAAAATAGTATATTTAAGCATGGAAAAATTATTGGGTTTTTAATTTTTAACTTTCCACAAACCATCGTATTTAACGATTGATCACTCACTTATTCGTATTTGGATTTTACTCTGCAGATTTAAAGGATAATTCATTTTTATTCTCTATCAGAGACTAAAAAAAGTAAATAATTTACAGATAGGTCTCTATCAGGGAGTAAAAAGAAATCATCTTTTAAATCTGGATAGTAAAACCCAAATATGAAGAAGTGAAAGATCGATCGTTAAATATAATGGTTCGTGGAGAATTAAAAATAAAAAACCCAAAATTATTTGGATTCATGTGAAGTACCCCGCGTGTTGTAAAAGTCATCAATGTGTTTTAAAAACTCAGAGAAAAATATATATAACCCCACAGACATAATTCAAAAAGGTAAATGACTCTCTTGTATTAAATAACTATTGACAAAACTAGAATATGTTTGGATATTTTGTTATCTCAACTCAAGTAAAAAAATATAATTCAAATAATTATATGTAAACTAGAAAAAACACGAATAACATTTCACAATTACGTTTTTACCCGTCTCTTCTAAGAAAAAGTCTTTTACTTCTTCGATCCCAAATTTAATTTCAATAATTTCAATTCATAATTTTAAACTAGATAAACAATTTATATATTTATTAATTTATAATTAAATTCAAATAATATAATATTATCATGATTAGGGGATGCTTATAAAATGAAAGGATATTCAAGAAATAATTCACTGTTAAAAGAAAAAAATAGTACTCTATTTCATGAAATTATCAAAATGAAATTATATTTCAAAAGATCTATAAATAAATACCAAATCCCCTCCTCTGCTACTTCCAACTAGAATAGATCGAGAAACGACGAGGAATCTGTCAAGGAAAAAATAAGATTTCTACTTTTAAATTTCAAAATAACAAAGAAAGACACGACGCAACAATAAATAGGTAAATTGTCAAATAAAAAAAATACATAGCACATGTTTAGAACAGATTTTAACACATTTTTTATTTCCATATGATATACAAAATCAAATTGCCATAAGATAAATAAACTACGAACAACAGCTCCATATCAAGTAGGCATAAAGTACAACTTAATTAATTAAAACTAAAAGGGTTCAATTTTTTTTTAATATAAGAGGGACCCTGTGGCCGTTTTTACTGTTGTGTTGTAGCTACTGGGGATTAAAATGCTTCAATCGGACAATATATGTTAGAAATAAGATGTTAATCGTATCATTAGAATTTGATGTTAATGAATACCAAAAAATTACCTTGTACCTTGCTTCTTTAAAATTCAATCCTCATCGATTCTTTCAAGAGAATAAACGTATAACAATTGAAATTATATTAACACTTGACTCAAATTTAGCAAAGAGTATTCATTTCAAGATTGTTGGAAATATTTTTAGAAATAATGAAAAAAATGTTGTATCTCAATCAAATTTGAAAAACCCATATATCATATGATTTATAATATAAATAATAAAAAGGTTGAGAGTAAAATGGTTAAAATCGCATGGTTGAGAGGTACATAGAAGATTAAATGAATATGTCATCCATTCGCATGAAATTGCACTGACATAAGTGGTTCCTAAGATAAAACTCGACCCGCGATTCCATCGACTCCCTGAGGTGTGATCAAGTGGAGTCCTCAAACCGAATCATTATAGGTGTGATCAACAGGGGCTTAATGATTTCTACATCTTTCTTTCTTTCTTTTTTCTTTGAACCATTGTAGGGTCATATACAACACTGATTTATTTAGACGTAAACCATATCACTCATCGCATATTATATTAATTATAATAATATCTTAATCTATATATATAAAAAAAAGTTTGAATTTAATAACATAAAATAACAGAGTTTCTTACTTATAAAATAAAAATGAATATATTAAATGGTGGATATAAAAGAGAGGAGGCTATTTATTTTAGAAATGAAGTAGATAGTAATTTAATTAATTTGTAAATGGTAGAATAGTAATTTAATTTAAGATTTTTTTATTAAATTTGATATTAACCACAAAAAAGAGTAGAAATCTGATTCTACCATATTTTTTCACATGTCATTATTTTAATTCTTGTGGATTCTCGCAATTACCATCAAGATTACAACTAACTAAATACTGAATTTTTCACATTTTTCTGTTAATTTCACATGGAATTAAAATTATTCCAAAATGACACGAACCAAACGGGTCTAATGGATGAGCATTATTCTTTTTAAAATGACAAGCATACCCTTGATACGTGAAATGAATTAAATTATCCAATTTTTTGCTTTTCTAAATATTGCTTGCCAATAATTGAGGTTCAATTGATTTTTTTTTTAAAGAAAATTATGGACAAATAATAACACTGCTTCTCACACTTGGGGTTCAATGTGGGAGCAACATGTTGTGTAACGGGACATTATACGACACATGTATAAGTGCAACCCGGCCAATAATAAGTCCACTTGAACCGAGGTCATATTACCCATCCAAATGCTTATCATGAATTGTTCAGAGCATCTCCAATAGACATGTTAACTTATTAGTTAGTGTCAGATTTTTAGAAAACATGTAAAAATTGTGCTCCAGTGAAAGTGTTAAGGGCATCTTAAATGTGAGCTCTAGCTGTCATATGTTAAGGGAAGTGTTAAATTTGACCAGTGCTTTAACCATCCAAAGAGGGATGGGACAGACGCAGGTGCATGTGAGCACCGTGGGGCCCACATGTACATATGTGCAAGTTTTTCACTTTTCCCTTATGTACATATGTGCAAGTTTTTCACTTTTCTTTTTCACTTTTCCCTTACGTACATATGTGTAAGTTTTTCACATTTCCCTTGTGTACTTGTGGGTCGGAACTTTGGATCGTCGGTAGCTGTGCTACATGATTCATCCCTTGGATTTTTTTTCATTAATATGTGGATGTTTGCTTTTGGAAACCACTGTGTATGTTTGATTTTTTTATTTTACTAGTTAAATTAAATAATATATGTGATGTAAATTGTGGATTATTAATAAATTTAAATTAATTAAGGCAAATAGGCAATTACTACATACTTCTATTACATCATTATTTTACTATTAGTTTTTTTAGCTCTTATCTGATATGTGGGATACATAGCATGGTTAAATACTTATACAACTTTTTTTTTAAAGAACTAAATAGATTTTTCACCCATAGACATCCTTCACTGTCTTTGTTGTTTTTATTACTTTCATTACAACCCATCGTGAGGATGGAGTGTGTGAATGACAAAAATTTGAAAAAGCTGGGATTGATCAGAGGGTGGTTGTGGGTGAAAATTGTGAAAAGATGAGGTTTTACCTCTCGTACATTTGTACAGTGCATAAAAAGGCACGCCCTCAGTACATTTAGGTTCAGACATTTATATTGTTCTCGTTTATAAGAAATTGAATCAACTTATGTATTGATTAAGTTAGGTGGGAATTATTGAATTCGAGTACAGTATTGATGGAGGGGATTTATTTCATGACCACCTCAATAATTTTTTTTTTTTAATTCATTAATGTTGATTTGACTTATTGCAGTAGAGGAGAGCATTGATGTGCCTTGTGGGAGTGAGTTGTGTCAACTCAAAATTAGGTGTAAAAGAGAACATATTTTTAAATATTTGATAAACAAATATTTTTTTATAGGACATGTATTCATGCAACACATGTTATAAATTAAAATTGATCCAATGCAATACATGTGATATAATATGATCATTCCATCTATGTGTTTCATTTTGCATTGAGTTAGAGGGAAAAAATAGGGATGACTGAATAATCCACTCTTTAAAGTTATAAAAAAAAACAACAACAAAAGAAAAAAAAAAAAAAAGGTTAGAAATGCTCTTTTATATATAAACGAGGACAAAGGCTATAAATGCTCTTTTTACTTCCCATTTCTTACTCCCCATTTCTGCTTATGCATACAATTAAATGGGTTTTCTCTATTTTTGGCATCACTTCTTGAAACAATTAATCGAAAAATCAATATAACTCCCTCAAAAGCTATCTAAATCGATTTTAATTTTCGTAAAATTGAAAAATAGCTATAGGATCAATATTATTAGAAAAATATTGTTTCAGTCTCATGTCTCTCCACTTACAATCTTAAAGTTATCAAATTGTCATCATTACTTATTTTCAAAAAATTAATAAAACTCTCAAGAAACTTATGAAAATCGAAGAAATGTTCCTATAAAATCAATAAATCCCAACAGGTCTATATATTACTAGAAAATGTTTATTATAGTCCCTACTGTAACTGAAATTAATCAAATCTGTAGTTAATTCTAACAATACATGATAAACTACTATAATACCATTTTTTAAAAATTCATAAATTTCCTGGCCATTATATCGATTTTTGGTCATAAATTAGAATTAACTCATATCACACGAAAGACATTTTGGTTGTATATTTAGGTCCTTTTAAATTTGTTGGACAAATCAGAGGGTTATATGAATACGTTTATTAAGTCTCATGATATAACAGATGGTGGAGTATTCCCGACATATTCTTTGTTTTTTATGTAAAGTTAAATAAGGGGTTTAAATACTTAACCATGTAATAATTCAGGGGGTTACATGGATATTTGAAAAAATGTAACAGTAATATGGACATATGCTAACTTTCAGTTAATTATATGCATTTAACCCTCATTTTTAATCAAGGAGGTGTTACTAATTAAGGAAAAATCCAGACAACCCCCAGAAATCTGACTGAAATCCATATAACCCCGTGATTTTCCTTAAAATCCATATAACCCCCTGAAAACATTTAATAAATCCAAATAGCCCTCTGAATAAAATTTTCGTTTATAGATGATAAATATTTTGTGAATATCTAGTTTAATTAGCCCTCACTGAAGACATAATATACGAAAAATCACTAAAATGTGTTAAAAATACGAAAAATCATATGAAAATTTCGATTTTACCATCTCTGTATATATTATAAAACCCTATCCAGATGAATAAAATTGTCATTTTTGAAATTTTTTCTGTATTTTTAACACATTATATGATTTTTTTGGTATGTTGTATTTTCTATCATAGTTAATCAAACACAATATATTCACAAAATATTCATCATTTGTAAATGTAAATTTTATTCAGGGGGTTATTTGAATTTATTAGGTGTTTTCAGTAAGTTATATAGATTTTAAGAAAAGTTAGGGAATTATATGAATTTCAATCAGTTGGGGGTTATATAAAATTTTTTCTAATTATTAAAAGCATCTTTAAACGCCTCTCTATTGTTTTTTCAAAACTGTGGTGAGAGTTATCTTCATAACTTTGTGTTGTATGATGGTTGGCTTTTATTTTTTGGTTAAAGATACTTTAACAAAAAATAAATAAAAAAATATATAATAAACTTGTATTATATTTTTAGGTTTTTTTATTTTTAAGTCCTCATAAAATATATGATCTAGTGATCGATCCATCACTTCTTCATATATAAGTTTTAGTCCTCAAATTTAAAGTATGTGTTCATTTTTAGTTGCTGACACGGAATAAGAAAAAAATCAAATAATTTAAGTTTAGATATCTCTTAAACACTAAAACTAGAATATTAGTCTTAATTAATATTTTGATAACTAAATAAAATCAGAAAAAAATTAAAAGATTTCAAGTTCTATCAAGATAGATTTTTATAAATAAGATTAAACAACCATACGTTTAATTATTTGTCCTTCTATCCTAGACTATCATGTCTATTAATATGATTACTTCACTCGACAATGAGTTGGTTGGTAATTATGAGATTGTTTTGCAGGAAAAAAGCGTTACATTGATTATTGTACCACCTGACAATACAATTATTATTACACTTCACCTGACAATTCAATTAATCATTGTACTCGAAAGAGACCTGTATTAAAAAAACAAACATAAACCATTTCCACCGGAGTTCTACGTATGTATAATGCCAGATGATTAGTTATATTAATTTTTGTAAAATAGACAAACAGTCTAAACCACATCCGTATTTGTATTAATGTTGCAGTGATCAGATTCTAATTAGGTAAAACTATATATAAGATTATACAGTTCAGAATAGACTATATAAGTTACTAATTCTATATATGCAGTAGATGTGTTATGGATCAATATTGAATGTGAAATCATCTGATATAATTCATCAATCTTTGTTAATTGAGAAACACTGAATTGATGGAGTGTCTACAAAACCGTCGATATAACTTACATCTATTCCAAACCTCGTCATAAAGAACACTACTTTGCATACACCTGACACGATCATTCTATATCCTTATCGTGTATACATTCAGTTAAAACCTATTTGGATAGCATTTATAAAAGCTTATTCGTGAATTGGTGAAATCGTCATCATTAACTGGAGGTATTTTTTGCTTATATTTTAACATAATTGGTGAAGGAGTTTTTAATATACAATATTTTGAACCAGGATTAATTAAATAAAATAATAGAAGAATAATCCTAATCTATTAATAAAAATTTAGTTCAATGTGCCGTTTGAATTTCCATAAATGTTTATAGAAGTTTAAATAGACTTTAAGAAAAGTTAGGGGTTATATGAATTTCATGTAGTTTATAGTGAGTTATTTGGAATTTTCCCTTTTCTTAAAACTTGTCTAATGGGCATATTTATTTTGAAGACTGATATTTAGCAATGTTATAAAAATTGAACTGTTTATTGAACAGTAAAAATTCCGTCACTTACCCTTTGTTCTTTTGTCACGATTGGGGAAGAAATTCCCCCAACCGTAGCAGAGGAAAAATAAGGGAAAATGTGATTTTTTTTCCTCCACATATACAAGAACAATCCAAACAACATTTACGTGATATTTTTTGTGATTCTTGTTTAAATTTGTTTTTTCTATTCTTTCATATTTAATTTATTAAGTGGATCTAGATTTTTTATTTGTTGAATAAATCGAGGTTAAGATCTTAGATCTTAGATTATTATTTTTTCCTAACCTATATAGATTAAGGTTTTAGATTTATTTTTGTGATTAATTTTTTTATTTGTTGAATCGATCTATGATTTTTTTTCTAATAATTTTTATTTTTTTATCATTTTTCATCACTGACATAAACAACCGTTATCATAAAATCTTCTTGTTCTTGGATATTGAATAAGAAATGTTCTTAAATAAAGGGGGAAAATGTTACGTACTTACAAATTCAATGATAGTGAGGAACGAGATAATCGCAACTGTTGTTCTCTAAAGCACCAACCAAGTCAATAAATATATTTGGATAAAGGCTTCTCAAATACATTTCTATCTGCCATATATCATCTTTCACACCACCAAGTAATCGCTTAACAAAAAAAAGTAGTAACAAAAATATTAAAACAAATTTATTAATAAATCAAACAATTGTATAATAGATTTTTTAAAATTACCTCAACCTGTGTGTTCGTCTTGGGGTGAATTAACGTGTTATGGAACATTTTAACGTAACTCGAAAGATTATCTTCATAATGATGATTTGTTACTCGAAAATTAAAATTATCCAGAAGGTTGAAAACTTGTGGATCCATTCTACTTATCCAAGAAAATGTTGATAAAAGCTTGTCAGACCTGCAAAATACATTTACACTAATTAGTTTAAGAAAAATTGGTAATTAAATTATAATATAAAATTTAAAATGTATTCTAAAAGGTTTGTTTAGTTGGATTTGTTGGTGGGGGGATCTTAGAATTTGTAGCACTTTGTTGAATTCATTTTCTTGAATGCCAAAAATATTTAAACAATGTTCCAAATATAGGGCAAGATTTTCAAAATCTTCTTCTTTCCTCGAATCACTACCTATGAAAACAGAAATAAAAAAAAATTAATCAACAATAATGGAGAAGTTAAAGTATATAGGAAAAATATTACCTACAATGTATGAAACCCCCACCAATTTTCACAAGTGGGGGTTCTTTAGTCATTAGAAAAATATTTTTATGGTCAAATGTGTATGAAACCCCCACCAATTTTCACAAGTGGGGGTTCTTTAGTCATTAGAAAAATATTTTTATGGTCAAATGTGTTGATGGTGATCCATTTTGTGTGTGGAAACTCAAATCCACATACTATTTGTCTGCAACATAAATCAAATAAAATTAAATTTGTAAATAAGTGAACACCAATATATGAAGAAAAAGTTACCTAACAATATTTTTGAAGCTTGGTGAAACATATGTTCTAGCAACACCACCCACTACGGTACAATATGGATGTACCCGGACTATAAAATCAAGTGTTGTTTCAAACATATCTTACACCTCATAAAAATATTTTGTAGGAACGTCTTGGAAAATTATACGTGGGGTCATCACAAGTGAATGGTTGATTTCTTGAATTATGCAATTATCAGTCGATTCTCCTCTCATTAGAACAAGTACATGTTCTTTCTTGCCACCAGGTCATACAAGGTATGGAAGATGAAAATCTGTATTGCCATGAAAATAATTATATATTTCTAAATTTGTATTTATCACATTCACCTTGTGAAAAGGAATGCCTGAAAATAATACCATAATAATAAAAAAATAAATTGAATTAGAATTTGCATTAAAATGTCTGATAACATAAAAAAGAGTAAAAATCAATTAAAAGAATAAAAATTGGCACGTATTTTTGCTTATCAGTAGCTAATTTTATAAAATATGTTTGGCATACCTGCATTTGATGTGTTTCCTCTTTCCATCCTTAAGATAACTTTACATTGAACAACACAAACAACAAAATTTCTTTAAATTATTGCATTAGAATAAGAAAAAAAAAAAATAATTTAGTTGAACTATATAGAAAACAAACTTTCTTAAACAAACAGAAGTAATCAAATCATATATTTCACAAAAGATCTATCACCACCCCCCTCCCAAACAAAAAATCATCAAGTAGATTTTAATGAAAATTTGATTTGAAAGATCTTCTTGGATTTATCTTAGTTGCATTAATCTATGTAGGATGTAGCAGAGGGGAGGAATAAATAAATAAAAAATAACTAATACAGAGGTAAGCCAAAAGAAAAAAAAAAAAAAAACTAAAGACAATCTTTACAAATGTTTTCTATTGTTTTAATAAATTGTTTAAAGGAAATCCAAATGATAAATAATAAAATTATTTGAATCTACATTTCATCATATGTTGAGCTAGTCATACAAAGATCTGAAATTTTTTTTTCTATCTCATGTTGTCTGATAAGATAGACATTTCAATTACCACTTTTACCATCTTATTAATTGTTACAATGGGGTTATCCAAGCCTGTAGGGATTATTGAGCTTTTCATTTGACCCGCAAGATTAATTTGACCACACCAATGAGGGAATGACAATCAAGTTTTCCACATCCAGAGAATTTGGTCAGTGTTGCATTTTTTAATGGGTTATGGAATGAAAAAGATTGTGTATTGGTTTTAGCTGATTGTGTAAGCCAATTTATTAGGATAATTGTAGATAATTGACAGTCTTACAAATAATCAGTCAATCAAAAATATGTTTGTCTAAGAGCATCTCCAGTTCTCTACCCAAATGTTTACTCAAATTTAAATTTAAATAAAAATCACTAAAAAATATCTCCAACCATTTACCTATACTCATACCAAATCTAATTTTTCTCAAACTTTTACCCAAATCAAAGGATATTCAGATCTTTATCCAAATTTTCAAAGATTATTTTTTTCTTCAACTCCAAAATTTTAAAAGATTTTAGTAATATAAAGTGCTGGTTGGAGATACACAATATCAAATGAAGTTTTTACTCAAATTTGTAGTGAAATTTAAGTATATGTTTGAGTAAGAGTTGTAGATGACTTAAGACAGTCTTGTAATATGCAAGAAATTCATCCCTTGCTAGGAAGTGACACAACACAAGTTTCATAGATGGGATTATTTTTTTCACTAATTAAGAAATTACCAACACAAAAAGTAATATCATAAAAAATTACAAAATATTTTCTTTAGAAAAAACAGAAATTGGATTGCATACCTGTGTCTCCAATTGCGCTCGTTGAGTCTCCAACTGCACTCGCTGGGTCTCCAACTGCTCTCGCAATCTCCCCAACTCGCTGGCCGTAGATGATGATGACATTGTGTTGGTTCCGCTGCACTGGACATAATTGGCAGGGCGTGGGCCCCATCCTAATCCACGTACATACCCTGACCGATGCCCAAGGACCTCTTGCGTGATCTCTAACTCATCGAACGATGTTGGTTGTCCCTCAACAGTAGACTGGAACTATGACTGTCGCCGCTCCTCCATCTCTCGCTACAAAATTGAATTTAACAAAATAAAATATAATTGATAAATGTACATGATGTCATCATTTCTAATAAATGTACATGAAGACCTTAATTAACATGAATGGATACATGTAGATATAGCACTAAACCTAAGATGAATATGTATAAAGAATAGGAAGAACAACCTTTTCATATATTGCGAAGCGGGTTATGCTTAACAATCTAAAATAATTAAAAAAAATAAACAGGAAGACCATGATTAACATGAATGGATATATGAAAAAAATATAAACATGAAGACCTTGATAAACTTGATCAACATGAATGGATATATGAAAATATATATTGCAAAGGAGTCAAAATATTATCAATGACCATCTAATTAACTTGAATGAAGACACAATGTGGTGGTAGTACCAGATGAATCAATTGCAGCAATTCTATAAATTTGAGTAGGCTTTGTTTCAATCTGGTGAAAAAGTCTTTGTTTCATTTCACTTCAACAAGAAACATAATGATCAGTGCTTCCATCAATTTGAGCAGGCTTTGTTTCATTTCAATATGGTGAAAAAGTCCATCTAAAATATTATCTAATCATTCATTTGAATATGCAGGCAACTGAAATGATGACTATATATACCTCATAGGGTTGATAAGATAGCACTTACCAATAATTTAATTATATATCCTAAAGTACCTCCATGACTTATCCACAAAATGAGCACCAAATGGTGATACAACTTTAATTTGAAATTGATGGTAAATATACCAACGACTCTATTAGTACTTTGCTGACAGTGGACTCATTTTCAATCAATATGAAATGTTAGCATTGACTTATCATGCTCAAACATGCATTAATAATTATGTATCAAATGATTCCACAACTTTTTTAAAAAATCCCAATTTCACAAAAGATGTTTTTCCCCACACCACAAGGAACTCTAATAAAATACATAACCACTTCTCATGGATTGCAAGCAACTAAAATACACAAACAAGAGTCTAAAAAGGCATAATATTATGACCAATATAATTCCAAACAAGAGGTTATGCTCCCATTGTGGATGATGCAAGGAAGACACTCTAGTATGAATAGTACATGTTCATTTCCATCATCTTTAGATTTTCTAAAAAGAAGACAGTCATGTTAAATGTTCACTCTTTTGAGCATGAATCTTCTTTTCATGAGAAGCATCAAATAAAGACCCCAATCTCTTTCACTGCTGTTAGTTGGGCTGTCATCTTCAATGCAGAAAACTTGGGGATGTGATAAATCAAATGTATTACAGGTCATCGAGCTATAGTTCTTTTCATCATCTAACAATTCGTAATATATAATGTTTAAGTTTTTTTAATCTTTAACTGGACTTCAATAAGTTTATCTGATCATGTGATTTAACATTTTCATCAACACGATGCAGTTAATACTAATTTCTGTTATGGCAAAAGCATTCCTATATCTTTCTTTGCAAGTACAAAACAAGAAAGCATTAAGAACTGTGTGAGAAGCAGAAAGGGACAACAGAGCATATTATTTTAATAAAACTGGCAGGGCAGCAACAAAATCAAGTGTTGTGTCCAACATAATAAGAGGTTTCGATAGCACACGACACTACCATGACATGATAAATGATACATTCATCAAATGCCCCCACCCCATCCAAAGATGGCATCCTAAACTCATGTTTTTAAGCATACAAATGAGGTTCTTATTTCTTTTCACTTCATGTGAGGTTCTAAAATCCATAGACTTCTAATATCCAAGAATGGGATTAAGTACTTAGATGTCGAGCAACTGCTTCATCGCTAACCCACCCTTTACTCTCGCTGAAGTGGGTGTCCTTGAACAAGTCCACCGGCCCCTGTAGATGTCCAAAAAACATTTATAACCAAATAAATTAATGTTAAATTGAGTAAAATAACTTATAAAAAATGTGTGATATAAAATCCATATTTTACCACTTCTTTCTGCATCTGGTGCATCACAAAGGGTTTTGATCCTGCCTGATGACCAAAAAATTGCTTCTCTCGATTTGCCTTATTAGTCCTTGACCTCGCCTGCATAAAATGAAATATAGATTAAACATGCATATTTTTTTGAGGCTAAGGCAGACCATATTATCAAATGAGTTAATTACTTGATAAGTATCAAAGCGAATGAAGTCAACAATCCACTCCCAATCGGCCTGGGTGACTTCCACAGCTGGGTGGGCCTATGGATCATTACCCTTGGCTATGAGTTCCTGTATCCTCTTGGCATGATCGCACCGTTGTTGTCACCACACCTGACCCAATTGCTTATTGATAAATTCAGAAGCAACGGCGTCTGTCACATCCCGATGAAACTTATTCTACACAGAGAAAAATTAAGTTATTAATGTTATCTTTTATAATTGAAAGAATTAAATTAAAAAATACAAACTTATTGTCAAAGCTTCGTTTGCGAACCTGAAGACGCCTAACCAACTCTGCATAGTCAGTCGAGCTAATGTCCCCCCAGCGATTGAGTCGGAGCGGAGCATGATTGCGATAAATCACACCGCACTCAGTGGTGAACATCTTGTTATGCTCAGCATTATTGGGTCTCCTCATCTTAAGATCGAATGCCAATTGGATGGGACCACGCAACTCTCTCACTAGCTTAGACGAATCTAATCCCATAGACGGGCCTCGCGTCTTCTTCCTCGGTGGGGAGGTGGGGTTGGTCGATGCAACCGTGCTAGCTGATGCATGTGTATCTGCTTAAAAACCAAAATTACATTAATTTAACAAAACTACAAATATTATTGAAGTAAAAAAATTATCAATATTAAATAATTATAAAAATAATCTTACCAGTGCTGCTCATACGTGGGGAAGGCTCATCCTCCACCTGTGTAAGCTGAACTTGAGGTGGAGTGCTTTCATGAACACTTGATGGGGTACTACCACTTCTTGAGGGGGTACTAGTTGAACCCCCTTGGGCTTGAAGAGCTCGAGATCGTCCTCTGCCTCGCCTACCACTGGAAGCCATCTGAAATGTAGAAAACTTATATCCACATATACATTGTCATAACATAAGAAAAACCAATACACAAATGAACTAATGCAAAACTACACAAAACGTCTAATTGAACATGTCATTTTTTGAAATACATATATTGTTATATCACAATCCTTAGAAGCACCAACACAAAATCTTGGATCAAGCTACAACTCTCCATCAGTGTCATAGTCTTCCTCATCTTCAGTAAAGTATTCAATAAGCGTGTCATTCTCCTGCTCTTCATCACATATGAAATCATCTAACAACGCAGGTTGACCATGTTGTGCTAACTCATCATCATGAATTATAGTTGGCTCAACATCCGTCCTGTGATATTCTTCTTCATGAAAATCATGATCAACCGACCACTGAAGATCTGATGACTCATTCTGTTGGTATGCAACTTGAGGCACTGGAGCATCCTCTTCTTCAATGACTTCTTTTTCAGGAATGTCCCACAGGTGCCTGTGTTGCACCTTGTGTACAACTTTCCAGTCTGATCCTAATTTTGGATCATCAATGTAATACACTTGCTGTGCTAGATTTATAAGAACATACAGATCATCCTCATACCAATATCAGAAAGTATTAATGCTTATGAATTGGTAATCCATTTGTGGTCTCCAACTCTTATTTGTATCTGTGTTATACCATTGACACTGAAATAACACAACTTGGTTGTCATTCATGTAATGGAGCACGACGGCTTTCCTCAAATATCCATAGAAGTCAATAATATCCTCACCATGCTCCCCCCCGGGTACAACCAGGCCATCGTTCTAGGTTTTTCGGTTATCTTTCCAATCTTTCACGTGAAAGCGCACTCCATTTGCAATACAGCCTGGATACTCTGTCACCCTAAGATCAGGTCCGCATGCTAATGCATACAATTGCTCAGATATTTCTTCCACCCCCTGATGATGTAGCCCCTTGATCTGTAAATATAATAAATATTATCATTGTTAATTAACCAAGTGCATGACAATTCATGCAAAGACTTATAGTACCTAGCCTTATGGATTACAACTTACTTGATTATCAAACCATGTAGGAAATGTTTGTTACTGTCTTTGCGCAATCAAGTCTGGGCTTTCAACCATAAGTTGTGTCATGTGTTCACTATTTTTTTAATTGACATAGAAATAAGAAAAACTATTAACTGTAAACCAAGCCCCGATTCACTCGTTTTAGGTATGGATCATGGACTGACTTATCAAAAACAAACTAACTAAGTGTAACTTACTCAACATAATGTCTTATCTCTTCATAATTATTCAACACATGCCAGTGAGCCTTCTGCTCATCCTCCCTTGACAGTGTAACTCCTTTGCCGGCACCAAAAGGTCTAGCCCTCTGTGAGAATACAGACAACCCTTCCAAATCATCAATTTCTAACTGCATCAATATTTCATCACCTGATTTCACCTGAGGCACAGCTCTCATTTCATGACGTCCATCATGTAATCGGCTCTTCCGCCAAGTGTGAGTTTCAGGCAAATAACGGCGATGAAACATGAAGTATATTTTGTCTGTAATCCCCATAGATGAAGTATCATCTAAACATATAGGACATGCCTTATAACCATGTGTACTCCAGCCAGACAAATTCCCATACGCAGGAAAATCATTAATTGTCCACATGAGAGCTGCGTGCAACAAAAAATTCTGACCACTCGCGACATCATAAGTTTCCACACCAAATTCCCACAACTCTTTCAGCTCATCTATTAAAGGGCGTAATATACATCAATTTCTCCCCCAGGAGACTGTGGTCCAGGAATGAGAAGAGACATCATGCGAAATAGCTCCTTCATCAATTTCCATGGTGGCAAATTATAGGGCACAATTATAACCGGCCACATGCTATATGACAAACTCATGTTACCAAATGGATTAAAATCGTCTGATGCAAGACTCAACCGAACATTTCTTGCGTCGGCTGAGAACTGAGGATAGGTTTCATCCAAATGCTTCCATGCTTCCCCATCAACTGGATGACTCAAAGCATCATCATCTACTCTCTTCTCTTTGTGCCATCTCATATCTCTCACTGTATGTCTTGACATAAAAAGCCTCTGCAATCTTGGCTTGACAAGAAAATATCGTAATGACTTATGGGGAATCTTTTTTCCCTTGCCATCACTAGACTTATACCGCGGCTCAGGACATACAGGACAATTGTCTGCCTCTTTATTATGCTTCCAGAACAGTGCACAATCATACTTGCATGCATGAATTGTCTCATATCTCAAACCCGTCACGCAGCTTCTTTTTGGCATCATAGGTAGACTCAGGGATTGTCTTCATGTCCGGCCAAAACATGTGAAATATGTTGAGTAATATATCAAATGACTTGTTGCTCCAACGATTGATAACCTTTATATGCATCAATCGAACAATAAACTCTAGCGCTGACAAATTACAACCCTCATATAATTTTTGGTCTGATTCATCAAAGAAGGTGTTTGTAGGTTCTTTATCTCCTTCTCCTTCATCTTCTTCTTGACATCCTTGAACTGTCGGATTAATTAAGTCCTCAAAGAGGGGAGCCATCACATCTTCATACTCTTCATCTTCTTCTTGACATCCTTGAACTGTCGGATTAATTAAGTCCTCAAAGAGGGGAGCCATCACATCTTCATACTCTTCATCTTCTTCTTCATCCACACCGGATGGTTGAGGTAAGTTATGTTCACGAATACTTTTGGAAAACTGATGTTCATGAGTATTCTTGGGAAATTGAAATGGTGGCACCACTTCTCTATGTGAAATCCATGTCGTATAGCCAGACATAATTCCATTTTTATAAAGATGCATCTCAACAGTTTCCAACGAAAAATAAAATCTATTTGCACATCTCTGACATGGGCAACGAATGTGTCCCGCTTCATTCTTTCTCTCTGCGGGACAATTACGTGAAACCTCTAAGAATGAAGCTACACCAGCCCGAAACTCATCAGACCTCCTATCCCGAATAAACATCCAACTCTTGTCCATTGCTAAATCTGTTTACATATCACCAAACCTAACAAAATAGCTAAAAAACACCACACGTTCAAAGAGAATCACATGATAGCAAAAGAGTTTCAGTTTAGATAGGTCATTACAAGAAAAATAAAGAAAGAGGACAGAAAATGATAAAAGATAGTTATATGTTAAACTAATAAGCATATATTCTTTTATAAGCATACACGTGAGAGTTGAAGCAATAAGGCATGACTGACTAAGGCACTAGTTGGTAAATTGAAATAGGTCAAGCCACACTCAAGTAATTATTAATGTTCTTTCATAAGATATTTTATTGTTCTTTCATAAGATATATTATTTTTAATGTTCCTTCATAAGATATTTTATTTTTTTTCACATGCATGACAAGGAAGATAAAGAATAACAAAGTGAGAAAAAAAGGATTACCATAAAAACTTCCATCCACAAATTTCCATCACAGATGCAACTGACATCCATCCACAGCTTTGAACATATATAGTTAAACCTTAACACAAAAGACCACAATTATACACATGCAACAACAAATATTTCAAGGGATTTCCAGGTCTCTCCACTTTAAATGTATTTGGCCTTAATTTAGAAAGAGACATTAACCAAGTTTCATCATACTTATCATGTTCTTTTTCTGATTTCAATGAAGTCCAAGAAAGCAGGCACATTTTAGTATCCAGGTGATAAAGACACCAAAGATACAATAATACAACAATGGACGCAGATGTACCTAAAGCTGAAATGTCATACAAATGCAACACAAACACCTCAGTATACTTTAGTATCCAGGTTTCAAGCTGACTTTTCAGGGAATCAATCTGCTTAACTTTTCCCCACAACCTCATGTACAAAGCAATTTTTACCAGACACTTCTTGTTCCTCTTAATTTCTTTTTTCACAACTTCTTTCAGATCCTAATTGTATCATTTAGTAGAATCACCAACACATTGTTGGACAGTTGGTCATGCCTATAAAATATTGGGACAAGAAGATACTTGTATCATTCATGATTCTTTAGTAAAATGTAACTATGTCAATAATGCTTTGGGCCTCAACAAGAGTTACCAGTTACCACTGGCTTCACCCCACTCAGGCCTTGTCAGAAAAAATAAAAATAAAAAGTATCTATGTGCATGCCAACAGGTCAGAAAATATACCAGTCATCCTAATGGTTTATCTCAGCATTCCACCATCATGAACAAAATATTCCAAATGCAATTGTTGTGATTTACTGCTTCAAACATCTAAAAGTAACTCCTTCACACCAAAGACAGCAAACTTACATCTGAAGCAACAAAATTTGAAGAGAGATTCAATATTTGCTCACTACATGCATTGTGCCTTTAATAAGGGACATAAAAATATAGTCCACAAGCAAAGGCGACCTAGACTGACACAAAAAACAGGGCTCACAATCAAACTGGTCATGCATTCTCTGTAGCATTTTCAAGCTTAGGTCATGGATGGGTCCATAGATCTAGCATAAAGTGCATATTTAATGTAAAATGGGGAGGGCGTTTAAGATAGGAATTTATAACAAAGAAGGAAGTATAAAGATGGTTTGAAGGATATAAGGGAGAGAATTGGGCGAGGAAGAAGGTGAGGAAAGAGAAGAAAGGATTTGAATTTTGGGGCTAAGAGAGAGGTTCAACTGATTCAGAATTCTCTTTGGTCCAAGTCCCATTGTTATCATTGAGTGTAAAGGCATTAAAAGAACTTGTTCACAATAAAATGATACAACATGAAAAATCCTATGTAACCAAGAGATAAAATAACACGGAAAGGATAACAATGTCCTAAATTATAATTCACTAACACAACACAGTTCAGAGTCAAGTTGCTAATCCAACGGATTGCTACAATTTCTCACTGCAATTAGCTATAATGAATGGGGACCCCAAGAGAAGACTCCTGTAATGATTGGATCACAAAGAGAATACACCCGGCTCATTTTCCATTTAGGCCATATGTTGAGAGAAGAAACAAGAGATGGTTTAAACATCAAAGCAGCTTTGCAACTGGCCATGCCTTTGTGTAACTAGAGTAGATAATTTCTTTTGTGGGGACTACTGTGCCGTGTTTCGAAACAACTCCAAACTTCAATTCTTAAAAAGTGCTTTTTATAACAAGAATACAAAATCTCTGTTTTGCAAATCATATCACCAAACAAAATGTGGGAACTTCTGGGGCTACCCAAGACTGCAGCCCAATTTTATCAACCTGGATCAGATGACGGAAGCCAGGAAATGCCTAAAGAAAAAGGAAAAATAGATTAGGGCCAAATTATCCCAAATCCTTAACCCAGTTGGATGGAGGGCTGTTTGGTTGAAGAGAAATGACATGATATTACATAGGAAATATTTGGGAGGGTACTGGAAATTTCATCAATATCTTGTTTGCATTCAAATAAAATAGTCTTTTGGCGAGTTTTCAGATAAAACAAACACTCATATTCAAGAAGAGATACACAGATGCACAGTACAAATTCAAGTCACACTACGAGGTCTTGATGCATTTCACAGTTGGGGAAGATCTTATTGACATAGATTGGAAAACCAATTAATTGTGAAATAAATTACTTGGTACTACCTCAAGTGATTATTAATGTTCGTTCACATAGGCTAATATAATTATGTAAGCCTATGTGAAACAACAATAAAATTCCCCTGTTGGTGGGGGTTTGGGGGGATTTTATTTTTTCTTACAGAGTCAACCCAAGCTGAAAGTCTCACATATCTTCTTGAATTCCTAGGTTATCCTCTGCCACTCTCTAACCCAAATATATGGCACATGATTAAGAAACACCTACTATAAAAATATGGTGATAGAGAGAGAGGCAGACAGTCATAAAGAGATCATAAACCAATACCAAAAGGAAATAGAAAAAGAAAAGAGGAAACAAAAGAGGAGTTTTTTTTTCACTCACCAAGATCTCAAGCGAGAGGACCAACTGATTTTATCCAAAGCCTACAAAATCAAATCCAAAAACAGAAACTCATTAGATCTAATGCTATATTTGACAGATCCAACTTGATTTTCCTATTTTTCTATTGATTTATTTAAGATCACGCACCACCATCTCACTCAAAATTTCTCGCACATACCGATTTGGAGACCCTAGCCCGTTCGATGACCTTGGACACGATCTTCTTCAGATCCACCTCCACAGACGGCAACTGGACACGATCTTCTCCAGATCGACCTCCACAAACGGTCCGCCACCCCTTCAAAAACTCCCAAAACAAGATTCAATGAAAAGAGAGAGAGAGACCCAAATCAGAGAGAGAGAGAGAGAGAGAGAGAGAGAGAGGGAGGGAGGGAGGGAGGGAGAGGGAGACCGGGAGCGGCAAGGCCGATGATGGAAGGTTGGACGAGCAATCGATGTGTTTTTGCGATTCGGAGGAGCAGTGGTCAGAGCAGTCGATGTGTTTTTGGAGGGAAACCAAGGGAATCCCTAAAAACCCTTAGAGTGAAAAAAATGGGGGAAACCCTAAAACCCTTGGAGTGAAAACGAGTGAATCATTTTGTTGTGTTTTTGGGATTTGTTGATGAAGTGGACGAGCGGTGACCGTTGATGGTGTATAATCATAAAAAACACTATATAAATATCCTTTGTGATGTAGAATGGGTGGCCGACGCGTTGCAGGAGCGATGAACCTGAAAGGGTTCATTTTAAGATTTTTAAATATTTACAGAAAAATTGGCTAGTAGAAATAAATGGTGCCCTGATGCAGACATTATAGCCGTACAATACATGGACGACCGAGATCAATTGGAGCACAAGAAGAAGGGACATCTTGATGAATCGGGAGCACCGTGACTTCAAACAGCCATAACTTTTGAACCGTAGATCAGAATCGCTATTATAATATGTCCACGCGTTCGTATCAACGAGTCCTACAGGAGTGCTATGCTATTACGTCATTTTTCGGAGCGTTCTGAGATCATCTTGGGGATCAAATCGACGGTTCAAAGTTATTTTTACTATTTTTAAGTTGTTTTAAGGTTGTTAAGATTTTATTTCTTTGTTAGGATTTACTATATTTATATTTGAATTCCAAATCATTATTTGAATTTAAATTTAGTTAGGATTAGATAAAGATCTATTAGATTTATTTGGTTGAGATCCTAGTTTGTTGGGATTCTCTTCTATAAATAAGCTTGTGAACCCAATTGATTATTTAGATTATTAATATTTGAAGTTTAGTTATTTATCTCTTGTATTTTTTTAGGAGTACTAAAAATTGCAAAAGACCTCCCAATTCTCTGATATTTCATCCGAAATACAGATTATTGAAGCCCAACCTCTGGCATTCTCCTCAAACAATTGCAAAAGACCTCCCATTTTAGTATTCTCTTTGAGAATTGTAGTTTGTTGAAGTATCTCAACGCTTGTTGGATCTTTATTTTAGTTTTTCGTTGCGTTACTTTGTATTTCTATATTTTGTATTACAATACTCATATTATTGTATGTTTTAACAAAAAAAAAAGACTTATATTTTAGTCAAAACATTTGAACAATAATATAATGGGGTGAGTCAATTAAATTTTAAACATAAAAAAATAATACATGCATCAAGTGGCTATCACATTTTGGATGACATACTACACCATCAAGAAGAACTCATAAGGTGGGTGTAATAAATTTTAATTTAATTTTTTTCATAAGAATTTTTTAATTAATTTGATGATATAAAAATAGTGACATTTTTTTTCATTAGTCACAAATAGTAAATAAAATAACAACAACATATATTAACAAAAATATATATATATAATTTTTCATTAATATGTACTTAGAAAATAGATTAATATACCTCATCTTATTAATGCTTAATATATACGTCTTACACGATAATCATATTTTCAATTTAGTATAAACAAATTCATATAAATGTAAATTTTTAAAAAATGATTTTTGAAGATGTTTAAGGACACTTGTTCTTTGATAGAAATTTAATATAACATATGCATGTTTTCTTTAAATAATAATTTTTCTAGCTCTACCTAAATGTATGATATATATAAAGATATTCAATTCGCTTAGACGATAGAGATATTGTACGTGTTTTGGTGTTGTACGGTGAATATATGAATATGATGATGACATCTTATTAGAAAAAGTGGTGTGCATTGATTATCCTGTAAACACATACATGACACAGAGAAATGAGGTTTATGGAGGATGGAATTAATGTCAAGAACAAAGAGAGCAATAACTGAAAATCTAACTTCACATTAGACCTATTAAAGACAAGAACAAGTGAATTGTATATAATATCAAAATGATTATGCTTAAATTTGATAGCAATTAACTTCAATTAATTACATTGGTTGAAAAAACATAATGTCATTTGGAAATGAGTTCATCAAACAGATGCATTATCCAAAATGTTCTTATGAAGATTTATTTATAATAAAAACAATTAATATAATTAACCATCTAATCCAATGAAGGATTAGTGTGAAAAATAAAATATATATCTAGATTGAATATACTACATTTTAAATGTTTGAAATCACATTAAAAGAAAGAATTGACTTATTTACATTTGATAGTAAAAAGGATCTCACTATGATAAAGATGCAATGTAGATTTTATATTTTGGTTACGTAAGAAATTAAATATATTAAAATCAATAAAAAAAATGATAATGCAGCAAAGTAACATCTAATTTGGTAGTCAAAAAAGTCATATCTTTTGCTGCGAAACTCGAATTTCGCAGCAAAAACCTATATTGTCTAGAAAAAAATCTGCCTTTTAGCTACGAATTTAAATTTTTTGTAGCAACAACATATATCTTTTGCTGCGAATTTTTATTTCGCAGCAAAAAATTTCATCTATTGTCGCGAAATTACATCTCGCAGCTAAAAGACATACCATTTGCTACGAAATATTAAATTCGCAGCAAAACATTAGATCTTTTCCTACGAAATATATTGTCGCTGCTAAAGGTCATATCTGCTGCTACGAGGTATAATTTCGCAGCTAAAAGTCTATCATTTAGAAAGGCTAAACTATTAGCTATGAATTAAATTTTCGCCGATAAAAGCCACATTTAGCTACAAAATTCACATTCGCAGATAAAAGTTCGTAGCTAATAGTCGAGTTTGTTGTAGTGAATGTTGCAGGGGATTACAATGGGATTAAAGAGTTTTACAAGGGTAAATATGAATAGGAATTTATTCCCCGATAATATAATTTTTATAATCATAATAGAGTAAAAAATATATTCTGACAGTGAATTATTTAACTCTCTTAAACATCTATTACAACCCAACAACCAAAAGTCAGGTGTTTCGTTTTTCTAAAGAACCAGGGTTGTAAATTTGGTTTTAAAAGCGTACGGTCAAAAACTTTGTTTTTAATAGAGAAGGACGAGACGAGTTGCCTACCCGGTTTTACAGTATGTTTGGGTCACGGGTTAAGTTCGAATAAGGGTAGTATAAGAATGGATAGGGAAAATAACTGTTTGTTTACAGAGTACAACTTGATATTATTAAATCAGTGTAAACGAGTATAAGAGAGTATAACAATTCTAAGTAACCAAATTTTATTTCCATGGGCCCACATGTCAAATCAATTTTTTACACTTTATCACATCAAATTACTTATCAACACCTCTTATACATCAAAAGTCACACATGTTAAATCAAATTTTTTACAATTTATTTATATTTTATTCTTTATCAAACAAATAACTCAACATTTATTCTTACGTTTTTCAATGAGAATAAAAAAACACAACCAAATAGAAAATCTCTTATTCCTGTAGAATTGTTATCTATACTGGTATAATTATTTATCTAGAATAAATCAATTCCTCAATCCAAGCAGGGGCTTAATTATTTCTACATCTTTCTTTCTTTCTTTTTTCTTTGAACCATTGTAGGGTCATATACAACACTGATTTATTTAGACGTAGACCATATCACTCATCACATATTATATTAATTATAATAATATCTTAATCTATATATATATATATAAAAAGTTTGAATTTAATAACATAAAATAACAGAGTTTCTTACTTATAAAATTAAAAAGAATATATTAAATGGTGGATATAAAAGAGAGGAGGCTATTTATTTTAGAAATGAAGTAGATAGTAATTTAATTAATTTGTAAATGGTAGAATAGTAATTTAATTTAAGATTTTTTATTGAATTTGAGATTACCACAAAAAAGGGTAGAAATCTGATTCTACCATATTTTTCCATATGTCTTGATTTTAATTCGTGTGGGTCCTCGCAATTACCATCAAGATTACAATTAACCAAATACTGGATTTTACACATTTTTCTGTTAATTTCACATGGAATTAAAATTATCTCAAAATGACACGAACCAAACGGGTCTAATGGATGAGCATTATTCTTTTTAAAATGACAAATAATAACACTGCTTCTCACACTAGGTTGAATCTAGCCATCTTTGGTTTGTTGGTTGAATCTCTTAAGTTTTTCTTAGAGTCTTTAATTGACATCTACTTTATTTCATTCGCCTTGGACTAGTGGATTGAGTCTTCTTCAACAATTCCATGATTTTCTCACTGTAAAAATTCCCCATATGTTTGACTAACCTTTGAATTTAAAGTTTGTTTTTGAAAATGTAACTGGAAGTTGACAGACCCCTCTTCTCCATCTGCCGTCATTTTTTTTTTTGGATAAGATATAGAAACTTTTATTGCATAAAAAACCCCGGAACAAAGGAGACGAGGGATCTCCAAAATCAAAGATAATACAAAAAAAAAGGATTCAAAATGGAACAAATTCCAAGTCGAATAATATTAAAGAAAACTTAACTCATCACAAACCAGGATAACCCCATAATAGATGAAGGATTTTGAACTTGAAGGATCATCTTCACCCAATCTAGAAGTGAATATGATATGAGAGCCCAAGTGTTCTCCAAATATGCTCCTTTATTCTGAAATATGCCTTTGTTCCTTGTCAACCAAATACTTCAACAAACTGCTTGAGGCATGAGCCCTTGAAATTTAGCATGTAGTTGATCTATCGATTATGTCCAAACACATGGATTATGTTGATGATCTATCAAGATCGATAGATGGTCTTCTGATTTGTCTCCACTGAGGATGGATAATAGGTCTGTGCCTAGGCAATATTTTTGTTTATTCTCGTGTATTCTTTCTCTATTCCTTTATTTGCATAACTCTCCCCATGCTAGAGAAAGTTCGTCCTCACAATATATGGATCATCATATTCACGTGACAGAATGCATATGCTTCATCCTCTTCAAGATATATTGAATATTTGCATCCTAGGTTGACAATGGGTATCGAAACGATCCTCATATCCACCGATATTTTCAAAGGTGTAGTGGTTGATGGCGAACCCTTACAAAAAGGCTTCTTCAAATGTTGATTGATCTGAATACTTCGATTATTATTGGAGTTATTATAATTGAATAGGCCTATTGGGCCTATTCTTGAGGCCTGGGGTTCGGGGGCAACATGTTGTGTAACGGGACATTATAAACGGGTCTAATGGATGGGCATTATTCTTTTTAAAATGACAAATAATACCTCGGTTCAATGTGGGAGCAACATGTTGTGTAACGGGACATTATACGACACATGTATAGGTGCAACCCGGCCAATAATGAGTCCACTTGAACCGAGGTTATATTACCCATCCAAATGCTTATCATGAATTGTTCATGTAAATGAATATTATATGGAACCACATCCATTGGTCACAAACATTCCTCAATTCATTTTTACTTGTGATTGCGTCTGTATGTGAGGCAGCTTAGTTCACCAAAATATGTTTTTGTCGAGGGGACCATCTCACCATCAACCAAGAATATCGCTCACATGTGTATCCAAAAAAAAAAAAAAAAAATAACATCATCATATCATATCATATAAAAAAAAACATAAAGCCATGCATGTGCAATTTTTTCATATCGCAGGTGCATGTGAGCACCGTGGGGCCCACATGTACATATGTGCAAGTTTTTCACTTTTCTTTTTCACTTTTCCCTAATGTACATATGTGCAAGGTTTTTTTCACTAAAATGCAGCCACGTCAACAGAAAAAATAAAACCGTTCATCAACCCCAAAATCCCAAAATTACTCATCTTTTCAAAAAGACCTCAAATTAATAATATTTCAACAATAGCCCCCCATTCACCATGTCAATCAGAGTCCCGCCTCAAAACAAAAAAAAAACAAAAAAATTGGATTTTTTTCATTAATATGTGGATGTTTAATTGCTTTTGGAAACCACTGTGTATGTTTGATTTTTTTTATTTTACTAGTTAAATTAAATAATATATGTGATGTAAATTGTGGATTATTAATAAATTTAAATTAATTAAGGCAAATAGGCAATTACTACATACTTCTATTACATCATTATTTTAATATTAGTTTTTTAGCTCTTATTTGATATGTGGATACATAGCATGGTTAAAATACTTGTACAACTTTTTTTTAAAAGAATTAAATAGATTTTTCACCCATAGACATCATTCACTGTCTTTGTTGTTTTTATTACTTTCATTACAACCCATCGTGAGGATGGAGTGTGTGAATGACAAAAATTTGAAAAAGCTGGGATTGATCAGAGGGTGGTTGTGGGTGAAAATTGTGAAAAGATGAGGTTTTACCTCTCGTACATTTGTACAGTGCATAAAAAGGCACGCCCTCAGTACATTAGGTTCAGACATTTATACTGTTCTCGTTTATAAGAAATTGAATCAAGCTATGTATTGAGTATGTTAGGTGAGAATTATTGAATTCGAGTACAGTATTGATGGAGGGGATTTATTTCATGACCACGTCAATAATTTTTTTTTTTTTGAATTCATTAATGCTGATTTGACTTATTAAAGTAGAGGAGAGCATTGATGTGCCTTGTGGGAGTGAGTTGTGTTAACTCAAAATTATTAGGTGTAAAAGAGAACATATTTTTAAATATTTGGTAAACAAATATTTTTTTTTATAGGATGTGTATTTATGCAACACATGTTATAAATTAAGATTGATCCAATGCAATACATGTGATATAATATGACCATTCCATCTATGTGTTTCATTTTGTATTGAGTTAGAGGGAAAAGATTAGGGAGGACTGAATAATCCACTCTTTAAAGTTAAAAAAAAACAACAAAAGAAAAAGAAAAAGAAAAAAGGTTAGAAGTGCTCTTTTATATATAAACGAGGAATAAATGCTCTTATGCATACAATTAAATGGGTTTTCTTTATTTTTGGCATCACTTCTCAAAACAATTAATTGAAAAATCAATATAACTCCCTCAAAAACTATCTAAATCGATTTTAGTTTTTTAAAATTAAAAAATAGCCATAGGACTCAATATTATTAGAAAAATATCGTTTCAGTCACATCGTCTCCCCACTTACAATCTTAAAGTTATCAAATTGCCATCATTACTTATTTTCAAAAAATCGATAAAACTCCCAAGAAACTTATGAAAATCGAAAAAATGTCCCTATAAAATCAATAAATCCCCGCAGGTCTATATATTATTAGAAAATGTTTATTATAGTCCCTACCGTACTGAAATTAATCAAATTTGTAGTTGATTTTAACAATACATGATAAATTACTATAATACCATTTTAAAAAATTCATAAATTTCCTGAACATTATATTGATTTTTTGTCAAAATTTTTTATTAACTCATATCACAAGAAAAACATTTTGGTTGTATATTTAGGTCTTTTTAAATTTGTTGAACAAATCAGAGGGTTATATGAATAAGTTAATTAAGTCTCATAATATAAAAGATGGTGGAGTATTCCCGACATATTCTTTGTTTTTTTATGTAAAGTTAAATAAGGGGTTAAATACTTAACCATGTAATAATTCAGGGGGTTACATGGATATTCGATGAAATGAATCAGTAATATGGACATATGCTAACTTTCAGTTGATTATATGCATTTAACCCTCATTTTTAATCAAGGAGGTGTTACTTATTAAGGAAAAATCCAGACAACCCCCAGAAATCTGTCTGAAATCCATATAACCCCCTGATTTTTCTTAAAATTCATATAACCCCCTGGAAACATTTAATAAATCCAAATAGTCTCTGAATAAAATTTTCGTTTATAGATGATAAATATTTTGTGAATATCTAGTTTGGTTAGCCCTCACTGAAGACATAATATACTAAAAATCACAAAAATGTGTTAAAAATATGAAAAATCATATGAAAATGACGATTTTACCATCTCTGTATATATTATAAAACCCTATCCAGATGAATAAAATCGTCATTTATGAAAATTTTCTGTATTTTTAACACATTATATGATTTTTTTGGTATGTTGTATTTTCTATCATAGTTAATCAAACACAATATATTCACAAAATATTCATCAAAATATTCATCATTTGTAAATGTAAATTTATTCAGCGGGTTATTTGAATTTACTAGGTGTTTTCAGTAGGTTATATAGATTTTAAGAAAAGTTAGGGAGTTATATGAATTTCAATAAGTTTACAGGGGGTTATATAAAGTTTTTCCTAATTATTAAAAGCATCTTTAAACGCCTATCTATTGTTTTTCAACACTCTAGTGAGAGTTATCTTCATAACTTTGTGTTGTATGATGGTTGGTTTTTTTTTTTTTTTTTTTGGTTAAAGATACTTTAACAAAAAATATATAAAAAAAATATATAAAAAGCTTGTATTATTTTATTGGTTTTTTTATTTTAAGTCCCTAAAAAATATATGATTTAGTGATCGATCCATCACTTATTCATATATAAGTTTTAGTCCTCAAATTTAAATAATGTGATCATTTTTAGTTTCTTACTGAAATAAGAAAAAAATCAAGTAATTTAATGACAGATATCCCCTAGAGATTAAAATTAAATATTTCTTTTAAATTTAAAAAAAAAATCAAAATACGAAGCATTAAAAGATTAAATTCAAAGAGGCTTTAAAATAATAAAACCCTACTTTAATTATTGTCCTTTACTCAATGCTATTATTGTACTTCACTCGAAAGAGTTGGTGTAATTGTTTTCGACCAAGGAGGTGTTAACTTACGGCAGGAAAAAAAGCGTTACATTGATTATTGTACCACCTGACAATACAATTATTATTGCACTTCACCAGACAATGCAATTAATTATTGTACTTCATTGAAATGTTGTAATTGTGAGAGTGTTTTCATAGGAAGAGATCTGTATTAAAAAAAACAAAATAAACTTTCCCCGGATTATATTTTGAGAGATTGTTTTTATTTTTTAAAAGAAAAAATCTAAACCACCCGTTGTAAATTGCATGAAATTCTATTGAAAACATTTATATAAATTCAAATAATTTATAAGTTATATTTATGTTGACAGATGTGAAAGAAATATATTGTGAATATTTTAATTCATCAATCTTGATTGAAAACACAATATATCAAAAACCCCATATAACTTATTACAAATGCGTAAAACCTTTTGTATATGATGATTTTATCTTTTCGGATAGATTCTTAAAACGTATTCGGATAATTTATAAAACCTTATTCGAATTGGTGAAAATCGTCATTTATGGAGGATTTTTTGCATTTTTTAACATATTGTAAGGGTTAATTAAACAAAATAATAGAAGAATAATCCTAATCTATTAATAAAAATTTAGTTCAATGGGCAATTTGAATTTCCATAAGTGTTTATTGAAGTTTAAAATAGACTTTAAGAAAAGTTAGGAGTTATATGAATTTCAAGTAGTTTATAGTGAGTTATTTGGAATTTTCCCTTTTTAAAAAACTTGTCTAAAGGGCATATTTATTTTGAAGACTGATATTTAGCAATGTTATAAAAATTGAACCGTTTATTAAACAGTAAAAATTCCATCATTTACCCTTTGCTCTTTTGTCAGGATTGGGGAAAAAAAATTCCCCCCACCGTAGCAGAGGGAAAATAAGGGAAAATGTGATTTTTTTTCTCCACGTATACAAGAACAATCCAAACAACATTTATGTGATATTTTTTGTGATTCTTGTTTAAATTTGTTTTTCTATTCTTTCATATTTAATTTATTGAGTGGATCTAGATTTTTTATTTGTTGAATAAATCTAGGTTAAGATCTTAGATCTTAGATTATTATTTTTTCCTAACCTATATAGATTAAGGTCTTAGATTTATTTTTGTGATTAATTTTTTTATTTGTTGAATAGATCTATGATTTTTTTCTAATAATTTTTATTTTTTATCATTTTTCATAACTGACATAAACAACCGTTTTTATTTTCTATCTATATAAATTGGTGAAAGGAAAAATAATTTTTTTCCATCAATTTCCCTTTGACTCAAATTCCGTCACTTTCCTTCAATTTTCTGTTTGTGCACAAACACGCCCTTAGGGTATGTTACTTTGATGATTTTGTTTTCAGTAGAGGATTGATAGTTTAAACTATTTATAATATTTTTTATATATAAGTGTTTGATTAAATTGGTGGTGTGATGATTTTTGCTAGCTATTGTTTCTTGTTGAATGGATGTAGTTTTGGGAAAATTTTATTCAATTACAGAAATAATTTGTTTGTTTTGTTCATCCAAAATCTCCCTTGCAATCACTGATTTAAGAAGCATGAAATTAAAATTAACAAAAGTATGGTTGACTAATTAAACATTGATAATTGCTTGTTTATGAATCATGTAGTCACCAGTGATTTAGTTATATATACATATATAAATATTGACCAGCTGTTTGTTTTTAATTTACTTTAAATTTTTTATAAAATATAATACATTTTAAAAATAATCAAACTTATTAAATTATTATGAAACAATGCATCTAAATTATTTTGTATTAATACATCTTAAAATATATTAAAAAATTTCATATGCATCTGCACATGTGTACAGCAACCAGTAATAATGAAATAACCCAATATGCAACAATATAACATGCTTTGATCCCATAAAAACAAATTAAACAAAACACAATATCAAAAATATTACTCAATCAATGTTTTCAGCCTTCATAAATTAATGTTTTCAAGCTAACAAGACAATAAGACAAACAACATTTAATAATGATCAATGTTATCAGGTAACCAAGCAAAAAAAATGTTTTCAAGTTCATGAGAGAGAGGAGAAGAGAGAATAGAAAGAGCAGAGAGACGAAGAGAGAGCCCAAAGGAGAGAGAGACAGAGAAGGATGTCTCTTTTGTCGATGCAAAGAAAGCTCGTCCATCCCTTCAGTCGATGAAGCCAAACAAGAAGCTCAGGAAGAAGCCATTGATGAACTGAGAAAGAAGACAAGAAAATCTAGAAAAATAAATAACATGGTTTTATAAGAGAGATAAAACAGCAAAGCTAAAAGGTACCCTATCAAATTCCAACACAATCACACAATTATGCCCCACTCTACTCTCCCCCATGATTTTATTCGAAAGAAAGAAAGAAAAGAACTGATTCATTAATCCATTAATCACCAGCAAGTAGGAATGTAATTAACGAGAAGCATAATTTCATAAAATCTTGTTACTTGGATATTGAATAAGAAATGTTCTTAAATAAAGGGGGAAAATGTTAATAACTTACAAATTCAATGATAGTGAGGAACGAGATAATCACAACTGTTTTTCTCTAAAGCACCGACCAAGTCAATAAATATATGTGGATAAAGGCTTCTCAAATACATTTCTGTCTGTTGTAGATCATCTTTCACACCACCAAGTAATCGCTGAACAAAAAAAAGTAGTTACAAAAATATTAAAACAAATTTATTAACAAATCAAACAATTGTATAATAGATTTTAAAAATTACCTCAACCTGTGTGTTCGTCTTGGGGTGAATTAACGTGTTATGAAACATTTTAACGTAATTCAAAAGGTTATCTTCATAATGATGATTTGTTACTCGAAAATTAGAACTATCCATAAGGTTGAAAACTTGTGGATCCATTCTGCTTATCCAAGAAAATGTTGGAGCAACAGGCAATGATCGAATAACATTTTTTATGTTATCATATCGGTTCATGATGTTATTCAACAAATTTAATTTTATGGCCCACTTCCACATGCCGGGCATGATAAAAGCTTGTCAGACCTGCAAAATACATTTACAATAATTAGTTTAAGAAAAATTGGTAATGAAATCATAATATAAAATTTAAAATATATTTAAAAGGTTTGCTTACTTGGATTTGTTGGTAGGGGGGATCTTAGAATTTGTAACACTTTGTTGAATTCATTTTCTTGCATGTAAAAAATATTTAAACAATGTTCCAAATACAGGGTAAGATTTTCAAAATCTTCTTTTTCCTGGAATCACTACCTATGATAACAAAAATATAAAAAAAATTAATCAACAATAATGGAGAAGTTAAAGTATATAGGAAAAATATTACTTACAATCTATGAAACCCCCACCAATTTTCATAAGTGGGGGTTCTGTAGTCATTAAAAAAACATTTTTAGGGTCAAATGTGTTGATGTTGATCTCTTTTGTGTGTAGAAACTCAAATCCACATACTATTTGTCTGCAACATTTAAAAGACAAAATCAAATTAAATTAAATTTGTAAATAAGTGAACACCAATATATGAAGAAAAAGTTACCTACCGATATTTTTGAAGCTTGATGAAACATATGTTCTACCAACACCACCCACTACGGTACAATATGGATGTTCCCGGACTATGAAATCAAGTGTTGTTTCAAACATATCGTACACCTCATAAAAATATTTTGCAGGAACGTCTTGGAAATTATATGTGGGGTCATCACAAGTGAATGGTTGATTTCTTGAATTATACAATTATCATTCGATTCTCCTCTCACTAGAACAAGTACATGTTCTTTCTTGCCACCAGGTGATACAAGGTATGCATGATGAAAGTATGTGATGCCATGAAAAGAATTATATATTTCTAAATTTGTATTTATCCCATTCACCTTGTGAAAAGGAATGCCTGAAAATAATACCATAATAAATAAAAAAAATTGAATTAGAATTTGTATTAAAATGTCTGATAACATAAAAAAAAAGAGTAAAAACCAATTAAAACAATAAAAATTGGCACGTATTTTTGCTTATCAGTAGCTAATTTTATAGAATATGTTTGGCATACCTGCATTTGATGTGTTTCCTCTTTCCATTCTTAAGATAACCTTACATTGAACAACACAAACAACAAAATTTCTTTAAATTATTGCATTAGAATAAGAAAAAAAAATATAAATTAGTTGAACTATATAGAAAACAAACTTTCTTAAACAAACAGAAGTAATCAAATCATATATTTCACAAAAGATCTATCACCATCCCCCTCCCAAACAAAAAATCATGAAGTAGATTTTAATGAAAATTTGATTTGAAAGATCTTCTTGGATTAATCTTAGTTGCATTAATCTATGTAGGATGTAGCACAGGGGGAAGAATAAATAAATAAAAAACAACTAATACAGAGGTAAGCCAAAAGAAAAAAAAATAAAGACAATCTTTACAAATGTTTTCTATTGTTTTAATAAATTGATTAAAGGAAATCCAAGTGATAAAGAATAAAATTGTTTGAATCTACATTTCATCATATGTTGAGTTGGTCATAAAAGATCTGAAATTTTTTTTCTATCTCATGTTGTCTGATAAGATAGACATTTCAATTACCACTTTTACCATCTTATTAATTGTTACAATGGGGTTATCCAAGCTTGTAGGGATTACTGAGCTTTTCATTTGACCTGCAAGAAGTGGACATGGTTTTCGAAAGCCAAAATTAATCTGACCAAATGACAATCAACTTTTCCTCATCCACAGAATTTGGTCAGTGTTGTATCAATTTGTATTTTTAAAAGGGTTACGGAATGAAAAAGATTGTGTATTGGTTTTAGCTAAGGGTGTAAGCCAATTTATTAAGATAATTGTAGATAGTTAACAGGCTTACAAATAATCAGTCAATCAAAAAATATGTTTGTCTAAGAGCCTCTCCAGTTCTCTACCCAAATGGAAATTTTAAATTTGAATAAAATCACTTAAAAATATCTTCAACCATTTACCCATACTAATACCAAATCAAATTTTTACTCAAACTTTTACCCAAATCAAAGGATATTCAGATCTTTACCCAAATCAAAGGATAAGAAATTCATCCCTTGCTAGGAAGTGACACAACACAAGTTTCATAGATGGGATTATTTTTTTTCACTAATTAAGAAATTACCAACACAAAAAAAAAATATCATAAAAAATTACAAAATATTTTTTTTAGAAAAAACAGAAATTGGATTGCATAAAAAAAATTGATCATGATAAATTTGAACAAATAAATAAATCTCTCAATCAATTTTCTATGATTGATGGAGAATGGAGAAATAAACAATGCTACAAGGTCCCAATTATCGCAAATTTTTTTTTTAAAAAAATCAGCATCATTTGACAGCCATAGCACAGTTTCTGCAGCCAAACCACAATTGTGTTAGTTATATATCCAGACATCGAGTCAATTATGTGGATCAGAAATTAAATCCCCTTTAGCTATGAAAGAGAAGTTATGTTCAGATTTTTTTTTTGTAAATAAATTGTAGTCATTTAGATTTTTTGAGTTGATGAATGATAGATAGATGTTCTATCAAAACTATGATGGCATCAACATGTACAATAGCAGAGCAATTGCCTCTTCTTCTTTAATTTGTTAACATGGTGGTGTAGAATTTCAGTTTTTTTCTTTCAATATGTTAACTTGGTGTTATAGAATTCCGGTTTTGATGCATGTATTTCATATTGTCTCAGTGTGGCATGTATTTTTGTGCTTCAGCTATGATGGATGTTATGTTTATAAATGCATATTTGAATACTTAGGACTTTAATCATTGTCTAATTTTCTTGCGGTTTTGATACAAAAAAACCCATTTGAATGCTGTGTAGGGCCGCGGGTGATGGGGATGTTGCGGATTGAATGCTGGAGGCTGTCAGCGAGGAGAGGATCGGGGTGGTGAGGGTGGCGGCGTAAATGATTGGGGATTTGAATATTAATGCGGGCGTGATTGGGATCTGGATATCTGTTAATAAGAAGGTCTGGAATTCTTTAACATCATTTCTTTTGATTTGGAAATTGAATTGTATGGAAAACTATGTTTTGTGTTTTGATTTTCATTGATCAGACCATGTTAATGTCGGAAGTCCTCTTTCTCTGTTGAATATAAGGTCACATCTCAAAAAATAAATTTGATCCTAGATGTTTACCTAGCTTAAACAAATCAATGGGTGGTGGATGATGTAGTATTGCTTCTTTTGTAAGAGGCCTATATTTCTGTAAGCATGTGTTATTAATAAAATTTTCTCTAGTCTGTTAAATCAGTCTCATGTTTTCAGCCTAATTTGTGTTCTGTTCTTTTATTAATAATATTTGTAAATATTGCTCTCCTGAATGTAATTTTTTTCTTTGTTACAGTCGGGCCGAAAGGAAACAGTTCTAGATTTGGCCAAGTTCGTTGACAAGGGTGTCCAGGTCAAACACACTGGTAAAGACAAGGTATTGTTCTTATTTCGGATGTTGCTACTTGCATTATCTTGTAGTATTTCTAATATTTAGATGATATATTATATAGTATTTTGTAAAGCTAATCTGAATTCACCATTTATATTATTATTTAGTTAGCTCTTGAACTTGTCGTTTCAGGGGTATTTTTCTCAGTTCTGATTAGGAACTATTCTTGTAGTCATGGAATGGACATAGTCGGTCCAGTTAGAGAATCCATGTTAGTTGCTTATCATCCAAACTGCGTCAGGTCTATTGACAAGAAGGTTAGGATGCATTTTACAGTCATATATTTTATCTTGAATTCCAGTGATATGAACATCTTGTGATGTAAAAAGCAGAGCCATAGTTTAATCTTTTGAAAACTGTGATATACTTGCTTTCCTTTTCTTGTACATGATTAATACTATACTTAAAAATGGCTCGATAGGAAAGACAAGTTTAATTTTTTGAAGATTTCATCAGGTTCACTTTGAAATTTAGTAACAAAAGGACCACAAACTGCCTGCACTACAATGATAACCTACTATAAGTTCTGTGGGCAATGAAACTGCAGGTCTTTAACATTCTTTATCTTGGGTGAACTTTTATATGTTATGTAGAGCAATGAAGTATTTCTTTTCCAGTCTGCTAGCAAAATTATTCCTATATTGCTGTGGTCAATAGTTGCTATCACATGCTGACAGATCCAAGCAAGTGTTTTTCTTACATCATCAAATTGTTTCTTTGCACGGTTGTAGGTATCTAGATCCCTCATTGAGAATGCTAAAGAGTTTGAAAGTGCAAAGGTTGAGAACAATAAGCTTTGTGTTTCTATACGTTACCACAATGTTGAAAAGGTAAGGAAAACCTTATGTATATAGATTTCCCATCTTTCAACCAATTAGTATAAAGCCAACAATTGTCTTATATACGTATTGGTGATTAAATGAATTTCAGAGTTGGCTTGCTGTGGCACAATATGTTCATGAAGTCGTCAAAGACTACCCTCATTTATGATTTGAGTTACGAGAGGAAGGTAATTGTGGCATCATTACTTCCTTTTTCTCTAGTGGGGCTTCTATGGACACAATTCAAATTTTTTGTCCCTTATTTAGACACAGTAAGTCGTTTATTTTTCAATTCAAACATTGAACCATCAACGTAGATATGCATCATATAATGCTGAATTTTGTATTGAAAACAGTGGTTACCTTGTGGACCAGAAGAGGCCATTACATTCTTGATGGCCAGCCTTGAAGAACATGACTGGTCAAACTGGTTGTTGTCATGGGAACTGGTCAAACTGGTTGTTGTCAAGCTGACAAACTAGAATTTGTTTTGAGTGAATATTTGGATTGTAATAAATCAGATTTGGTGATGATGATCAATTTTCCATTCAATGCCTATAAATCACTTGTGATGTCCATTTCATAGCAAACTCTATGACAATATAATATTATTTTTTGTTTTCCTTGCGTAAAATAACTCTTGACTGTAAAAAAAAAAAAAAAAATTGCTTGGTACTATGCAACCTACTGGGAATGAGTACACTCAATCTACTGTCATGTAATGTGATTGCACCATACAGAGCTACAAGTATGTGTGCTTGCACTTGTTTTACCTGTGATGTGAATTTTTTTTTCTCCCGGATCATCATAGTGCATATGACCATTCCATTTATTATTTTTCTTTCTTTCTTTTAGATTGCAATGAAGTTTTGGGTATTTCTCAAGATAAAATTTTGTTTACATCTATGAATTTCTATATTTATATAAATAAATAAAAACGATTACAGATAAGGTTTCATTGCATCAAAATCTTAAAATCGAGACAAATAAAAGAATCAAATGATAAAATTGAATCTCGTGACTTAAGAGTAACATTGGAACAAAATTCAGGAATGTGGAAAGAAAATCTTGTGCTCTTTCCGAAGACGTAACGTGTCTTTATAAGTTGAGTAAACGGGTATCATGACCCGACTCAGCTTACGACTGAATATCGACTAGCTAAGAAGAACGGCTCAGTCCATTGGAATGGATTGGGTATAATAACACAATTCTATAGAGAACTTGAAATATAAATAACAGCTCATTCCCCTATATTCTGTCATAGTTATACTCATCTATTCTTTCTAAACAATCAGTTTTTTAGGCCTATTCTTCCCTTATTATCTCCTAGTTCTTCTACCTAGACAGCCCCATAAGTAGTTAGATTGAAATCCTGAATTTTCATTGGACCTTGTTTTTCTGTTTCTATACTTTCAGTCACAATTACCTGAAGCCGCAACACCATCCGAGTGTTGTCTTATCTTATATATATATAATGCAACTCATATAAAATTTGTATGTGATGTGACACGTATGGCACCAGTAGGCTCTTATTTCCAACATTTAATATTGGTTTTTCTGTGTTGCTTGCTTATACTATTAGGGGTATATCCATATGTATGTGTAGAGTTTCCCTTTTGTATATAAAAAAAAACAAAATCTGACTATTTGCTTAATGTCTTGCATGGTCATTGCACTAACTTGCAGACCATTGCATTTTGTGTGGGATCCATTAAATACAACCAAACTGTAAAGCATTTTGTGTATTCTAACCCTTCCCCAGTTCAATTGCAGACCATTGCATGTTTCCCTATTTCAACAGTATATCATAGTTATGATTTTGGCCACATTAACTTTTCTAAATCATATTGATAGTTTGATTGTTTTTTTAGTTTGTTATAGCTCTGATTCTTGTAGAGACAGTAGAAATACATAATATGAAAATTATATGAAGGTTAACATATTGGTGAAGTTATTGAAAGAGTCATCTTTCACACTAGTGGCATATCCTACCAACAGATGGGTTAATTTCCTCAAATTTGTTAGATATTTAGATTTTTGGAACTGTTCGTATTAGCCATTATTTATTTTTGTCCACGTATGTGGGAATTTTTTTTTTTGGGAAGATATTGGATGATAGGGAATGTAATAAATATTACCTGTTATCTTGCAAATTTATACGAATTTGTTTTCTATGTATATGTGAATGTTACCTGTTATCTTGCAAATTTATACGGATTCTTGCTCACTCACGGGGAATGTAGATTATGTTGGAAAAAATTAATACATTTCCTTATAAATGTATTAATTAGTTTTCAAATATAGATTAAAGAATTTATGAGATGTTTAATTCACTCAAAAATGTTTTGTCCCACATCGGTTAAAGAATGCGATGAAGCAGTATTTAAATATGCCTCGTGTAGATCTTGGGTCGGGACCCAAGCAGGGGTTGGGGCTTGTAAATTGCATTTGCTTTTGCATATTTCGTATTTCGTATCTTGGACCTCGTATCTCGGACCTCGGACCTCGGACTCGGGTTCGGGCACAGGTATGGGTATGGGTATGGGTTAAACAGAAAAATTCTTCGTAACGTTTTATATTTTTCGCAACGGCTGACAACGTTTAAATTTAAATTTTAAACGTTGGAAATTAATATGGTAACCATCAACGCTTACCATAATTAATGCGTGTAATTAATGCTAACGTTACACCTCCAACAGTCGACTCTCTGTGCCTATAAAAATGCTACATTTGCAAAGATTCATAGCATGCGAAAAAACAAAGTGTTCACCAGAAATCCTCCACAAAAACAGAGTTCTAATTTTTCTTTTGGGCGATCAAGTCTGCGACCGATTCGACTTCTCTTCTTGCTTGCACCTAGAAGAGAACAGCAGGGCTGAGTGGTTTTATCTTGGGACCGATTTTATCTTGGTTTTATTTTGGTTTTATCTTGGGAACTCCATAGTCTGCGATCGTCGAGAACCCTGTGCGATTGAGGTGGCGTATTCTATTATGAAGACAGCGTTACCACGTGACTCCATACCAGGCTCTTCTAATCCTTGTCTTCATATTTTCCAGTTTTTGTCTGATAATAGATCTATTAATTCCAACAATTTCAGAACAGAATAATTTTCTATTATCAGTCTTTGTCTTCTGCTATGGCTTTTAATGATGACAAAACCTCAGCCAAACCTGATGAGAAGTTCAATGGTTCCCATTTCCGAATATGGCAGCAACAAGTACGGTACTGGCTTACCAAACTTGGCCTTGTTTCTGCCATCCTCAAGCCTACCCCTATCGAGACTAAGAAAAATTCCACAGAAACTCAATCCACATATACCACCCCTGACCCGATTAAAATCACAACCACCACTGAGACTGCTCCTTCTACCAGTACACCTCAGCTTAGTTTTATCGAAATTGATTACCTCTGTCATGGTCGTATCTTGTCCACTTTATCCCCTGAACTGTATGATGCCTACTGTTTAACAAAAACCTCCTTAGAGTTATGGACTGCCTTAGAGGAAAAATATGGCCTAGAGGATGCTGGATTGGAGCGATACACTTTTGTTGACTGGCTTGAATTCAAGATGGTCGAAACAAAAACTGTAACCGCTCAGATCCTAGAGTATACCAACCTTGTTCAAAATGCTAAGACCAAAGGTTTTACTCTAGAAGAAAATATCCAAGCTGCGGCCCTTATTGAAAAACTTCCTCCTTCCTGTAATGATTTTGCCAAAACTCTTAGGCACCGTCAGGGTTCCATGTCTATGACCAATCTTCTGAAATCCCTTAAAACAGAAGATATCCATAGAATCAAAGACAAGAAAAACAAACAAGCTGAGGTTAGTCTTGTAGAAACCAAGAAGCAGTTCAAACCTAAAGGGAAAAATTTCAAACCCAAGAAAGCTTTCTCCAAACCCACAAACTCCAAGAGCAACATCGATCAAAACCAGAAAAAGACCTTTCACTGCTACATTTGTGGCAAATCTGGGCACTTTGCTAAAGATTGTTTCAAACGGAAGGATCCCAAGGCCAAAGAAAACCCTCAAGCCGTCATTACCTCCCAAGTCAACATGTTGACCTTAGAAGAAAACACCTCTGGAAACACTGCTAGGTTTGTTTTTTTAACTCCTGAAATTAATTCTGTTAATCTTTCCACTGATTGGTGGATTGATACCGGAGCTAATACACACGTATCCTTCTGTCGCTCCCTTTTTTACTCATATCAGAAATGCGATGGAAGAAGCGTGATGATGGGAGATTCTGGGGCTGCAATGGTTGAAGGCTTCGGACGAGTTGACCTGAAGTTTACTTCTGGAAAGGTCCTAGCGCTTCAGAACGTGCAATATATACCCAAAATAAGAAGAAACCTAGTTAGTGGGTCCTTGTTAATCCAAGAGGGTTACAAGTTAGTGTTTGAATCTAATAAGGTTGTAATAACGAAGTTTGATACTTTTATTGGCAAAAGATATCTCTGTGATGGTTTATTTAAATTGAATGCTTTAGACTCTTGTGTTTCTGGTAGAAATGATAATTCTTCTATCGCATTTATGGTTGAATCTTGTAATATGTGGCATGCTAGATTAGGTCATGTTAATCTAAATTCCATGTAAAAAATGATGAATATGCAGTTAATACCTAAATCACATATTGATAATTCCAAGAGATGTGAAATATGTGTTCAAGCTAAATTGCCTAAGAAACCATTTAAGTCTGTTGAAAGAAACTCTTGCATGCTTGAATTAGTTCATTCTGATGTTTGTGATTTGAATGGTATTCTTACTAAGGATCATATGAGATATTTTGTTACTTTTATTGATGATTATTCTAAATTCTGTTATGTGTATTTGCTTAAATCAAAAGATGAGCAATTTGATAAATTTAAGACATATAAGAACTTAGTAGAAAATCAAACAGAAACAAAAATTAAAAGGTTAAGATCGGATAGAGGTGGTGAATACACTTCCAATGATCTTAATAAATTTTGTGAAGAAAATGGCATTGTGCATGAAGTTTCTGCCCCTTACTCACCTCAATCAAATGGGGTGGCTGAGAGGAAAAACAAAACTTTGATTGATATGGTTAATTCTATGCTTTCTGAATCTGGTGTTAGTAATAGAATGTGGGGGGAAGCACTTTTGACTGCAAATTATGTTATAAACAAAATTCCTTTTAAGCATGTTGATAAAACTCCTTTTGAACTTTGGTTTAAAAGGACACCCGTTTTGAAATACTTAAAAGTGTTGGGGTGTTTAGCCAAAGTTAAAATTCCTGAGATGAAGAAAAGAAAATTGGGCCCTAAAACTATAGATTGCATTTTTCTTGTATTCTCCTCCAGGTGAGAAAATATCCATTCTACTATTTTTGCCAAAGTTATTCACAAATATAGTAATTCTATTGACTTGTTGGAAGTTTCTTTTGTTTTTTTTTTAAAAAAAATTCTTTCTTCCTGGTTCTAATTTTCCTCAGTTATTAATCATTTGATCAAGTATAACTCAAATGTGCTTTGTGACACTTACTTGGTTCTATGACATGGATTCCATGGAACAACATATTGAGATTAAGGTATGTTTTGGAAGTTATTATTACACACATGAATTTAATAAATTTTTGTTTTTGGAAGGTTAAACCATTGATTGAAGATCAAAAACAATATTCTAATAACATAGATAATCACAGCAAAATGAAAGGAAAATCATCAAACATGTCATATGCAGGTGTTCAATTGCCTGATTAAAATGGCCTCAAGTACATTGATTTATTTGAAAGTAACAACTTAGCGTATAATCCATACTCATCCAAGCCACTTTGGTGTTAAGATGAGCAAATTATGATTCTAACTACCCTTCAAATGAAAAGAAATAATGATTTAATTCTTATTATAACCAGAAAACTGATGTCATTGTATTTGGGGATAGCAAGAAGTGGCATGATAAAGATTGAGCTACATACATATTACGTATTCATTAATTAATTTAATGATAAAGATTGAGCTACATACATATTACATATTCCTTAATTAATTTATTGTCACTTGATCCACTTGTGAAACAAGTAAACTTGAATAATAAAATAATGAATGTATCATTAGAAAAGCCATGTATTTTCAACAAAATATTCCCTTAAATTGTACAACATGATGCCCAAATTTATTGGTTGTAAGTGTTCATCTGTATCTATGCTACTTGCAAAAGCATCAGTATTTGAAAAACGTTGGTTTTATTCCTATCAAATTCTGAAATTTCATGTTCATCCCAAATGAAATTGTTTCATTGATTTCTCTCATCCATGGAAGTGCCTTTTCATCTCCTGCCATTCCTTCCTCTTCGTCTGTCCCCTGCGTTTCTTTCTCTTTCTCTACCCCTTTGGATTCTCCTCCTCATCATCAACCCCTTCCCCCCTCCAAATTTGCCTCTCTTTATATCTTCTCCATTCCCCAATTTCACCGTCTCTTCCTCTTCTCAATCGAGCGAGGGAGAAAGGAAGGTCGATCTCACATTCTAGTTTCTCCTTTTGCATTTTGCCATCACCTATAATTCATAACAAGTAGAGTATTCTTCAGCTATGAAAGTAATGTGCATTATTCGAAAATTGATCCATCCATCTGGGCTACAATACACAATTGTCTTAACCACTGAAAAAGCTTCCTTTGATGTCTGGTTTTTCATTTTTTCTTGTCTTCCGAATGGTTGTATATCATCCCTATTGGGGATAGAGGTGATGGTGTTGTCATGATATCCATCTATCTAGTAATTATATCACTTTATGGTCTTTGATTTTCTGCTTGCTTTGAGCATCATTTGAATTTCTAATTCCCAGATTAAATAAGACAAGAATCGGTTTGCCTTCATATCATTGTATTCTCCTCCAGGTGAAAATATCCATTCTACTATTTTCGCCAAAGTTATTCACAAAGATAGTAATTCTATTGACTTGTTGGAAGTTTCTTTTGTTTTTTTTTTAAAAAATTCTTTCTTTCTGGTTCTAATTGTCCTCAGTTATTATTCATTTGATCAAGTATAACTCAAATGTGCTTTGTGACACTTACTTGGTTCTATGACATGGATTCCATGGAACAACATATTGAGATTAAGGTCTGTTTTGGAAGTTATTATTACACACATGAATTTAATAAATTTTTGTTTTTGGAAGGTTAAACCATTGATTGAAGATCAAAAACAATATTCTAATTACATAGATATTCACAGCAAAATGAAAGGAAAATCATCAAACACGTCATATGCAGGTGTTCAATTGCCTGATTAAAATGGCCTCAAGTACATTGATTTATTTGAAAGTAACAACTTAGCGTATAATCCATACTCATCCAAGCCACTTTGGTGTTAAGATGAGCAAGTTATGATTCTAACTACCCTTCAAATGAAAAGAAATAATGATTTAATTCTTATTATAACCAGAAAACTGATGTCATTGTATTTGGGGATAGCAAGAAGTGGCATGATAAAGATTTAGCTACATACATATTACGTATTCATTAATTAATTTAATGATAAAGATTGAGCTACATACATATTACATATTCCTTAATTAATTTATTGTCACTTGATCCACTTGTGAAACAAGTAAACTTGAATAATAAAATAATGAATGTATCATTAGAAAAGCCATGTATTTTCAACAAAATATTCCCTTAAATTGTACATGATGCCCAAATTTATTGGTTGTAAGTGTTCATCTGTATCTATGCTACTTGTAAAAGTATCAATATTTGAAAAACATTGGTTTTATTCCTTTCAAATTTGAAATTTCATGCTCATCCCAAATGAAATTCTAGTTTTTCCTTTTGCATTTTAGAAAGGGTAAGCAACTTCTTCATTGGATATTTTTCAAAAAACAAAATAAATAATTCTTCATTGGATAGTTTCTCCATTTCTACCGGTTGCAGTTAGTAATGACAAAATTTGGCCTTCTTATTATAATCAGACTGGTAAATTTCAAGAGATGTTTGAGGTCGATTGTTATTGAATTAAAATTTGAAAGAGAGATTTGTACCTTCTCCTCCACCTCTTCAAGTAGTATGTTAGAGACTCCACCCTTCATAAAAGCCTGTGAAAACTTCCCTCCTTGTTTGTGTGAGGGCATATTTGAGATCTTCTGACCCTTTCACACCTCTCTCTTTTTTGGACGTAATTCCATGCTTCCACTCAATCTCTTGCACGTAGTTTGTGATTGATCTCCCTCGGTCCATATCCTCAGCTATCTATTATATAACAGTGTCAAAGAGGATTTGAAATATAATCTGCTTCAGGATTCTTCCAACAAAATATAATTGGTAATTAAGGAGGGAATTTCATGGAGACTTGCTCTCCCATATAGAGAACTTTGACTAATATATGGAGCATAACAAGTTCTTAACTACCCTCCTAAATAGTTCAACTAAGCTGGTTGATGCACCAGGCACACAAAGAGTGACATGGAGCAGTGAGCACTGATTTCCTTTTTGCTTTATGTCCCTCTTAATGTCTCTGTTCTTGCATTTAGTAATTACTGTAACATTCTATCATCTGTTTTAATGCATTTTACTCAATAATCAACATAAAAAAGGTATTTTATGATCATATGCCACATGGCCCACATTCAACCATGTTTGTCCTCCCATCATGTCTTACACATCAAGCGTGCTGACAATCCGTCCTTTTATTTCATGGTAGTAGTAATTTATGTTTGTTGGTGATTATTCGAAAGAATTTTTCGTGAGACTGGAGCAAACAGGTGGAGGAAGCTTTCCCAGCTCGACCGTAAGGTCGGCCACGGGGAGTCTCTCCGATATCAAAAAAAAAAAATATTGTTATTGTATTGTCTGATTATAATTGTCACGCCCCCAGAGCGGCCGTCCCTAAAGGGTGACACGTATACGATATCGAGTATATCATAATCAGAATAAGTCACAAGGAATAAAGGATTGAATCAGAATAAACGACAGCGGAAGAGTATGTAAAAATAAAAATAAATGAACAATACAAGACCACTAAACATATAATAGTGGCCCTCAGAAGAATACACAATCACCGTCCCGTATGAACACGTCATAATTACAAATATAGTCAAATGTATATATCAACAATAACAAAACATCTCGTACGAAAAATAACAGGAAGCTGACAGGCTCACCAAATCGCCGAGAGGCCCACAACACCTTCAACAACACACAACTCACCAATCCTGCGCAACACCTGGATGAAACCCACAACAATAGATGGAGTAAGCCGATGAAGGCCTAGTGAATGAAACTAACTACAAGACACCTCAAATTACAGTTCCAACACATCCATAAAACCTACATAAATAACTATCAAGTATAAGCCGACCAGCCTTAGGTACCATCACCGCAGGAGGCCAACTCACACTAACCTAATCATGTCACCAGCATAAGGACAGATCCGTCTGCGTCCCATACCACAGGGGATCCATCACATGCTAGCAACGCTATAACACTAACCTCGCTATGTCCCCAGCATAAAGACAGATCCGTCTGCGTCCCATACCACAGGGGATCCATCCCATGCTAGCAATGCTATAAATATATAATATATATATATATCCTAGTGACTGCAATGCCATTACACACAAATGCCTCACAGTTCCTCCTGTCGCGCAGTGATTTCTCTTAGGCGACCCATTTCTGCAAATGCATCGGCTTGGCCAATACAGGGAGTATCACTCCACCCGTCAAGTCCACCAAAGCTAGACTGCATTACAAACCACATCAATGGATCCCACCATAGACTCAATCACTTTGCGAACAGGGCCGATAAACCCAGTATCTTGGCTAAGGATCTCTGTCATCCAACCACTCTGACGCGTAGTCGATTTGAACCATCGGATACCGTGGGCGTCCAGGATGAACCTTGAAAACGCTCCCTTGTGAAGGACACCCAGAGTTTACCCTCACCTCAACTGACTCACACGAAGCATCTAAATGCAAAACTAAACCGTCAAACCCAGTATCTTGGCTAAGGTTCTCCGTCATCCAACCATTCTGACGCGTAGCCGATTTGAACCATCAGATACCGTGGGCGTCCAGGATGAACCTTGAAAACGCTCCCTTATGAAAGACACCCAGAGTTTACCCTCACCTCAACTGACTCACACGAAGCATCTAAATACAAAATTAAACCGTCAAACCCAGTATCTTGGCTAAGGTTCTCCGTCATCCAACCACTCTGACGCGTAGCCGATTTGAACCATCGGATACCGTGGGCGTCCAGGATGAACCTTGAAAACGCTCCCTCGTGAAGGACACCCAGAGTTTACCTTCACATCAACTGCAGGTCCGCACTCACGACTTGCAAGAACTACCATAATCAACCCACCCTAAACAGGCTCGACACAAATCGGTCGAGGACCTACGATGTCACCACAATAAGCAACCAGATCTGACCTATACGATCAGATCCCCTTACACCTAAACAATGTCCCTAACCAGATCTTTAGGCAAAGATCTATAAATCATGCTGATAACATATATATCAGTCATTAACAAGGCTAGACATGATATGACAAGATAGACAGATATTAACCAGGCTAGATGGCAATTAACAAGGCTATATATAGAATATAATATGTATCAATTTAACAAGGATAGATCATGAGCATGCATTCACGATATAAAAATATGTATATAATAATATCAAATCTTACCTTTAACTACATATTCCAGGTTTAATTAATGTATCAGCACGTGAGGATGTAATATAAATATATATATATATGACAAGTAATCATGCAATATCAATTATAATCTACTTAACCATGTCATGTTATCATTTAAGGATACCACCATAGTCATGCATACATGATTAATATCATACCATAAACATGACTATGTATGGAACTATATTATTAGAATGTCAAGTTAGTTCCACTCACAGATACAATCATTCCATCCCGCGAAGAATTGCGCGCTTTGGACAGTCCAATGGTAACGTCATCGCTACTGGACTCATGGGAGTACAGTCATTCCCACCACAAGCCTAAACACAAAATCACCACCCTCCTCATATTGAGGAGACCCCTCTGGACAAACAAACATTGCCAACTCAGCCAAGGATTAAAACATCCATGCATAAAAAATAAAATAAAATAATACAAACATATCCTAAGATCCTAGCCAACAAATGTAAAATATACCCCATACCTCCCACCACTAAACCAATTATTCCACACCACCAAAAGCCACTCATCCTTAGGCCATCATTCAATTAAATCACATATAAATCAGCAAGAAACCTCACACCTTCACCACAAACAAATATGAACAGCACTATAAATCTGGGCAGCACTAAAGAAATCTAGGCAGCAATATAACCCTACACTTTGATCTTCACAGCACCAATTACTTATCCGAAAATTCTGAAATAAATCGTACATATTCATTGATATGTTAGGATCATAATCCATGAAGATACCATAATCCAATTCAATCTCTAAATGTCTGAAATAAATTATGTTCAAAAACTGGTCTGTTCTACTCAAATCTGGGCAGTCCATACAAAATAGATCATAACTTATGCCACAGGTAATATAATTACACCAAATTTCATGCATAAGATCTACACACGTAGATAATCATGTCATATGAAGATACCTTCCTCAAAATATATCTCTAAACATCAAATTCATATGGGTCTTCACAAGACAGAAAATCTGCCTTACTATGACACACAACTCCCAACAACAAGGAAAGAGGAAAAACACATACAACACCACTTTAGCATCCCTTGCTGACCACTCAAAATACTAGATAGGACCACCCATACTTCTTTGAAGCAAAAACACAAACACCTACAAGGCACAAAGGGGAGGTGAAGATACCTTGGGAAGAAGAGAAGATGGTGCACATAAGGACTTCCACCGTCACCATCATATGCTACCAAACCTACACACACTCTTTCTCACAACAAACAACACACATACATTCAGCCATAATTTTCAGCACCAATGGACACACAAACAACACCAAATAAAGATGAAATACTAAGAAATAACTTGGATTTCACTCACTCCTATGAGTCAACACCAAACTTTCACTTCTCTTGCCTTCTCATCACCCAAACCCTCTTGAATCAGCCATGACAGGCCCCCAATCGCAGCAGCAGCAGCAGCAAAGAAAGAGATCCAAAACAGCCAACAAGGCAACAAAGTAAAAAAAAGAAGAAAAACAAGGGATTCACAACAATCTCCTCAATCTCTTCCCCTCCTCCCCTTCTCCACTTCACTCATTCTCTGTTTTTTTTTTTTTTTGATAAAATGAGTCTCAGCTGACTCTCTCACTCTCTCACACCATATAAACCACAGACTTCACCCATTCAATTAAATGGGATTGATAAATCCGTTCAAATTACCAAATTGCCCTCTTTTAAAAATTCTGCGCAGCCTTGACTAGAATAGCCATAACTTTTACAATCTAGCTCCGAATTGCATAATTCAAACTCCGTTGGAAAACCAAGACAATTATCTACAGCTTTCATGTTTAAGCTAATCTCCAAAAACACCTCTAACTATTCCTCAATATACAAATAACATAAAACAGAGCTGCTGCTAGGTTTTTCTCATCCCCGGGGTATAATTGTAAAAACACTCATAACTTTTTCTACAGGAATCCAAATGATCTAATTCCACTTTTGTATGAACGCTAACTCAAAATTGAATACCCCATAATAAAATCAGATTTAAACTACTTCATCTTGGGAATTAACAAAATTAAATCCAAATCATTACAACCATACAACTTACGATATAGCCTAAGCATATATGAACCTAATGCACACCTAAAGAACAATAATATGAAATAACACATATAATTGTGCTATCCAACCACCCAAACAAATAAAAGAATAACATAGTCCTAAATATAGGTCCGGGGTCTTACATATGAGTTGATGAGCGTGGATTTGGATGGTTATGTATGAGCCTTTTGCTTAAAAATTTATCTGAATAGTTGACGATTAGAAGTCTTGGAAGTCTGTTTTCTCTCAATTATGAACTACTAGAATGCCACCTATTGATATGATGTTTTATAGTGCTCAGTTCTTGATGTAATGATAGGTTTGTTTTATCTGCAGCTGAAGAAGCACTCATCCTACTCGTGCCATTCCAACAGTGAATAATTCCCTGTCAAACTTTGTTGAGAGAGGCATCTGTCAGAGCTTTAGTTTTCCAAGCAGATGATGTGAAGCTTTTAGTTCCAACATCTACTCGGCAATCTATTCAGGTAATGCATAAGATCTTGTGATGCATTTAAATTATTCTGGCTGGAAAGCTTCTTAATGAGAAACAGCCAAATATGTTCCTCCTTTAGTTATAAACAGAAGATAATGATTTCAAATACTCAAGCTAGGAAAGTTAAAAAATTCCACTAATGTACACTTCTTGTTTTCTTCATTTTTTATATAAGGCGAACATCTTTTACAGAGAATGAGTATAATGATGAATGGTGCCTAGGGAAAAATAAATCAACAAAGATTCTAGCCTCTTTTTTTCCAATAAAACTTCCCATTCCTCTTTTCTTAAAAAAATAGTTTGTTTTCATATCTCACTGTGCGGCAGAAGTGCATGAATGCATTATATGTATCTAAAGTTGAACTGTCTTCTCGCTTAGCATAATTGTGTAGGTTCGTCAATCGTCACATAATTCAAGAGCATAATTCTCTGTTTCTAAGGAACTATTATTAAATGTTTGTCATAACTGACAACGACTACACCGTCCTCGCATTGTTCTCTATTGGATATCATGTTGAAATTTGAAATGATGATTGATTTCTCTATTACAGCTCCTCTACGAATTATATCTCTGTATATGACTCTTATGAGTATATGATGCGGCAGTTGAACATAGAAGAATCATATGTCATTCAAAATCATATGACATTTTAATGTACATCATGCTTGAACTATGAATTGTTAGGCAAGGTAGCTATTCATGTTAAGCTGGTCATATTTCTGGTTTATTCTTGTGATTTGGATTTTCATGAAGTTAAACTTTCCATTAACTATACGTTAGTGGGAGACTACATACATGGAGATTGCACCTATTAATTCATATTATCCTATTTATTCGCATGTGATTCATGTTATAACATAAAATAAAATGTTATAAACAAATAAATTGAATGGTTTCTTAATTCCCACATACATGTTTATGTTATTTTTTATTTCTATTGTTTGTGAAGAATTAATGTTATGTTACCTATTCTATTATCATGTAATATATATGTGATAGTTTATATTATCATATACTTTTTTTTCAAAAAATATCTTTTATGATGATATTGTGATATAGGAATTTCATAACAATGTCAACATAATTTCTAGGTTTAGAGTACTAGTATACCTCAGTCACTGCTGATTGTAAAGATGATGTGGGCTATTGTCAGAGTTTCACTTGGACATGATTGATACATGTTAATATTTGTTGAAAGAAATTTCCAACCTGTCTTACAGTTTATCTTGGACACCTCACAAGAAGCTCCTGGATTTGTTCTGGGTGGTGCCTTACCACTGTACAAATTAGATGTAAGATGATAGGTGATTTGTTCTCTTCTTCTGTAGTCCTGTAAATGCATTCCTTTAAAGAAAGGTTCTGTTAGACATGAGTGTATAGGATTTGTCTGTCTCGACAATGGTTTTTTGGGGGCCAGGGTTTGGGTTAGGCTTCTATTGCATGCATGGATTAGTATAGCTTTAATGCCTTGGATAGTTTTATAAAAAAAACTATGAACCAATTTTGATGTCCCTATCAATCGTTGTCAAAAGGGAAGGAAAGTACTGACTATTTGTTTATGACTTAGGTTAATCTTAGAGTGCTATAGATGGATTGTGCCAAATTGGTGGAAGTTTTTGTTGAAAGGCATCAAAATTGGTATTGGCTATTTCACATGCCTCTGCTTTTCCGAATGATGTCTTTGTTGATTTTTTTTCTTTACTTGTCAAAATTTGGAGAAAAATTGTTTTTCTTTTAAAAAACTGTCACCATTTTCATAGATACAAGCTTTAAAATGGTGGGTGTAGGACTCTCATTGTTCATCGTAAAACATATTCACTTAGTTGAACTTCTGATATTCTAAATTTTTTAACATCCTTTCTTTGCAGTTTATTTCTTTTACTATTGTTCCTCTTTTCCTCACATATATTTTAAGACTTGTGGCATCTGGTTTTTGGAATTTGGATTTTGTTCTTATTGTTGTTGCAACCAATGTTATAAAAAGCATTAGGCGCAAGGATCCATCGTTCTGGCATGAAAACATTTCAAACTTTGAAGAAAATGATTTCCAGTTATGTGTTATTCACTTTCTTCTGATTCTTTATTCTTCTCTGACCTTCAAAGAATGGATGTTCCTGGTATGTTGGACCTTCAATTTTTATATCAGTATTAAATAAAAGAATGTGATATGATGTATGTTATATAGTTCATTTAGGTGGTTTTTCTGAGATCAAAATAGTTTGTGATTTTGCATGTTAGGTGCTCTCGACTAGGTTTGGTAGAATTGTTCCCAACTTGATTTCGAGGAAACACACGAACAGCGCTGCTACAGGTATATATGTCTTTTCTAATACTTTATGTTATTGGGTGATGTACAGTTTGCGAGACTGAAACACATTGTTATTGTCAGGTTTCAAGTTGTAGACGCATGTTTATATTACATGATTAACATGGAAGGTGGGATTTATATAAGTTTTTATTTGAAATTGGTGTGGATTAGTTCTTGCTTGAGAGATAAAATGTTATTGCCAGCTGTATCATCTCATCCGGACATCGTGGAGGGATTAAGTATGAAAGGAAGATGGTGCTGTTTGGGTGTCTCTTATGATTTAAATCGTGAATGCCACTGAAATTATTATCTAAAATCATGCTGGTCCTATTGGCTTTGTTTTGAAGGTTCAAATGATTTGTTTTTGTTAGGTAAAATATGTTCCACTGTTTTTCCTTGCTACCCTTCTTCAGATACTATCTTAATTTTGCTGTGAAGTCATTTGATATAGAATGTTTCTTCTGCAGTATCCCTAGCCTTCTTTTTCTTCTTTCTTTTTCTGTAGTTCTTATTATGTATTTGGACTACATAGCAGAAGTTTTGATGTATACAAGTACATTGAATTTATCATTAAATTTGAGCTTCATCTTTTTTTTGTTTTTGCCACTGGCAGTTCTTTGTGCATTTTTTTGGACTACGACTTCTATACATTGCTTGGAGATCAGATTCCAAGACATCCCAAAAGAAGGAAATGGATGAAGTATGATTTCCTCTACTAATTTCATATTCATTCGTCTTTAATCAGTTTTCCCTTTACTATTAGTGAAAATGCATCATCTCAGACACATGATTGGAAATTATAGGTCCCTTTTTTTGTGAAATTTTATTAAACTACTCTTGCATCCATCAATCTAAACATCCATCAATCATACATTTTTGTGCATTGAATTGATAAACAGGCAGTTGCGCGTTACGTATTTGTTGTTCTCATTCAACAATTTTTACTTCACTATGGGGTTTTAAATTTATGTATGCCAATCCATGTTGCCTCCTACTATATTATATTACTTGAGATCTTTGACATTTCACAGTCGTACAATGGGTAGTTCAGTCTCTTGTTTTCCAGCTCCATCTTCCTTGAGCTTCAGATTAAACACTTCTAATTATTTCAATCCATTCTACCACTTTATTATCATTCTTTTCTCATGTTTAATATATAATAAATTGAAATTGTTCAAGGTTTGTCTTTCTAACACTCCCATCTTTTTAATCAACTTGAAAGGATGTTTCCCAACCTTGGCCACAGTCTTGGTTTGGATTAGAGTGAAGCCCTTTCAAATGTCACAAATGAGATAAACAAGATATCAAATTCCATTTCTTTCATTGTCACTTAGCAAATATGGATTTCTTTGTGATGTCTTGCTGACTTAATAACATATTTCTTTGAAGGGTTTATTGATGGAAGGTTTTTTCGATGTCATTACATGATTTATCAGATCTTACCCGTCAGACAGTTAGGTCCATCATTTTAGATTGGAAGACAAATACATCTTTAGTATGTGATGTTTTATAACAATCGTCGATGTGAAGTTATTTAGGGTGTGTTTGTGCCATATGGAAAGTGAGGGAAAGTAACAAAATTTCCTCTGACTACCCAAAAACTTGTTGTTTGTACCAAACAAGTGGAGGGAAAAAAAATTTCCCCACGTAAAGGAGAGAAAATGAGGAAAATGAGAGAATATGTGATTTTCTCTCTACATATACAAGAACAATTCAAACAACATTTATGTGATTTTTTGTGATTCTTGTTTAAATTTTTTTTTCTATTCTTTCATATTTGATTTATTGAGTAATTTAGATTTTTTTTATTTGTTGAATAGATCTAGATTAAGATCTTATATCTTAGATTATTATTTTTGCCTAACCTATGTAGACTAAGATCTTAGATTTGTTTTTGTGATTTACTTTTTTATTTGTAGAATAGATCTAAGATTTTTTTTTCTAACAATTTGTATTTTTCATCAATTTCCATCACTAGCATAAACAACAGTTTTTATTTTCTATCACTTTATATTACAGGCACAAACACCATATAAATTGATCAAAGGAAAAATAATTTATTTTCCATCAGTTTCCCTTTGACTCAAATTCCATCACTTTCATTTTGTGTTTGTGCACAAACACGCACTTAGGGTATGTTGCTTTGATGATTTTGTTTAAGTAGAGGATTGATAGTTTTAACAACTTATTATATTCTGTATATATAAGTGTTGATTAAATTGGTGGTGTGATGATTTTTGCTCATAGCTATTGTTTGAATGGATGTATTTTTGGGAAAATTTTACTCAATTATAGAAATAATTTGTTTGTTTTGTTCATCCAAAATCTCCCTAGCAATCACTGATTTAAGAAGCATGAAATTAAAATAAACAAAAGTATGGTTGACTAATTAAATATTCATAATTGCTTGCTTAAGAATCATGTAGTCACCAGTGATTTAGTTATATATAAGGTGATTTAGTTTTATATATATATATATATATATATATATATATATATATATAGACGAGCTATTTGTTTTTTAATTTACTTTAAATTTTTTTATAAAATATAATAAATTTTAAAAATAAATCAAACTTATTAAATTATTATGAAACAATACATCTAAATTATTTTGTATAAATACATCTTAAAATATATTAAAATTTTTCATATGCATTGTACATGTGTACAACAACCAGTAATAATGAAATAACCCAATATGCAACAATATAACATGCTTTGAGCCCATAAAAACAAATTAAACAAAACACAATAACAAAAATATTACTCAATCAATGTTTTCAGCCTTCATAAATTAATGTTTTCAAGCAAACAAGACAATAAGACAAACAACATTTAATAATGATCAATGTTATCAGGTAACCAAGCAAAAAAAATGTTTTCAAGTTCATGAGAGAGAGGAGAAGAGAGAATAGAAAGAGCAGAGAGACGAAGAGAGAGCCCAAAGGAGAGAGAGACAGAGAAGGATGTCTCTTTTGTCGATGCAAAGAAAGCTCGTCCATCCCTTCAGTCGATGAAGCCAAACAAGAAGCTCAGGAAGAAGCCATTGATGAACTGAGAAAGAAGACAAGAAAATCTAGAAAAATAAATAACATGGTTTTATAAGAGAGATAAAACAGCAAAGCTAAAAGGTACCCTATCAAATTCCAACACAATCACACAATTATGCCCCACTCTACTCTCCCCCATGATTTTATTCGAAAGAAAGAAAGAAAAGAACTGATTCATTAATCCATTAATCACCAGCAAGTAAGAATGTAATTAACGAGAAGTATAATTTCATAAAATCTTGTTACTTGGATAGTGAATAAGAAATGTTCTTAAATAAAGGGGGAAAATGTTACGTACTTACAAATTCAATGATAGTGAGGAACGAGATAATTACAACTGTTGTTCTCTAAATCACCGACCAAGTCAATAAATATATTTGGATAAAGGCTTCTCAAATACATTTCTGTCCGCCGTAGATCATCTTTCACACCACCAAGTAATCGCTGAACAAAAAAAAGTAGTTACAAAAATATTAAAAAAAATTCATTAACAAATCAAACAATTGCATAGTAGATTTTTTAAAATTACCTCAACCTGTGCGTTCGTCTTGGGGTGAATTAACGTGCTATGAAACATTTTAACGTAACTCAAAAGGTTATCTTCATAATGATGATTTGTTACTCGAAAATTGGAACTATCCACAAGGTTAAAAACTTGTGGATCCATTCTGCTTATCCAAGAAAATGCTAGAGCAACAGGCAATAATCAAATAACATTTTTCATGTTATCACATCGGTTCATGATGTTATTCAACAAATTTAATTTTATGGGCCACTTCCACATGCCCGGGCATGATAAAAGCTTGTCAGACCTGCAAAATACATTTACAAAATTAGTTTAAGAAAAATTGGTAATGAAATCATAATATAAAATTTAAATGTATTCTAAAAGGTTTGCTTACTTGGATTTGTTGGTAGCGGGGGATCTTATAATTTGTAGCACTTTGATGAATTCATTTTCTTGAATGTCAAAAATATTTAAACAATGTTCTAAATACAGCGCAAGATTTTCAAAATCTTCTTCGTTCCTGGAATCACTACCTATGATAACAGAAGTAAAAAAAAAATTAATCAACAATAATGGAGAAGTTAAAGTATATAGGAAACATATTACTTACAATGTATGAAAACCCCCACCAATTTTCACAAGTGGGGTTCTGTAGTCATTAAAAAAACATTTTTAGGGTCAAATGTGTAGATGGTGACCCCTTTTGTGTGTAGAAACTCAAATCCACGTAATATTTGTCTACAACATTTAAAAGACAAAATCAAATTAAATTAAATTTATAAATAAGTGAACACCAATATATGAAGATAAAGTTACCTAACGATATCTTTGAAGCTTGGTGAAACATATGTTCTACCACCACCACCCACTACGATACAATATGGATGTACCCGGACTATGAAATCAAGTGTTGTTTCAAACATATCGTACACCTCATAAAAATATTTTGCAGAACGTCTTCGAAAATTATACGTGGGGTCATCACAAGTGAATGGTTGATTTCTTGAATTATACAATTAGAAGCCGATTCTCCTATCAGTAGAACAAGGACATGTTCTTTCTTGCCACCAGGTGATACAAGGTATGCATGATGAAAGTCTGTGTCGCCATGAAAAGAATTATATATTTCTAAATTTGTATTTATCCCATTCACCTTGTGAAAAGGAATGCCTGAAAATAATACCATAATAATAAAAAAATAAATTGAATTAGAATTTGCATTAAAATGTCTGATAACATAAAAAAAAGAGTAAAAACCAATTAAAACAATAAAAATTGGCACGTATTTTTGCTTATCAGTAGCTAATTTTATAGAATATGTTTGGCATACCTGCATTTGATGTGTTTCCTCTTTCCATCCTTAAGATAACCTTACATTGAACAACACAAACAACAAAATTTCTTTAAATTATTCCATTAGAATAAGAAAAAAAATTATATAATTTAGTTGAACTATATGGAAAACAAACTTTCTTAAACAAACAGAAGTAATCAAATCATATATTTCACAAAAGATCTATCACCACCCCCCTCCCAAACAAAAAATCATGAAGTAGATTTTAATGAAAATTTGATTTGAAAGATCTTCTTGGATTAATCTTAGTTGCATTAATCTATGTAGGATGTAGCACATGGTGAAGAATAAATAAATAAAAAACAACTAATATAGAGGTAAGCCAAAAGAAAAAAAAAATAAAGACAATCTTTACAAATGTTTTCTATTGTTTTAATAAATTGTTTAAAGGAAATCCAAGTGATAAAGAATAAAATTGTTTGAATCTACATTTCATCATATGAATGATTTATTCTGTCAAGCATATCAAAGCAAGTTGAAGCTCAAACAAAAACTTAAGTATATAGGCTCTTTGATGCTTGCTTATTGAATAAGTTAATTCTGGATTGCATCCTATTTTAGACATTTTAATGCAATGTTCATCACTCTCTTGACAGTTATAAACATGATATAGATATCATGGGCCATTTTCTAAATGGTATAGTCATCAATGAAGACAGACAAGAAATATGCATTGGTATTTTTGAGATGTATATGTCGCCTATTCAACTAGAGAGTAGAAATAGCAAAGGAGGAACTTTTATAGCCCCTCAATCTATCACCACCCCCATCCCAAACAAAAAATAATGAAGTAGATTTTAATGAAAATTTGATTTGAAAGATCTTCTTGGATTGATCTTAGTTGCATTAATCTATGTAGGATGTAGCACAGGGGAAGAATAAATAAATAAATAACAACTAATACAGAGGTAAGCCAAAAGAAAAAAGAAAAAGAAAAGAACTGATTCATTAATCCATTAATCAACAGCAAGTAGGAATGTAATTAACGAGAAGCATAATTTCATAAAATCTTGTTACTTGGACATTGAATAAGAAATGTTCTTAAATAAAGGGGGAAAAAAATGTTACGTACTTACAAATTCAATGATAATGAGGAACGAGATAATCACAACTGTTGTTCTCTAAAGCACCGACAAAGTCAATAAATATATGTGGATAAAGGCTTCTCAAATACATTTCTGTCTGTTGTAGATCATCTTTCACACCACCAAGTAATCGCTGAACAAAAAAAAGTAGTTACAAAAATATTAAAACAAATTTATTAACAAATCAAACAATTGTATAATAGATTTTTAAAATTACCTCAACCTGTGTGTTCGTCTTGGGGTGAATTAACGTGTTACGAAACATTTTAACGTAACTCAAAAGGTTATCTTCATAATGATGATTTGTTACACGAAAATTAGAACTATCCACAAGGTTGAAAACTTGTGGATCCATTCTGCTTATCCAAGAAAATGTTGGAGCAACATGCAATGATCGAATAACAATTTTCATGTTATCATACCGGTTCATGATGTTATTCAACAAATTTAATTTTATGGGCCACTTCCACATGCCCGGGCATGATAAAAGCTTGTCAGACCTGCAAAATACATTTACAAAAATTAGTTTAAGAAAAATTGGTAATGAAATCATAATATAAAATTTAAAATGTATTCTAAAAGGTTTGCTTACTTGGATTTGTTGGTAGCGGGGGATCTTATAATTTGTAGCACTTTGTTGAATTCATTTTCTTGAATGTCAAAAATATTTAAACAATGTTCCAAATACAGGGCAAGATTTTCAAAATCTTCTTCTTTCCTGGAATCACTACATATGATAACATAAATATAAAAAAAATTAATCAACAATAATGGAGAAGTTAAAGTATATAGGAAAAATATTACTTACAATGTATGAAACCCCCACCAATTTTCACAAGTGGGGGTTCTATAGTCATTAAAAAACATTTTTTGGGTCAAATGTGTTGATGGTGACTCCTTTTGTGTGTAGAAACTCAAACCCACGTAATATTTGTCTACAATATTTAAAAGACAAAATCTAATTAAATTAAATTTATAAATAAGTGAATACCAATATATGAATAAAAAGTTACCTAACGATATCTTTGAAGCTTGGTGAAACATCTGTTCTACCACCACCACCCACTACGGTATAATATGGATGTACCCGGACTATGAAATCAAGTGTTGTTTCAAACATATCGTACACCTCATAAAAATATTTTAGAGGAACGTCTTCGAAAATTATACATGGGGTCATCACAAGTGAATGGTTGATTTCTTGAATTATACAATTATAAGCCGATTCTCCTTTCAGTAGAACAAGGACATGTTCTTTCTTGCCACCAGGTGATACAAGGTATGCATGATGAAAGTCTGTGTCGCCATGAAAAGAATTATATATTTCTAAATTTGTATTTATCACATTCACCTTGTGAAAAGGAATGCCTGAAAATAATACCATAATAATAAAAAAATAAATTGAATTAGAATTTGCATTAAAATGTCTGATAACATAAAAAAAAAAGAGTAAAAACCAATTAAAACAATAAAAATTGGCACGTATTTTTGCTTATCAGTAGCTAATTTTATAGAATATGTTTGGCATACATTGAACAACACAAACAACAAAATTTCTTTAAATTAACCTTTTGATGTGTTTCCTCTTTCCATCCTTAAGATAACCTTACATTGAACAACACAAACAACAAAATTTCTTTAAATTAACCTTTTGATGTGTTTCCTCTTTCCATCCTTAAGATAACCTTACATTGAACAACACAAACAACAAAATTTCTTTAAATTATTGCATTAGAATAAGAAAAAAAATTATATAATTTAGTTTCTTAAACAAAGGTAATCAAATCATATATTTCACAAAAGATCTATCACCACCCCCCTCCCAAACAAAAAATCATGAAGTAGATTTTAATGAAAATTTGATTTGAAAGATCTTCTTGTATTAATCTTAGTTGCATTAATCTATGTAGGATGTAGCACAGGGGGAAGAATAAATAAATAAAAAACAACTAATACAGAGGTAAGCCAAAAGAAAAAAAAATAAAGACAATCTCTACAAATGTTTTCTATTGTTTTAATAAATTATTTAAAGGAAATCAAAGTGATAAAGAATAAAATTGTTTGAATCTACATTTCATCATATGTTGAGCTGGTCATACAAAGATCTGAAAAAAAAATTTCTATCTCATGTTGTCTGATAAGATAGACATTTCACTTACCACCTTTGCCATCTTATTAATTGTTACAATGGGGTTATCCAAGCTTATAGGGATTACTGAGCTTTTCATTTGACCCGCAAGAAGTCGACATGGTTTTTCGAAAGCCAAAATTAATTTGACCACACCAATGAGAGAATGACAATCAACTTTTCCACATCCACAGAATTTGGTCAGTGTTGTACCAATTTTGTATTTTTAAAAGGGTTATGGAATGAAAAAGATTGTGTATTGGTTTTAGCTAAGGGTGTAAGCCAATTTATTAAGATAATTGTAGATAATTAACGGGCTTACAAATAATCAGTCAATCAAAAAATATGTTTGTCTAAGAGCCTCTCCAGTTCTCTACCCAAATGGCAATTTTAAATTTGAAAAAAATCAATTAAAAATATCTCTAACTATTTACCCATATTTATACCAAATCAAATTTTTACTCAAACTTTTACTCAAATAAAAAGATATTCAGATCTTTACCCAAATCAAAGGATAAGAAATTCATCCCTTGCTAGGAAGTGACACAACACAAGTTTCATAAATGGGATTATTTTTTTTCACTAATTAAGAAATTACCAACACAAAAAAAATATCATAAAAAATTACAAAATATTTTTTTTTAGAAAAAACAAAAATTGGATTGCATATCATATTTATTTATAAAAAAAATTGATCATGATAAATTTGAACAAATAAATAAATCTCTCAATCAATTTAAAACTTAAATTTTTTTCAATAAAACCCCCAATCCCAGTAACCCATTCACAGAACTTAATATATGCTATATTAAATATATAAAAAAAACATAGACAAGAACCTCTACAAAAAAAACTGCTATATTAAATCCTAGTAACCCATTCTTCTGTTTTGTTTTGTTTTTATTTTATTTTTTGAAGGCAGGGTGGGAAGACAATGCCCAAACCTCTTGGATCTCTCACTTCTCCTTCCTTAATTTTCTCTGGCCTTTGTTTTTTTTTTTTTTTCAGACCTATATAACTCCTTTGAAAAGTAATACATGGTCTACCAGATTTCAAAAAAATAAAAACATAGACAAGGTTTATCACCTTGGGTGACTGATGGAGAACAGGTGCAAACAGTGCAAGAGCTTGAGCTTGTGATGTTTTTGAAAAATGAGATGGTAGGCTAGCAAGAGCATGAGATCTCTTATAAAGAAAGTGACCTTTCCATATTTGGAAAAAAGTTATTTTTGAATTTTTTTATCTATTTATGGCAGTCATTATATGAAATCAATTCTGAACCCCAATTATGTCAAATGATTCAATAAATAAAAAAATCAACTATCAAATTACACACAAAAAAATCACCCCCGAAATAAAATTTGGTTAATAATAGTTTTGAAAATAGTTTCTAATTGAACCATTATATTTTTCTGTTTGTCTTTGTGTTCAATGCATTGTTTTGTTTTTGGGAAAAGTGTATAATACCTCCTACAAACATATGAAAATCCACATTACTCCCTGTCAGTTATATAGACTATAGATTACTTGAAGTTAACCTAACCATATAAATTTAGTGATTTTTAGTTTTAAGCCCATGTAAACATGTCTATTTAGGGATCAATCCCTCCCTTCTTTATATTTATTTTAAAATACCCAACTTTAATCACCTATTTATTTTTTAATCCCTCTGTCATACGTCCGTCCATATACCATTACTTTGTGAAAAGATTTTTATTTTTTAGTCTTTGTAAATTATGTTATTTAAATCTCCAACTTCAAATGCATTTTTCTTATTACTCCTTAGACAAAATGTCTATATGATTTTGTAATTATTTTGATATTTGAAACTTGTATATAAAATTTTGTATGATTTTTATTTTGCATTGTTCAAATTTTTCATGCATAATAAAAGTTTTAATAAAAGAAAGTTTAGAACCATGTAAAATAAAATTGTCATTAACTGTATATAATTTTTTAATGGAGTCTAAATATTTAAATTTAGAATTCAAAACTCACTCAAAATATTCTAATTTAATATTTCACAATTTTCAACAAAGAAAAAATCATTTAAATCAAAATTTAATAATGAAAAATCTTTAAAATTTGCTTATCTAATCATTCTTTTTCTGTTTGTGTAATCAATCATAATTAGACATCTATGACTATAACCCCCCGTTTAAGGTGGAGGATAAACCATGGATAGAGGAGAATACAGTAGAATAGCCCTCAAACAGTTGTTTGTTTGACAAGAATAAACCTTGATAGTTATGTCTGGATAAATTAGGATAAGGCCTGATAACTATTCTCAGAAAAGGTTAGAATTGCTTATCAGGGCTTATCTATAACAATGGATAAAAATATCATTCTCTATCATTTTAAAAAAATTATCTTACCTAACACTCTCTGCACACATTCCAAAAATTGTCACATCTATCATATCACACACACATCTCTCATACTTATTCCCAAACACAAATAATTTGTGCAGGGGTATAATTGTCATTTAAAAAGTTATAAACTCTTATTAATTTCTTATCTACCATTTATTCTTACTTTATCCAAGGTGAATCAAACAACAAAAAGATCAATTTTACGTTTCCCAATTAGAATAACATAAAAGACAATCAAATAAAAATTTACCTATTCAACATGGATTTTTATGTATCCCAGTATAATTATCAAAGACGAATAATCTTATGTCACACCCCAAACGGAGGGTAAGAGAATGCAATTTCAGATTGGATGAATAATATTAGGATTACCACTAAAAAAATAAAATGGTGAGAATAACCACACCCTTTCCGGGAATTTTTCTACTAGGATCAAAGAAAACATACTCTTTTTCATACACTTTTCATTCAAACTGTTTTCTAAATCAGAATTTTAAAAATACAATATATTTTGTAATTAATATTTCTTTAAAAACAGTATATTTAAGCATGGAAAAATTATTGGGTTTTTTATTTTTAACTTTCCAAAAGCCATCGTATTTAACGATCGATCACTCACTCATTCGTATTTGGGTTTTACTCTCCAGATTTAAAGGATAATTCATTTTTATTTCCTATCAGGAACTAAAAAAAAATTAAATAATTTACAGATGGGTCTCTATCAGGGAGTAAAAAGAAATCATTTTTTAAATCTGGATAATAAACCTAAATACGAAGAAGTAAGTGATCGATCGTTAAATATAATGGTTCGTGAAGAATTAAAAATAAAAAACCCAAAATTATTTGGATTCATGTGAAGTACCCCGCGTGTTGTAAAAGTCATCAATGTGTTTTAAAAACTCAGAGAAAAATATATATAACCCCACAGACATAATTAAAAATGTAAATGACTCTCTTGTATTAAATAACAATTGACAAAACTAGAATATGTTTGATATTTTGTTATCTCAACTCAAGTAAAATAATATAATTCAAATAATTATATGTAAACTAGAAAAAACACGAATAACATTTCACAATTACGTTTTTACCCGTCTCTTCTAAGAAAAAGTCTTTTACTTCTTCGATTCCAAATTTAATTTTAATAATTTCAAATCATAATTTTAAATTGGGTAAACAATTTATATATTTATTAATTTATAATTAAATTCAAATAATATAATATTATCAAGATTATGGGATGCTTATAAAATGAAAGGATATTCAAGAAATAATTCACTGTTAAAAGAAAAAAATAGTACTCTATTTCATGAAATTATCAAAATGAAATTATATTTCAAAAGATCTATAAATAAATATCAGATCTACTCAGTGGCGGCTCCAGAAATTTTCATAGATGGTGTCATTAAAAACATAAATTTTCTAAAAATTTTAAAAAAATTATTCTTATCATATGATTTTTTTATAGTGTCTGTGACTTTAATATGGTTGTATAAATGGGCATATTGAATGATCCCACCATTTAAAGGTTGGTTTGTTTTTGAGTGCTTATACACTCAATTTATTTTACAGCTCCATACACTATGATAACGTGGTATACTTATATATTACATTATCATAGTGTTTAGAGTTCTAGCATAGTGTATAACACAATTTTTTTTATCATTTTTTAAATGCAAAAAAATACACTAATGTATCTCAGTATATACTTCTTCCATATAACTGCAAATACTTCAATTGGAAAATATATGATTTAAAAAAAAATCCCAATGTGAAATGCTATTGAAGTTGCATATATCATTTTTATTTTTATTTTAAATGGCAAATATTCGATTCAATCACTTTTATCAAATAAAACTCAAACCACACATGTTTTCATTTTAAAAAAAATAAACATCATCTAATAAAGTATATGCTTTGATAAAAAAATTATATCGCTCCATTTCGAGTTGAATGAACCCATTTTTAATAAGTATAAGAACATATTTACTGACGTATATACATCGTCTAACGAGATATATGTTTCACTGGATTTCTAACGAGGTATATAGAACTATAAAAAAAATAAGTGTAATGCGTCCAAAAAAAATTAATGGGGTCTGGTTGTATAAATGGGCATCTTAATATAGTTGTATAAATGAGCCTATTGAATAATCCCACCACCCAATGGTTAATTTATTTTTCAAAAAAATTTAATGGGGTCAATTGACCCCACCTCAACAAAGGTGGCGCCGCCCCTGGATCTACTCCTCTGCTACTTCCAACTATAATAGATCGAGAAACGAAGAGCAATCTATCAAGGAAAAAATAAGATTTCTACTTTTAAATTTCAAAATAACAAAGAAAGACACGACGCAACAATAAGTAGTAAATTGTCAAATAAAAAAAATACATAGCACATGTTTAGAACATATTTTAACACATTTTTTATTTCCATATGATATACAAAATCAAATTGCCGTAAGACAAATAAACTAAGAACAACAGCTCCACATCAAGTAGGCATAAAGTACAACTTAATTAATTAAAACTGAAAGGCTTCATTTTTTTTTTTAATATAAGAGGGACCCTGTGGCCATTTTTACCGTTGTGTTGTAGCTAGTGGGGATTAAAATGCTTCAATCAGACAATATATGTTAGAAATAAGATGTTAATCGATCATTAGAATTTGATGTTAATGAAAACCAAAAAATTACCTTGTACCTTGCTTCTTTAAAATTCAATCCTCATCGATTCTTTCAAGAGAATAAACGTATAACAATTGAAATTATATTAACACATGACTCAAATTTAGCAAAGAGTATTCATTTCAAGATTGTTGGAAATATTTTTAGAAATAATGGAAAAAATGTTGTATCTCAATCAAATTTGAAAAACCCATATATCATATGATTTATAATATAAATAATAAAAAGGTTGAGAGTAAAATGGTTAAAATCGCATGGTTGAGAGACACATAGGAGATTAAATGAATATGTCATCCATTTGCATGAAATTGCACTAACATAAGTGGTTTCTGAGATAAAACTCGACCCACGATTCCATCGACTCCCTGAGGTGCGATCAAGTGGAGTCCTCGAACTGAATCATTATATTGTTAATGTTTGGAAAGAAATAAATAAGACTTAATCAAGATCAATATATATGAAGTATTTTTTAGAATAGAATATATGGAATGGATGCTCCCGGTTGATTGAAACAACTGGAGAGACATTCTTTATATACAGAGAGGACACATTAATTCAAAACGTATCAGATTCAACGTTACATTTTGTAACTCAAGCAAATGAACCAAGCGAGAAGAAGAAGAAAAGAAAAAAAAATAAAAACTCAAGCAGATGACTTCCATTCATGCATGCAACTAATAAACATTTATATAAGTACTGTAACCTTCAATCTCATTAATGATGGGAGTAAATGGGAGGGGATGAACCAGTGTAATGTTAATTAATTATGATGATTGGAAGGTAATGATGGGTGATAAATTCATTATAATGTATGCTAATTATGATTGATATATTCATTATAATGTATATTAATTATGATAATTGAATCTTTGTTGAGGGCAGTCGCGGCTCCAATTATTTTTATATATAGGTTATTTTAAAAAATAAATTTCACAAATTTTTTTAAAAAATACACCCTTATCGTATATTTATCAAAAACATAAATTAATCTTTTAAAAATAAAACAACTTATATAAATAACAAATAAACCATCGAAGAAAGGAAATAAATGATTTTTAATATATAAACTTTTATAATTTGAGAGTTTTAAGTATAAAATGTGGACTGGATAGGTTTAATTGGTGGGCTGGATTGTTATGGTTTGAAAATGTGACATTTTTTTTTTTAATATGATGGATCGTTGGAATGAAAAATACTTGGGGTGATGGGTCGGAGTGGAAAATGTTTGGGATAAAACCTTGGTGGGATTTCCATGGGTGTGAAGAGTCTACGTAGGGGTAAACCTAGGATGAAATGTTGCAGGGGATTACAATGGGATTAAAGAGTTTTACAAGGGTAAATATGAATAAGAATTTATTCCAAGATAATATAATTTTTATAATCATAATAGAGTAACAAATATATTATGAATTATTTAACTCTCTTAAACATCAATTACAACCCAACAACCAAAAGTCAGGTGTTTCGATTTTCTAAAGAACCAGAGTTGTAAATTTGGTTTTAAAAGCGTACGGTCCAAAACTTTGTTTTTAATAGAGAAGGACGAGGCGATTTGCCTACCTGGTATTACAGTATGTTTGGGTCACGGGTTAAGTTCGAATAAGGGTGCTATAAGAATGGATAGAGAAAATAGCTGTTTGCTTGCAGAATACAACTTGGTATTATTAAACCAGTTTAAACGAGTATAAGAGAGTATAACAATTTTAAGTAACCAAATTTTATTCACATGAGGCCACATGTCAAATTAATTTTTTACACTTTATCACATCAAATTACCTATCAACACCTTTTATACATCAAAAGTCACACATGTCAAATCAAATTTTTTACACTTTATTTATATTTTATTATTTATCAAACAAGCAACTCAACATTTATTCTTACGTTTTTCAATGAGAATAAAAAAAACACAACCAAATAGAAAATCTCTTATTCTAATAGAATTGTTATCTATACTGGTATAATTATTTATCTAGAATAAATCAATTCATCAATCCAAACAGGGGCTTAATGATTTCTCCATCTTTCTTTCTTTCTTTTTTCTTTGAACCATTGTAGGGTCATATACAACACTGATTTATTTAGACGTAAACCATATCACTCATCGCATATTATATATTAATTATAATAATATCTTAATCTATATATATATATAAATTTTGAAATTAATAACATAAAATAAAAGAGTTTCTTAGCTATAAAATAAAAATGAATATATTAAATGGTGGATATAAAAGAGAGGAGGCTATTTATTTTAGAAATGAAGTAGATAGTAATTTAATTAATTTGTAAATGGTAGAATAGTAATTTAATTTAATATTTTTTATTGAATTTGAGATTACCACAAAAAATGGTAGAAATCTGATTCTACCATATTTTTTCACATGTCCTGATTTTAATTCTTGTGGGTCATCGCAATTACCATCAAGATTACAATTAATCAAATACTGGATTTTACACATTTTCCTATTAATTTCACATGGAATTAAAATTATCTAAAATGACACGAATCAAACGGGTCTAATGGATGAGCATTATTCTTTTTAAAATGACAAACATACCCTTGATATGTGAAATGAATTAAATTATCCAATTTTTTGCTTTTCTAAATATTGCTTGCCAATAATTGAGGTTCAATTGAATTTTTTTTTGAAAAAAATTATGGACAAATAATAACACTGCTTCTCACACTTGGGGTTCAATGTGGGAGCAACATGTTGTGTAACGGGACATTATACGACACATGTATAGGTGTAACCCGGCCAATGATAAGTCCACTTGAACCGAGGTCATACATGCATATTACCCATCCAAATGCTGATCATGAATTGTTCATATAAATGAATATTATATGGTACCACATCCATTGGTCACAAACATTCCACGATTCATTTTTACTTGTGATTGCGTCTGTATGTGAGGCGGCTTAGTTCACCAAAATATGGCTTTGTCGAGGGGACCATCTCACCATCAACCAACAATATCGCTCACATGTGTATCCCAAAAAAAAATAAATAAATAAATAAATAACATCATATCATATCATATCATAGAAAAAAAAAATTAAAACCATTGAAAGGGATCACGGGCTGGATATACACTGAAAAAGAAAAGTGAAAGAGAGATGGGACAGACGCAGGTGCATGTGAGCACCGTGGGGCCCACATGTACATATGTGCAAGTTTTTCACTTTTCTTTTTCACTTATGTACGTATGTGCAAGTTTTTCACTTTTCTTTTTCACTTTTCCCTTATGTACATATGTCATATGTGCAAGTTTTTCACATTTCCCTTGTGTACTTGTGGGTCGGAACTACCCGTACCATCCACTAAAAATAAAACCGTTCATCACCTTCAAAGTCTCAAATTTACTCATCTTTTCAAAAAGACCCCAAAATAATAATATTTCAACAATAGCCCCCCATTCACCATGCCAAATCAGAGTCCCGCCTCAAAACAAAAAAAAACAAAAAAATTGGATTTTTTTTCATTAATATGTGGATGTTTGCTTTTGGAAACCAGTGTATGTTTGATTTTTTTTATTTTACTAGTTAAATTAAATAATATCTGTGATGTAAATTGTGGATTATTAATAAATTTAAATTAATTAAGGTAAATAGGCAATTACTACATACTTCTATTACATCATTATTTTACTATTAGTTTTTTAGCTCTTAGCATGGTTAAAATACTTGTACAACTTTTTTTAAAAAGAATTAAATATATTTTTCACCCATAGACATCCTTCACTGTCTTTGTTGTTTTTATTACTTTGATTTCAACCCATCGTGAGGATGGAGTGTGTGAATGACAAAAATTTGAAAAAGCTGGGATGGATCAGAGGGTGGTTGTGGGTGAAAATTGTGAAAAGATGAGGTTTTACCTTTCGTACATTTGTACAGTGCATAAAAAGGCACGCCCTCAGTACATTTAGGTTCAGACATTTATACTGTTCTCGTTTATTAGAAATTGAATCAACTTATGTATTGAGTATGTTAGGTGAGAATTATTGAATTCGAGTACAGTATTGATGGAGGAGATTTATTTCATGACCACGTCAAGAAATTTTTTTTTTTTTGAATTCATTAATGTTGATTTGACTTATTGCAGTAGAGGAGAGCATTGATGTGCCTCGTGGGAGTGAGTTGTGTCAACTCAAAATTATTAGGTGTAAAAGAGAACATATTTTTAAATATTTGGTAAACAAATATTTTTTTTTATAGGATGTGTATTTATGTAACACATGTTATAAATTAAGATTGATCCAATGCAATACATGTGATATAATATGACCATTCCATCTATGTGTTTCATTTTGCATTGAGTTAGAGGGAAAAAATAGGGAGGACTGAATAATAAAAACAACAACAAAAGAATAAAAAAAAAGGTTTAAAAATGCTCTTTTATATATAAACGAGGAAAAAGGCTATAAATGCTCTTTTTACTCCCCATTTCTGCTTATGCATACAATTAAATGGGTTTTCTTTATTTTTTACATCACTTCTCGAAACAATTAATCGAAAAATCAATATAACTCCCTCAAAAGTTATCTAAATCAATTTTAGTTTTTGTAAAATTAAAAAATAGCTATAGGACCAATATTATTAGAAAAATATCGTTTCAGTCTCATCGTCTCCCCACTTACAATCTTAAAGTTATCAAATTGCCAGCATTACTTATTTTTAAAAAATCGAAAAAACTCCCAAGAAACAAATGAAAATCGAAGAAATGTTCCCATAAAATCAATAAATCCCCGCAGGTCTATATATTATTAGAAAACGTTTATTATAGTCCCTACCGTAACTGAAATTAATCAAATCTGTAGTTGATTCTAACAATACATGATAAATTATTATAATACCATTTTTAAAAAATTCATAAATTTCCTCGGCATTATATCGATTTTTGGTCATAAATTTGAATCAACTCATATCACAAGAAAGACATTTTGGTTGTATATTTAGGTCCTTTTAAATTTGTTAAACAAATCAGAGGGTTATATGAATACGTTAATTAGGTCTCATGATATAACAGATGGTGGAGTATTCCCGACATATTCATTGTTTTTATGTAAAGTTAAATAAGAGGGTTAAATACTTAACCATGTAATAATTCAGGGGGTTACATGGATATTCGAAGAAATGAAACAATAATATGGACATATGTTAACTTTCAGTTAATTATATGCATTTATCCGTCATTTTTAATCAAGGAGGTATTACTTATTAAGGAAAAATCCAGACAACCCCAGAAATCTGACTGAAATCCACATAACCCCCAATTTTCCTTAAAATCCATATAACCCCCTAAAAAACATCTAATAAATCCAAATAGCCCGCTGAATAAAATTTTCATTTATAGATGATAAATATTTTGTGAATATCTAGTTTGGTTAGCCCTCACTGAAGACATAATATACTAAAAATCACTAAAATGTGTTAAAAATGTGAAAAATCATATAAAAATGACGATTTTACTATCTCTGTATATATTATAAAACTCTATCCAGATGAATAAAATTGTCATTTATAACACATTATATGATTTTTTTGGTATGTTGTATTTTCTATCATAGTTAATCAAACACAATATATTCACAAAATATTTATCATTTGTAAATGCAAATTTTATTAAGGGGGTTATTTGAATTTTTTAGATGTTTTCGGGAGGTTATATGAATTTTAAGAAAAGTTATGGTGTTATATGAATTTATATCAATTTAATATAAAGTTTTTCCAACTTATTAAAAGCATCTTTAAACGCCTCTCTATTGTTTTTGAACACTCTCGTGAGAGTTATCTTCATAACTTTGTGATGTATGATGGTTGGCTTTTTTTTTTTTTTTTTTTTTGGTTAAAGATACCTTAACAAAAAATAAATAAATAAATATATATAAAAACTTGTATTATTTTATTAGATTTTTTATTTTTAAGTCTTCACAAAATATATGATTTAGTGATCGATCTATCACTTCTTCATATATAAGTTTTAGTCTTTAAATTTAAAAGATATGTTTATTTTTAGTTCCTCACAGAAATTAAAAAAAATTAAATAATTTAAGTTCAGATATCTCTTAAAGACTAAAAATAAATATTTCTTTAAAATTTTAAAAAATAAAATAAAAAAGAATTAAAAGATTAAGTTTAAAGAGACTTTAAAATAATAAAACCCTACTTTAATTATTGTCCTTCACCTGACAATGCTATTATTGTACTTCACTCGAAAGAGTTGGTGTAATTGTTTTCGACCAAGGAGGTGTTAACTTACTGCAGGAAAAAAAGCGTTACATTGATTATTGTACCACCTGACAATACAAATATTATTGCACTTCACCAGACAATGCAATTAATTATTGTACTTCACTGAAATGTTGTAATTGTGAGAGTGTTAATTATTGTACTTCACTGAAATGTTGTAATTGTGAGAGTGTTAATTATTGTACTTCACTGAAATGTTGTAATTGTGAGAGTGTTTTCATAGGAAGACACCTGTATTAAAAAAAAAAAAAAAACTTTCCCCGGATTATATTTTGAGAGATTGTTTTTATTTTTTAAAAGAAAAAATCTGAACCACCCGTTGTAAATTGCATGAATTTCTATTGAAAAAATTTATATAAATTCAAATAACATATAAGTTATATTTATGTTGACAGTTGTGAAAGAAATATATTGTGAATATTTTAATTCATCAATCTTGATTGAAAACACAATATATCAAAAACCTCATGTAACTTATTACAAATGCGTAAAATCTTTTGTATACGATGATTTTATCCTTTCGGATAGATTCTTAAAACATATTCGGATAATTTATAAAACCTTATTCGAATTGGTGAAAATCATCATTTATGGATAATTTTTCGCATTTTTAACATATTGTAAGAATTTTTAGTATACAATATTTTGAACCAGAGTTAATTAAACAAAATAATAGAAGAATAATCTTAATCTATTAATAAAAATTTAGTTCAATGGGCCATTTGAATTTCCATAAGTGTTTATAGAAGTTTAATAAACTTTAAGAAAAGTTAGGGGTTATATAAATTTCAAGTAGTTTATAGTGAGTTATTTGGAATTTTCCCTTTTTTAAAAACTTGTCTAATGGTCATATTTATTTTGAAGACTGATATTTAGCAATGTTATAAAAATTGAACCGTTTATTGAACAGTAAAAATTCCATCACTTACCCTTTGCTCTTTTGTCAAGATTGGGGAAAAAATTCCCCCCACCATAGCAGAGGGAAAATAAGGGAAAATGTGATTTTTTTCTCCACGTATACAAGAACAATCCAAACAACATTTATGTAATATTTTTTTTGATTCTTGTTTAAACTTGTTTTTTCTATTCTTTCATATTTAATTTGTTGAGTGGATCTAGATTTTTTTATTTGTTGAATAAATCTAGGTTAAGATCTTAGATCTTAGATTATTAGTTTTTCCTAACCTATATAGGTTAAGATCTTAGATTTATTTTTGTGATTAATTTTTTTATTTGTTGAATAGATCTATGATTTTTTTCTAATAATTTTTATTTTTCATCATTTTTCATTACTGACATAAACAATCGTTTTTGTTTTCTATCTATATAAATTGGTGAAAGGAAAAATAATTTTTTTCCATCAATTTCCCTTTGACTCTGATTCTGTCACTTTCCTTCAATCCTTAGAGTATGTTGCTTTGATGATTTTGTTTTCAGTAGAGGATTGATAGTTTAAACTATTTATAATATTTTTTTATATATAAGTGTTTGATTAAATTGGTGGTGTGATGATTTTTGCTCATAGCTATTATTTCTTGTTGAATGGATGTAGTTTTGTGAAAATTTTATTCAATTACAGAAATAATTTGTTTGTTTTGTTCATCCAAAATCTCCCTTGCAATCACTGATTTAAGAAGCATGAAATTAAAATTAACAAAAGTATGGTTGACTAATTAAACATTGATAATTGCTTGTTTATGAATCATGTAGTCACCAGTGATTTAGTTATATATACATATATAAATGTTGACCAGCTGTTTGTTTTTAAATTACTTTAATTTTTTTTATAAAATATAATACATTTTAAAAATAAATCAAACTTATTACATTATTATGAAACAATGCATCTAAATTATTTTGTATTAATACATCTTAAAATATATTAAAAAATTTCATATGCATCTGGACTTGTGTACAACAACTAGTAATAATGAAATAACCCAATATGCAACAAAATAACATGCTTTCACCCCATAAAAACAAATTAAACAAAACACAATAATTAAAATATTACTCAAACAATGTTTTCAGCATTCATAAATTAATGTTTTCAAGCTAACAAGACAATAAGACAAAAAACATAATGATCTTTTCAGGTAACCAAGCAAAAAAAAAAAAAAAATGTCTTCAGGTTCATGAGAAAGAGAGAAGAGAGAATAGAAAGAGCAGAGAGAAGAAAAGCGCAAAGGAGAGAGCTATTGCAGTTTTTGTAGTAGTGGAGAGACAGCGAAGGATGTCTCATTTGTCATGCAAGAAAGGTCATCTTGGGTTGAATTAAAAACAAATCAAACAATTGTATAATAGATTTTTAAAATTACCTTAACCTGTGGGTTCGTCTTGTAGTGAATTAACGTGTTATGAAACATTTTAACGTAACTCAAATGGTTATCTTCATAATGATGATTTGTTACATGAAAATTAGAACTATCCACAAGGTTGAAAACTTGTGGATCCATTCTGCTTATTCAAGAAAATGTTGGAGCAACAGGCAATGATCGAATAACATTTTTCATGTTATCATACCGGTTCATGATGTTATTCAACAAATTTAATTTTATGGGCCACTTCCACATGCCCGGGCATGATAAAAACTCATCAAACCTGCAAAATACATTTACAATAATTAGTTTAAGAAAAATTGGTAATGAAATTATAATATAAAATTTAAAATGTATTCTAAAAAGTTTGCTTACTTGGATTTGTTGGTAGGGGGACTTTGAATTTGTAGCACTCTGTTGAATTCATTTTCTTGAATGTCAAAAATATTTAAACAATGTTTCAAATATAGGGCAAGATTTTCAAAATCTTCTTCTTTCCGGGAATCACTACCTATGATAACATAAATTAAAAAAAATAATCAACAATAATGGAGAAGTTAAAGTATATAAGAAAAATATTACTTACAATGTATGAAACCCCCACCAATTTTTCACAAGTGAGGGTTCTGTAGTCTTTAAAAAAACATTTTTATGGTCAAATGTCTTGATGGTAACCCCTTTTTTGTGTGTATAGTAGAAACTCAAATCCACGTAATATTTGTCTACAACATTTAAAAGATAAAATCAAATTAAATTAAATTTATAAATAAGTGAACACCAATATATTAAGAAAAAGTTACCTAACGATATCTTTGAAGCTTGGTGAAACATCTGTTCTACCACCACTTGGTGAAACATCTGTTCTACCACCACCACCCACTATGGTACAATATGGATGTAACCGGACTATGAAATCAAGTGTTTTTTCAAATATATTGTACACCTCATAAAAATATTTTGCAGGAACATCTTGGAAAATTATACGTGGGGTCATCACAAGTGAATGGTTGATTTCTTGAATTATACAATTATAAGTCGATTCTCCTTTCACTAGAACAAGGACATGTTCTTTCTTTCCACCAGGTGATACAAGATATGCATGATGAAAATCTGTGTCGCCATGAAAAGAATTATATATTTCTGAATTTGTATTTATCCCATTCACTTTGTGAAAAGGAATGCCAGAAAATAATACCATAATAGTAAAAAAATAAATTGAATTAGAATTTGCATTAAAATGTTTGATAACATAAAAAAGAGTAAAAACCAATTAAAACAATAAAAATTGGCACGTATTTTTGCTTATTACTAGCTAATTTTATAGGATATGTTTTGCTTACCTGCATTTGATTTATTTCCTCTTTTCATCCTTAATATAACCTTACATTGAACAACACAAACAACAAATTTTCTTAAAATTATTGCGTTAGAATAAGAAAAAAAAATTTAGTTGAACTATATAGAAAACAAACTTTCTTAAAAAACAGAAGTAATAAAATCTTATATTTCACAAAAGATCTATCACCACCCCCCTCCCAAACAAAAAAATTATGAAGCAGATTTTAATGAAAATTTCATTTGAAAGATCTTCTTGGATTAATCTTAGTTGCATTAATCTATGTAGGATGTAGCACAGGGAATAAATGAATAAAAAACACAACTAATACAGAGGTAAGCCAGAAAAAGAAAAAAACTAAAGATAGTCTTTACAAATGTTTTTTATTGTTTTAATAAATTGTTTAAAGGAAATCCAAATGATAAAGAATAAAATTGTTTGAATCTACATTTCATCATATGAATGATACATTTGTCAAGCATATCAAAGCAAGTTGAAGCTCAAACAAAAACTTAAGTACATAGGCTCTTTGATACTTGCTTGCTTATTGAATAAGTTAATTCAGGACTGCATCCTATTTTAAACATTTTGATGCAATGTTCATCACTCTCTTAATAGTTATAAACATGATATATATATCATGGGTCATTTTCTAAATGGTATAGTCATCAGTGAAGACAGACAAGAAATATACATTGGTATTTTTGGGATACATGTCACCAATTCAACTAGAGAGTAGAAATAGCAAAGAAGGAACTTTTATAGCCCCTCAATCTATTGTATGTTCTATTAATATGTGCTCCTATTACTCAGATCTTTGTGTTTTATTAAACATGTTGATGAGATGACCTATTGCATTTATGGTATAGGCTTTTGGTTAATTTTTTTGTGATTCTGGATTCTGTGTGGGCAAGGGAGCATAAAAAAGGACACAAAGAAGGAACTTTTATATCCCTCAATCTATTGTATGTTCTATTAATATGTGCTCCTATTACTCGGATCTTATTGTGTTTTTTTAAACATGTTGATGAGATGACCTTTTGGATTTAAAATATAGGCTTTTAGTTATTTTTTTGTGATTCTGGATTCTGTGTGGGCAAGGGAGCATAAAAAAGGCACTTCTACTGTCTCTCAGTCAATCATTTAATTTCTGTCATTGTGATTGGACTATGCTTTTTAATCATGTTTGCACCCATTAATATAAAAACTGTGATTGGTTTCACAAGTCAAATTCAGGGTAATTTTTTTGTGACTTTTTTAATCTAACATTCATGGTTATGTGAAACTAACTATGAGCTTAAAAAAAATTAAAGTATGAATAATTACTGATACAGATAACACTCAATCATGTTACATAAGACAAAAAATAGAGCTTTCAGTTAATTACTTTTTTTTCCAATTGAGACAGAAATTTATATCATCAAACATCATTAATAAAATATAAAGAGTTGAGATTGTTTTAAAAAATTGGTTCTTGTTGGTGCATGTCATGCTGATGGTATTATTTTATAAGATCCAGTTTAATGCACTTTAGTTGTGTATCGGTTTATTTGTTTATGTATTCCAACATCATATTATTGTTGGAAATAATGTTACAGACAACCCACATGATAATTCAGGGTAATTGTTTTTTAAAAATTGACAAGCACCATCAATGGGATAATTTTTTAATAGGGAAAATATCTTCATATGGTCCCATTGATATGAAAATGAAAAAAATATGAACAGGGTATATACCTTTACATCAAGATATAATATTGTTAGATAGATATATGGATTTTCAAGCTTTGCGTGTAACAATGCTCTATTACTGGTTAATAAGAAGCATGCAGATTTGACATTCTATTATAATTTGAATTTCTTCATTGCTTGTTATAGGTATGCATATAAAGTTTTTCAATGTTTTGTGGAGATTTTCATTTCCATTTCAATTAAACATTTTACACTTTGCATGTATTATAAAATATCTAATCATTGTACTTATGTTTTAAAAAATTTCTCATTATTAATCTAATAATATTAAATCAATCAATAGTCTCAATTAATATTCATCCATTATAATTCAATAAAATAATTAATGTGCAACGCACATGTGCATCAACTAGTATAACTAAAAGCCAAATCACTCATTTTTTCGGTTCTTTCTTTATATTTATTTTAAAGTCCCCAAATCACTCATTTTTTCAGTTCCTTCTTTATATTTATTTTAAAGTCCCCAGCTTTAATCACCTATTTAGTTTGTAGTTCCTCCGTCATACTCCCGTCCATGGACCATTAGTTTGTGAAAATATTCGTATTTTAAATTCCATGTAAATTATGTTATTTAAGTCTTTAACTTTAAATGCATTTTTCTTATTAGTTATTGAATAAAATGTCTGTATGATTTTATAATTATTTTGATATTTGAAACTTATATACAAAATTTTCATATGATTTTTATTTTGCATTGTTCAATTTTTTCATGCAAAATAAAAGTTTAGTTAAAAGAAATTAGTTTAGAACCTTGTAAAATAAAATTTTCATTAACTGCATATAAATTTTTTAATGGCGTCTAAATATTTAAATTTAGAATTCCAAACTCACTCAAAATATTCTAATTTAATATTTCACAATTTTCAACAAAAAAATCATTTAAATAAAAATTTAATAATGAAAAATCTTTAAATTTTCTGAAATAATCATTCTTCTTTTGTTTATGCAATCAATCATAATTAGATGTTTTAAAACTATAAGAGAATACAATATCAGATTGAGTGAATAACATTGGGATTATCACCAAACATCTAACGAGGCAAATATAATTTTGGTTTAGATATTTCACAAAATATTTTGTATACATGTTTCAAAAATAAAAATACTTACAAAATCATATAAATATTTTGTTTATGGACTAAAAAAAATGCATTTGAAATTGATAACTTAAAATGAAATATTAAGAAGGGAGGGACTAATCACTGAATAACATAATTTATAAGGTCTTAAAATAAAAATCACTTTTCACAAATTAACGGCATATGAACGGACATTTGGCGGAGGAGGGACTAAAAACGAAATAGGTGTTTGAAGTTGGAGACTTAAAAAAATATATGAAAAAGGGATAGAGTGATCCCTATATAACATGTTTACGGGGACTTAAAAAACTTACAAAATCATAAGCATTTTGTTCATGGACAAATAAGAAAAATACATTTGTAGTTGAGGAGTCAAAATGAAATATAAAAAAGGGAGGTAGTAATCACTAAATAACATAATTTATAGGGTCTTAAAATAAAAATAATTTTTCCTAAATAACAGTATATAGATGACCGTTTGGCGAAGAGACTAAAAATAAAATAGGTGTTTGAAGTTGGAAACTTAAAAAAAATGAAGAAGGGATGAATTGATCTTTAAATAGACATGTTTATGGGCACTTAAAACTAAAAAAACCCATTTTTTTCCGATCTATTCAATTGTTTTGCGTAAATGTTAATGAATTGTGGTAGAAGAAAGCGTGAGACATCAATGTGGTGATTATTTTTTTTATGGAACTTAGGACTGCAGCATTAATGGAGAGAGAAAAAAAAACAAAAGAAACTTAAAATTTGTTTTATTTTTGAAAAGTTTAATTATAAGTCCTTATAATTTTTTAACATGACAATAGGTCCCAGGATCCAACACATATTACGTTTGGCGATATGGCGAGGGACATATCATTAATTTTTTTCAACAAAAAATATGTAATATTTCTGAAATTCTGATTTAGAAAAGAGTTTGAATGAAAAGTGTTTGAGACAGAATGAATAAGTTTTCATTGATCATCATAGAAAAATTCCCAAAAAGGGTGTGGTTATTCCCAGCACCTTATATTTGGGTTTTTTTTTTGAGTAAATATTTATATGAGATTTTCAAATGTTTAAGGGCGTAAATGTCTTTAATACTAAAAATACAAGGGATTTTTAGTGTTAGGTTCCCGTAAACTATCGAATTTAGCTATCGATCACTCATTTTTTCATATTTTGGTTTTAGTCCTTACATTTAAATGATAATTTATGAATAAGTCTCTGGGAGGGACTTATTCATAAATTATTAAGTTTGTTTTTTAGTTCTTAAATTATCATTTAAATGTATGATTTAAAATCAAAATATGTTTTAGTCCTTATATTTAAATGATAATTTATGAATAAGTCCCTGGGAGGGACTTATTCATAAATTATTAAGTTTGTTTTTTAATTTTTAAATTATCATTTAAATGTATGATTTAAAATCAAAATATGAAGAAGTGAAGGATCGATAGTTAAATTCGATAATCTACGGGACTTAAAAATAAAAATCTCAAAATACAAATACATGGTCATGGGATAAATAAAGTGGTGGGATTAGTGAAATTGGTGATGGGCTTCACAGTTCCCAACAAAAATCCATGGCACCTCTCAAATCATGTAATTGGCCACATGAATGATGACAAAGACTTGTGAGCCCATTTAATTGATGTTGATGCGACTTCATGTGAATGAAAGAAGAATTGATGGAACGAGGAGTTCACATATTCAAATATAAAATTAATTTTTAATTCATTTGTAATAAATATTTCTTTAAGAACAGTATATTTAGGCTTTGGTCCAAACTTGACTCAATATGCAACGCTCAGTTGGTTTGTTCTTCACAAGAGGAGTTTTGGAGTGCTCATAAACGTCAAGTCATTTGATCGTCACGTAGAAGGAATGGAAGTTAGATGCATGACTTCATGGCTTTGAGTCCAAGTGGGAGATTGTTAGAGCAGTGTTCTAAAAGCTATAACTTATGTAATAAACTCTATTATTAAGATGATCTTAGCATTTTGATGAGAATTATTATTGGTAAATGCTTGCATTATATTGTTTGAAATATTGTGCTTGTTTTTAATTTAATTCTTTAATTTACATTGTAGATAATCTGGTGTGTAGAGTTTGGCTTACACATAGAGGATCAATTATCAGTTCCTGTGAATTATAAGTTGAGGTTCACAACCTTAGATGGACTTGGATAATCCATTGGATAAAGGTTATAGTGCAGTTCATCTTACGTATTTTATCTTGATTATAAAAGACCGGTTGATAGGTTTTGGGTGATTGTACTAGTACACCTTGTGTATATTGAACGGACCAAGTTGGGGTAATTATTTTTTGTACTGACTAGATAAAATAATTTACACCCCATCTTTATTATGATTGCTTATGCTCTTAATCCTAAAATGGTTCTTAAACATGTGCATTTGTTATTTGTCATTTTGATTTATTAAAGAGTGAGATTCTACTATGTATCAATAGGCTCGGTAAGTTGAGTGACAATAACGCTTGTATGATGAATATTTGCTATTGATAGAATTCACGTCTCCAATAGGAGGTTGATGATACTCTCTTGAGGATGCTTATAAGTTTTGATTATGTCTAAGCCGGCCGGTGGATTTAATTATCCGACATATCAAATAAGTTAAGCGGAAGACCTCAAGGAAAATAAGATGTTATGAAATAATATTGTTAGTAATAATTATTTCATAACGAGTATTGGAATCTTAGCGTGGGGAGATATTAAGCATATAATATAAGGAGCTCGAAATATTATTTTTGAGATTAGTATGTTTGGAGTGCAGTCATAATCCTTTAGTGGAATGAATTATGACTTATGGGCTTTTGGTTTTAATTCTAGGTTGAATTATGGTACCCAAGCCCATAGGAGCCAATTACTGATTTCTCCTTTAAGTCCCTGCCCTAGCCTATAAATATGTGGCTTCCTCTCTCTCTCAAGTGACATATGATTTCAGCCGAAATCAAAACCCTAACCCTAGAAATCTTTTAGGATCTCTGGATCAGAAAAGGTGAGGAAATGAGAGAAGGAGAGCGAAGGGATTCGCAGCTGCTGTTCGAAGCAAGAAGGAGACCACACTCCGCCGCGGATCTGCAACATAGAAAGGACATACGGCAGAAGATCTAAAGGTTCCGATTGAGTGATTCATCGTCGTCCATCAGATCCGATCTTCTTCTACGGCAGAACTCTGATCTGAGTTCTGAAGGTAAACCCTAATTCCGCCATGTAGGGTTTGCGTTAAAAATGTTTAATAAAAAAAAATTTTGTTGTTCGATCTATACCTCGATCGACGGATCTTGACAGTCGGGATTTATTTTTCCAACACTATCATGGTAGCAATTGTCAACCAGTTTCCATAAAAAAAAACAATATATTTAGGCATGGATTCATGTGAAGTACCTCGAGTATTGTAAAAATCATTGATGTGTTTTAAAACTTAACCCTCTTTTAAATAGTGGAATTGAGTTATTCTGAATAGATAACTATATCAGTATAGATAATAAATCTATAAGAATAAGATATTTGTATGTTTGGTTGTGTTTTTTTATTCTCATTGAGAAACATAAGAATGAAAATTGAGTTGTTTGGTTGATAAAGAATAAAATATAAATAAAGTGTAAAATTGTTGATTTGACATGTGGGCCACTTGATGTATAGGAGGTGTTGATAAGTGATTTGATGTGATAAAATGTAAAAAGTTGATTTGATATGTGAGCCAATGAGAATAGATAAAGTGAGTATAGCTTATCTAGGGATTACTTAGAATTGTTATACTCTCTTATACTCGTTTAAACTAGCTTAGTAATACAAAATTATACCTTGCAAACAAACAATCATTTTCCTTATCAATTCTTATACCACCCTTATACTACCCTTATACTCGTTTATTCCGCTATCCAAACGGGCATAAGTGTATGTTTTGCAACAAAGAATAAAAACAGCTTTTAGTTTTTGGGGTCATATCAAATCAAATACATCATCATATAAAAGTTAAAAGCTGTTATCAAACGGGTCAACTTAAATACATCATCATTACTATATTTTATTTCTAAACTGCACCTCGAAATCTGTGTAATATAAAGCAGTCATCATTATTAGATCATCAAATCATCATCATTACACCCTTAAAATGTGTGGATAAAGCTGCAAAAGCTAAAAATTAATTTTCAAACTGTGCTTTCAAATATGTACTAAGAGAAAATGTATATAACCCCCCACATACATAATTATAAAGGTTAAAGGTAAATGACTCCCTTGTGTTAAATAACTATAGACAGATTTAGAATAGATTTAAATATTTTGTTATCACAACTCAAGTAAAATTAAGTAATTCACATAATTATATGTAAATTAGAAAAAATACAAATAACCTTCCACAATTATCTACAACTAAACAACTCGAATTAAAAGTTTTAAAATTCATCAAAATAACAAGAATTTAATAATGGAGAGAGAGGAAGAGGGAGAAGCTAAGAATAGGGAGAAGAAAAAGGAAAGGGAGAGAAGCCGAGAATAAGAAGAAGAGGAGGAGGAGCCGAGAAACAAAGAAAAAAAAGCATAAGAAGAAGAGTAAAAAGAAGAAGAAGAAGAGGAAGAAGAAGGAAAGGTTTGGAAGGGAATTTATGTTTAGGTATGTAATGAAAAAAAAAAAAAACTCTTAGTGTCCGTTTAGATAGATACATAAGCTATTCTGGGGTTTATACCTATTCTAGAATTGTTGACTTTATCAGTAGAATAAGTGATTTTCTGTTTAGTTGTGTTTTGAATTATTCTTATTGGGAAACGTAATAATAAAGTGAATGTGTTTGGTTGATGAAGAATAAAATGTGAATAAAATGTAAAAAATTGATTTGACATGTGGGTCCCATTGATGTATAAGAGGTGTTGACAGGTGATTTGAAATGAAAAAAGAAAAAAACAGTGGAATCCACTTATGATTGTTGTTGAATAGGCTAATTCCATGGAAAATGAATGATTACTATACCCCTTTATTATTTGTTATTTCAACATCCAAATGCCACCTTATTCCCCTCACACAAACATCTTTTTTCTCTATCCCCTGCTTATTCCCACCTATTCCTTCCCTAACCCTCTACCCAAACAGGCCATTAATTTTTTTAATGATATTTGAAATTAAAATATGTGGCAATCGTACGATGTAGTGAAAAAAAAGCTCTTAATAATATTTCTCTTTTTCTTCCTTAGGTTTGATTACTTGTACTTTACTCGAAAAAAATGATTTTTCCCTGAACTTGTCGTCCTCTTCTTAATGATATTCAGACTATTCATTTGCATAAGGTAAATGACGTGCATTGACTATGCATATGCATTTATAAATATCCTAAAAACTATGGAATTAAATTATAATAAATGCATTTTAAAAATTAAAAACCTATTTTAAAATTATAGGATTAAAAAAATAAGAAGACGACTAATAATGCCTTTTTCCATGAAGGGGTGAAAAAAACATAGGATAGAAAAATTCATTTAAATTGGATAAATAGTTTATATATTTGTACCTATAACTAAATTTGGATAACATAATATTATCGTGATTAGGGAATGCTTATAAAATGAAAGATATTCAGGAAATAATTCACTATTAGAAGAAAAATAGTACTTTATTTTCATTATGAAACTATCAGAATGAAATCATATTTCAAAAGATCTATGAATAAATATCTGATCCACTCCTCTGCTACCTTCAACTAGAATAGACCGAGAAACGAAGAGGAATCTGTTAAGGAAAAAATAATGTATAAGAGATTTCTACTTTTGAATTTTGAAATAACAAAGAAAGAAACAACGCAACAATAAGCAAGTAAATTATCAAATAAAAAAATACATAACACATGTTTAGAACATATTTAAACGCATTTTTTTCCATATGATATACGGATCAAATTGCCGTAAAGACAAATAAACTATGAACAACAACTCCACATCAAGCAGGCATAAAGTACAAGTTAATTAATTAAAACTAAAAGGCTTCAATTTTTTTTTATATCAGAAAGACCCCATGACTGATCTTATTGTTGTGTTGTAGCCACCGGAGACTAAAATGCTTCATTTAGATACCATATATGTTAGAAATAAGATGTTAATCAATCATTAAAATTCGATGTTAATGAAAACCAAATAATTACCTTCCTTCTTGAAAATTCAATCCTCATCGATTCTCCCAAGAAAAAAATGCATGACAATTATAATTATATTAACACATGCTTCAAATTTAGCAAACTAACATATTCATTTCAAGATTGTTGGAAAAATTTTAGAAATCATGGAAAAAAATGTTGTATCTCAATCATAAATAAATTTGAAAAACTCATATATCATATAATTTATAATATAAATAATAATAAGATTGAGAGTAAAAGAGTTGAAATCGTCTGGTTGAGAGACACATTGGAGATGCTATCATTTAAGCAACTATGTCATCCATACACAGAGTTGCACTAACATAATTCGTTCCTGAGAAACAGCTCCACCTGCAATTTTGTCGACTTTCCGAGGTGCGATCAAGTAGAGTCTTCGAACCTAATCATTGTATTGTCGATGCCCGGAATAAAATAAATAAGGTTTGTTCAAGATTATTAGATAAAAAGTATTTTTCATAATAGAGTATATGGAATGGATGCTCTGGTTGATTGAAACAAATGGAGAGACATTCTTTAATTATATACAGAGAGGACACATTAATTCAAAACGTATCAGATTCAACGTTCCATTTTGTAACTCAAGCAAATGAAAAAAAAAAAAAAAAAACCTCAAGCAAATGAATTCCATTCATGCATGCAACTAATAAACATTTATATAAGTACTGTAACCTTCAAACTCACATCTGAATCCGAATACCCCAAATAAGAAAATTTCAAATATGAACACAAGAAAGTGAGTGAATGATCCAATTATATCGAGAAATGTGGGATGAATTATTGGAGGGGGAAAGCACGTGAAATGTCTTTGAATCCAATTAATGATGGAAGTAAATGGGAGGGGATGAACCACGTAATGTTAATTAATATGATTGATATATTCATTATGATGTATATTAATTATGATAATTGATCGAATCATTGTTGAGGGCAATGGCGTCTTCATGAATATTTATAGATATATCATTTTAAAAAATAAATTTCACAAAATTTTGGGATGTTGGTCGGAGTGGAAAATGTTTGTGATGAAACCTTGGTGGGATTTCCATGGGTGTGAAGAGTCTGGTAGGGGTAAATCTAGGATGAAATGTTGCTGGGGATTCCAATGGGATTAAAGAGTTTTACAAGGGTAAATAGGAATTTATTTCTAGATAACATAATTTTCATAATAAAAATAGAGTAAAAAATATATTCTAGCAGTGAATTATTTTTTGAATATCATTTCATTTTATAAGCATCCATTTATCCTGACAATATTATGATATCCGAATTTGATTATAAGTTAATAAATATATTAATTTATATGTGGTGTTTTCCTAAATAAATGTAATTGGGTAAAAGTTCCGCCTCCATGTGAAGATCTTAGTCCTCGTGCTTGAGATCATGCACCAAGAGAGTCTGGGACACTGGTGTGGTGCCATCCAAAAGGACTTCGATGCTCAAGTCAGTGGAGTGAATGAAGAAGCTAAAGATAAAGAAGATGACTCTAACTGTTTGGAAACACAGTTTGAAAATCAGCTTTTAGCTTTTGCAACTTTATGCACACCTTTTGAGGGTGTAATGATGATGGTTTGATGGTGTAATGATGATGGATGCTTTATGAAACACAGATTTCAAAGCACAGTTTTAAGATAAAATTTAGTAATGATGGTGTATTTAAATTGACCTGTTTGAGCTTTTAGCTTTTAAATGATAATGTATTTGACTTGATGTGACTGCAAAAGCTAAAAGCTGATTTTAGCTGTTGCAGCCAAACAAGCACTAAGAACCAGAAGACCAGAATGTATTGTTGTACTTGCTTGTGAATGTTCATTCTCTCATCTTTCTCTTGTCCTTTTAGCGGAGTGAGAGGTATAACAGTGGAATAGGTGATTCTCTGTTTGGTTATTGGAGGGATAAAATATGATGAACCGGATCTGGTGTCGCACGATTCCTCCAACGGGTTCCACTAGGTTACCGACAATCCTTCTCCTTGAGCATCATGGAAAAAGGGGTTGGGGGTGACCTGTAGAAGATCCTTCAACGCTCAAGTTAGCTAATGCATAATATGGGGGTCGGTAGAAAAAATTTCTCACCTACCTTCTCTCTCTCATCGGACAAATGGGGAGAGATAACAGATTTAGGGGATTAATTATATGATTAAGAGGGATTTGCAAAATCTATTGTTCATTATCCCTGGATGAATACACATAATATGTTGGGATTCTGTAAATCAATTATTGATGTTTCTAAATCAATTTATTGTTGTGATATCAGAGAATCAGTATAATGATAGCTCTAGATTTAATATATTCTATTAGGATTTAGAGAATTAATAAATAATAATCCCTTAATAAAATAATGAATGTAAAATATTGGCTTCGATTTTTTCCAAGTAATCATCAAAGTACAAGTAATCAAACATAAGGGAGTAAAAGAGAAATATTATTATTGGAAGCATTTTTCTTTTCAGTACATCGTAAGAAAGAACCTTTTTATTATTTGTGTTGAATTATATGTGTTATGTCATAGGGTATTACACGTGCAATCCTATGTGTACTTGTATATAGGGATTAAACCCTAAGTGCAATACAATGATTCCCATTATTCCATTATCTCTTCATAACATGGTATCAGAGTCATCACCTCACAAACCCTAAATTTTTTTTTTTTGGAATCCTTCATCGCCGTTAGGGCTGGTAAACGAGCCGAACGAGCCGAACTTTGACATGTTCAAGCTTGGCTCGTTTATAAACGAGCCGAGCTCACGAGCCTCAACGAGCCTAGCATTCTTCTTCATTTTAGGGTTTTTAGGAATTGAAAACAAAATTTTAGCCTAAATGAGCTAAGCTCATGAGCTTAAATGAGCATAACTTTGTATTAATTTAATATTCTGATTTTATAAAGGAGTTTAGTTAAGTTTTAACTAAGTTTTTATAACACAAACGAATCGAATTTGAATATAAAATGAAACTCGATACAGGTCCCGAGTCTAACCGAGCTTTAAAACTTGTTCAAGCTCGCTCATTTATCTAAACGAACGAGCCTGAACGAGCTCAAACCGAGCCGAGCCCGAGCCGAGCCCGAGCGGCTTGGTTCGTTTACCAGCCCTAATCGTCGTCGTCGCGCCGCCCCTGTCGCGCTGCGCCGCCCCTGGCCCTACTACACCGCCCCTGCCGCGCCGCCCCGACCCCTGCCGTGCCGCACCTGGCCCTGCCGCGCTGCCTCTGACGCCCCTACCGCACCGCCCCGGCCCCTGCCGCGCACCCCTGGCCCTGCCGCGCTGCCCCTGCCGCCCCTGCCGCGCCGCCCCTGCCACGATGCCCCTGCCGCGCCGCGCCGCCCCTGCCGCGCTGCCTCTACGCTCCTGCCGCGCTGCCTCTGCCGCCCCTGCCGCGCCACCCCGGCCCCTGCCGCACCGCCCCTGCCGCGCCCCGCCGTCCCTGCCGCGCAGCCCTTGCCACGCCGCCCCTGCCGCACAGCCCCTACCCCTGCCCTGCCCCAGATCGAGCGTCGCGCACAGATCCGGGCTGATCCGAACGCGGTACGCGCAAACGCGTCGGTCTCCTGGCGCTCTGTCCCCGCACGCGGATCCTCCAGCTCGCGCACGCGGTTGCGTGATCACCGCGCACCTGTCCTGCACGCGGTACCGGGATCTCCGGGATCTGTTCTCTTGGGTGTTTCCCACATCACCCGGGAGCGTCACCAGCACCGAGTGCCAGCACCCGGGCTAGTGCCTGCGGCCTGTGCCCGTGCGCACCCACCGCGGCCAGCCGCCCTCAGCCACGGTGCACCAGCTACTGCCGCCACCGCCGCCAACCGCTGACCACCGCCGGCCACAGGCCACCGCCGCCGCCGGCAACCCCTCGGCCGCCCTCCGGCTCCTTCGGCGGTCCTCTGCCACCACTGGCCGCCCGTCGCCGCCCGTCGCCGCCTCCTTGCGACTCTGAATCACTAAATCGGCTATAACTTCCTCTTCGGAAGTCCGATTAAGGTGTTCCAGGAGTCTATTTTGTTCAATTTTTTGTGCTCTACGTCCTTTTTTGCTTCTGATCCTCATCCGAGTGGTCCTGCACAATGTCAGAAACCAACGACGATCTTACTCCTCCATTACCTACTTCGAAGGTACATGATCCTCCTCCAGCTGCTATGATATCAAATCTTTCTTCGGCAGCTACTCTCTCTCAGATGGAATGTTTTGAGAATTTTTGGGAAAATCTTCCAAACGCGATGGATTTTCTTCTCAGTTCTACGGATGATTGGTCACCCTGGCACATTACAGTGCAGAGTGCTCTCGATCGTTGTGATCTTGTTGGTTATATTGATTGTTCTGCTGTGCAACCCTCTGATCGAGACTCGACATATGTCACCTGACGCACATGAGACAGACGCGTCCGCTCTTATTTGATCAATTCTGTTGATCGTTCGATCCGTGCAGATCTCACTGATTTCACGTCATCCGCTGTACTATGGCGTCATCTTTGTGATCGCTTTGTCGAGAAAAGCGGTGCTCGTGAATATCAACTTCTGATTGAGACTCAGACTACTACTCAAGGTGATCTCTCTGCTCAGACTCTATATGGCCGCATGAGGGCGAACTTCACGGAGCTTCGTGCACTTGAGCCTGGACCGATGGCTACTCCCGCCGAGCGAGAGGCCTTCCGAGATCGTCGTGAGTTGTACCAGTATCTGATGGCTCTTCGCCCAGAGTTTTCTGCATTGGCTGGTCAACTCATCCATCGGGATCCGCTTCCTCGACTGGAATCTGCTGTCGCTGAAGTTGTCGCTGAGGAGACTCGTCTTTGCTCCATTGCGTTACGTCAGTCCACTCCACCTTTCACTTATGATGGTGTTTTGGCAGCTACTCCTTCTACGTCTGTCAGAGGCACTTCTCGAATGAATACCATCTGTACCCACTGCAAGAAGCCTGGTCATCCGATCGCTGACTGTTGGAAACTTCATCCTGAAAGGACGAGGACAGCATCGCCCCATTGGTCCCTATACTTCTGCAAGAATACCATCTGTACCCACTGCAAGCGCTTTGGACCTAAAGGACGAGGACATCATCGCCCCACTGATCCCTATAGTTCTGCTGCTGTTGCTACTGACGCTCCGCCTTCCTACACAGATCAGCTCGGACGCATCCGAGAGAGTCTTGATCAGCTGATCGTGCAGCATCCTCCTCCTGGTTCTTCTACTCCCTCTGCATTCTCTACTACTTCGGGTACTCCTGTTCATTGGATTTTTTATTCTGGTGCTTCACATCACATGACACCGGACAGTTCTGTCCTCACTGCATGCTCACCGGCCCCTTCACACCTACCCACGATTCATACTGCCGATGGCTCTCCCTTAGTCATCACATAGTGTGGATCGATCACTACCATCTCTGATTCTACAGGGCGCCTTTCATTGCCATTTGTTTTGCATGACCCTGACCTTTGCATGAATCTCATATTTATTAGTCGATTGTGTGATTCTGGTCTCACTGTTACATTTACCACCTTTGGTTGTCTTGTGCAGGATCCACGATCTGGGCAGAGGATTGGCATTGGACGTAGAATCGGTGGACTTTATTACGTGGAGTATCTTCGTTTTCCCGTTCCTAATCCATCTGTCTTCTGTGGTAGTGTCACCTCTTATGTCGACTTGTGACATCGAAGGTTAGGTCATGTGTCTGAGTTTCGTCTCAAAGAACTCTTTCAGTCTGGTGTCTTAGGTCGTGTTGCTTTTTCTTCACTTTCTGTTTGCGAGGGCTGTAAATTAGCCAAACCTGTGGCTTCTCCTTTTAGTCCTAGTAATAATCAGTCCTCTAGTCCATTTGAGCTTGTTCATTCTGATATTTGGGACCCCTCTCATGTAACCTCAAAGAGTGGTTTTTCTTATTATATTAGTTTTATTGATGACTTCTCTCGTTTTACTTGGATTTATTTATTGCGTCATCGCTCTGAGGTTCCTAAAATTTATGAGGTTTTTACCAATATGATTTATACCCAATTTCAAGCTCGTATCAAAACCTTTAGGTCTGATTGTGCTCGAGAATACATCTCTGCCACGATGCGTTCTCTTCTTCATTCTCATGGCACCCTCTTTCAGCAATCATTCCCCTATACTCATGTGCAAAATGGGGTTGCTGAACGTAAACATCGTCATATTCATGAGACGACTCGTGCTCTTTTACTTTCCCCTTCAGTCCTTAGTACATTCTAGGCTGAAGCTGCTCTTCTTTCAGTCCATCTTATCAATATCACCCCCTCCTCTGTCCTCTCTGGCATAACTCCTCATGAGCATCTTTACTCTTCTCACCCTGATTATAGCAGACTTCGCACATTTGGGTGTACGTGTTTTATGCTTCTCCCCCCTCATCAACGCACCAAGTTGGCCGCTCAGTCAGTAAAGTGTGTATACTTGGAATTAGCTTCAAACACAAGGGATATCGCTGCTATGATCCTATTGGAGATCATTTTTGGATCGCTCGTCATGTGTCCTTTGTTGAGAATGTTCCCTATTTTTCCTCGTCACCTGCTTCATCCCCTCCTCCTGTGCCTTCTCCTGTTCAGGTCTCTCCTCCTGTGCCTTCTCCTGTTCAGGTTTCTGACATTCCGTCTCCTTTTCCTGGACTACCTGTTGCACTAGAGTCTATTCCTACTCCCGCGCCTCAACCTGCCGCTGCTGCTGATAATCCACCCTCTCCTCCCATTGTGTCTCCTGTTGCCTCTATTGAAGATACTTCCGCTGGTCCTTCGACTTTCATGACTGATGCACCTCCCTCTGATGTGGATCCTCATCCCTCGACTCGCTACCCTCAGCGTGAGCGTCACCCACCTGCTCGCTTCAGTTTTGATTCTGGACCACCTGATCAATATGGCTTTGCTTCAGTGAGTACCTATTCTCCACAATTCCAGGGTTATCTCACCGCTATCCATGACCATCGTGAGCCTCGATTCTATCGAGAAGCAGTTGAGTACCCTGAGTGGCAGCATGCCATGAGTGAGGAGTTTCAAGCATTTGCACAGACACAAACTTGGGATGTTGTTCTCCTTCCAGATGGTGTTACACCTATTAGCTGCAAATGGATCTTCAAGATCAAGCATCGTCCTGATGGGTCCATTGAACGGTATAAAGCTTGTCTTGTTGCCCGAGGTTTCACCAAGGAGTATGGAATTGACTATGAGGAGACGTTTGCACCTGTTGCTCAGATGACCACGGTTCGTACTCTCCTTGCCGTTGCTGCTGTTCGTCGCTGGCCTCTTTTTCAGATGGATGTGAAGAATGCCTTTCTTCACGGTGACCTATCTGAGGTTGTCTATATGCAGCCACCTCCAGGTCTCAGCACTCCTCCTCTGCATGTTTGTCATCTTCGGAGGGCTATATACGGACTAAAACAGGCCCCTCGAGCATGGTTTGAGCGTTTTCGCAGTGTTATTCTGACAGCTGGTTTTGTTGAGAGCTACCAAGACCCTTCTATGTTTGTGCGATCCTCATTGCAAGGGCGGGTAATTCTTCTTCTGTATGTTGACGACATGATTATAACTAGTGATGACTCTGCTGGTATTACTCTGGTCAAGAATCATCTCAGTCGACAGTTTCAGATGAAAGATCTTAGTACTCTTCGCTACTTCCTTGGCCTTGAGATTGCACAGAGTGATCGTGGAATCCTACTTTCTCAACAGAAGTATACAACTGACATTTTAGAGTGTGCTGCCCTATCCGATAACCGTTGTGCAGATACTCCTCTCGAGTTTCATGTGAAGCTTCGTCCGATAGATGGTGAGCTTCTCTCAGATCCTACTCGATACAGACAGATTGTGGGTCAGCTTGTATATCTCTGCATCACCCGACCTGACATTGCTCATGCTGTTAGCATTGTTAGTCAGTTTGTCTCGACCCCTCGGTCAGTGCATTATGGTGCCCTTATGCGTATTCTCAGATATTTACGTGGCACTATCGCTAGATCGCTGTATCTGTCATCCACTTCTGCTTTTGTTCTTAGAGCTTACACTGATGCTGATTGGGCCGGAGATCCTACCACGAGACGCTCTACCACTGGGTTTTGCATATTTCTTGGAGATTCCATCATCTCTTGGCGCAGCAAGAAACAGGAGGTTGTTTCTCTATCCAGCACTGAGGCTGAATATCACGCCATGACTATTACCACCAAGGAGATTGTGCATATTAGACGTCTCTTGGTAGACTTAGGAGTCACTATGACTGGTCCTACTGTTCTTTATTGTGATAACCGGTCTGCTATTCAGATAGCCAGTAATCCAGTCTTTCACGAAAGGACCAAACACATTGAGATCGGTTGTCACTTTGTTCATCAGCACTATCTTGCAAAGACAGTATCGCTTCCGCATATTTCTTCTGCAAAACAGCTTGCTGATTTCTTTACGAAGTCACATCCAATTCCTCGATTTCAGTTTCTCATTCGCAAACTCACATTGTATGATCCACCATGAGTTTGAGGGGGGCTGTTGAATTATGTGTTATGTCATAGGGTATTACACGTGTAATCTTATGTGTACTTGTATATAAAGGGATTAAACCCTAAGTGCAATACAAGGATTCTCATTATTCCATTCTCTCTTCATAACCATTTGTATAAAGCTTTGAGAGCAATATTAATGAAGAGGGCGGCAAGGAAAAGCCACTTTTTCGCCATGAAAAACTGAGAAAAAAATTAATTACTTATTAAATTTTTTCATTTTTTTTTCACATCAAACATGTATTTGATGGGAAAAACATTTTATTCAGTATATATGTACTCTTTTACATTTTTTTCGACCTTTATTTTTATGTCTTTTTCTATATTTTAGGATATTTATAAATGCATGTGAATAATCAATACACATCATTGACATGGTGTATAGTGTGAATATCATTAGGGCAGCTCTATCCCCATCATGCATGTTGCTGTACCCCCCAACCAAAATAAATTAACACTAATAATTTGTTTAGTTTTGTAATCCACTATCCCCACCTCCCCTCCCCACCAACTAAAAAATTTAGAAATGCCATCCCCACCACCTAAAATCATTAATGTGAAGATAATCGATGCATGTGTTCTGGAAGTTGTTCGACAACCCTGAAGTCGAATAGATGTACTCGCGGACGACAACAGTCAGTCGACCTGGGGGGTCATGGGCGACGGGAGGCACGTCGAACAAACAATTAACAGCCTATGTTATGGATGAAATTCGACAGTCCTATTGTCGAACATATGTACTGGAAGAAGACAATAGGCCAGTCGACTTGAGAGATTTATGGCGACGGAAGACCCGTCGAACGTTTACAGTGTAGTGATCTATGACTTTAACTGTGGACATTCAAAATGTTTTAAAACATTCACACTAACTATGCTTACCAATTCATTCATTCATTCAAAATGTTTTAAACCATTCACACTTTGTTAGTCTTGAGATTTAGTCTCCACTTCAATAAAAAAAAATATAAACATTGATTGATACATGGGTTGACAAACACAGGGAAAACAAGAAAATTGTTCTAAAATAATCTGTGCCGATTGTGTCTTTGCTTCAAACGTTGTTTTGTTATTTGTGAGGGCTTAACATTGTAAACGTTCGACGGGTCTTCCGTCGCCATAAATCCCTCACGTCGACTAGCTTGTTGTCGTCCTCTAGTACATATGTTCGATAGTAGCACTGTCAAACTCTATCCATAACACATGTTGTCTAATAGTTTGTTCGACGGGCCTCCCGTCGCCCATGACCCCCCAGGTCGACTGGCCTTTTGTCGTCCGCCAGTACATCTATTCGACTTCAGGGTTGTCGAACAACTTCCAGAATACATACATCGATTATCCTCACCTCAGTGATTTCAGGTGGTGGGGATGGCCTTTCTAAATGTTTCGGTTGGTGGGGAAGGGAGGTGGGGATAGTGGATTTCAAAACCAAAAAATTATTTTTGTTAATTTTTTCTGGTCGGTGGGGACGGCATCTAGGTTGGTTGGCCTAGACCTGCCCATATCATTAAGAGGAGGACGAGAAGTTAAGGGAAAAGCCAATTTTTTTGAGTAAAATAAAAGTAATAAATTACTAGGCTTCGTTTGGAAACACAGATTGAAAAGTAGATTTTGGAATAAAGCTGCTTTTTTAAGATGATTTTAGACATTGACTTTTTTGGGATGCTTTTTTTAATTCAGGAATCAATATTTGGAAGAAGTTTAATGTTTGGTAGAAAAAGTTGTTTTTCAATTCAAAAAATCGATTCCGACAAAAAATTGTTGTTTTTGAGATTTTAAAAACACGGATTTCGAGAAAGAAATTAAAAGGAATGCAGCTTTTGATTCCGTCAAAAGCTGCCCCGTTTGATTGCGCGTTTGGGGATTTTTCGCTTTTTAAAAAGTGGAATCGCCCCAAACGCGCAACCAAACGGAGTCTAAGCGAGAAAAAGAAAAATATTATTGAGGGCATTTTTATTTTCACTACATCGTACGAAAGCAATATTTTACTTTGGCATAAAATTATGAGAGCAATATTAATGAAGAGGACAGCAAGGAAAAACCATTTTTTCACTATGAAAAATTGAGAAAAAAATTAATTACTTATTACAGTTTTTCATTTTTTTCACATCAAACATTTATTTCATGGGAAAAAGATTTTATTATGTATTTATGTACTCTTTTTCATTTTTTTCCAACCTTCATTTTTTTGTCTTTTTCTTTATTTTAGGATATTTATAAGGGCACTGATAGACCCACTACCCTACTTAACTTTCCCACCACCTCTAATTACGAAAATGCCATTATTTTTTAATTTTTTGTTTTCCTTTCCCACTACCCAGTTCGACAGCGTTCAGTCGAAGTGTTCTTCACTGGGACGACAGAAGTCCGTCGAACTGTCTGAATAAATGTCGACAGAGTCCTAGTCGAAGTGTGTTTCACTAGGACGACAGAGACCCGTCGAAGTGTGTTTGCAAGTGTCGACATGGATTGTCGAACCCTTCAAAACAATAACTTTCTTCTAAAAATCAATCATTTATACAATCATTTAAGTCCTTATGAAAAACAAAAATGTCATTTAAGTTATTTAAGTCTTTTTGAAAATCATTCGCATATATATTTATTTAAGTATAAGAAATAAAAATATCAAACAAAAAGTTATTTGAACCAAATAAACAGTAAACATTTCATATAGAAAAAAATATTTCTATAAAAGACTCCACTTGTTTAAAAAAGAAAATAATGTTTTTTGTTTATATGAAATGTTTACTGTTTATTTGGTTCAAATAACTCTTTGTTTGATATTTTTGTTTCTTATATATATATATATATATATATATATATATATATATATATATGAATGATTTTCAAAAAGACTTAAATAACTTAAATGACATTTTTGTTTTTCATAAGTACTTAAATGATTGTATAATTGATTGATTCTTAGAAGAAAGTTGTTGTTTTGAAGGGTTTGACACATCCATGTCGACACTTGCTCAGACAGATCGACGGGTCTCTGTCGTCCTAGTGAAACATATTTCGACTGGGCCTCTGTCGACACTTATTCAGACAGTTCGACGGACCTCTGTCGTTCCAGTATAGAACACTTCGATTGGACGCTTTCGAACTGGGTAGTGGGAAAGGGAAACGAAAAAATAAAATAAATAATGACATTTTCGTAATTTTAAGTAGTGGGAAATAGTAACTCGGGTGGTGAGAATAGCTTTGCCCCTGTTTATAAATGCATGTGAATGCTCAATGCACGTCATTTACATGATGCATGTGACTAGTCTGAATACCATTAAGGGTGCGTTTGGTTGCGCGATTGCGCTCGATTGCGATTACAGGAAGCTGCGTTTGCAATCGCGCAACCAAACAATTTTGTAATCGCAGTTTTAAATCCAGCGATTGCAGGCAAATAGTGCCCAAAAGCTGCGATTTCAAAAAACTGAGAAAGTGAGCTTCCTGCAGAATCAGATTTGCAATCGCAGATTCCTACAGAATCAGTTTTGCAATCGCGCAACCAAACGCACCCTAAGAAGAGGACGGCAAGTTCAGGGAAAAGCCATTTTTTTTAATAAAGTACAAGTAATAAAATTACCTAAGTGAGAAAAAGAAAAATATTATTGAGGGCATTTTTATTTTCACTACATCGTACGTAAGCAATATTTTTTATTTTTGTATAAAGTTATGAGAGCAATATTAATGAAGAGAACGACAAGGAAAAGCCATTTTTTCGCTATGAAAAAATGAGAAAAAAATTAATTACTTATTAAAGATTTTCATTTTTTTCATATCAAACATGTATTTGATGGAAAAAACATTTTATTCTGTATTTATGTACTCTTTTTCATTTTTTCGAACTTTTTTTTTTTGTCTTTTTCTTTATTGTAGGATATTTATAAATGCATGTGAATAATCAATGCACGTCATTTGTATGATGCATGTGAATAGTCTGAATACCATTAAGAAGAGGACGACAAGTTCAAGGAAAAACCATTTTTTTTCGAGTAAAGTACAAGTAATAAATTAACTAAAGGAAAAAAAGAAAAAATTTATTGAAGGTTTTTTTTTCACTGCATCGTACGAAAGCAAGATTTTATTTTTGTATAAAGTAATGAGAGCAATATTAATGAAGAGGACGGCAAGGAAAAGCCATTTTTCACATAGAAAAACTGAGAAAAAAATTAATTATTGTACTTCAGCTGACAATACAATTAATTATTGTACTTCAGCTGAAATGTTGTAATTATGAGAGTGTTTTCATAGGAAGAGACCTTTTTTGAGTGATTCTTTTTATTTTTTTAATAAAAAAATTAAATAATCCGTTATAAATTGCATGAAATTCTTAGGATAATTTCTAATAATTTTATAAGTTAAAATTTCATTTTCATATAAAAAAATATTTCGTGAATATTTCATTCGTAAATCCTAATTGAAAACACAGTACACCAAAAACTCCTATAATTTATTATAAATGCATAAATGTTTTTGTTCATGACGATTTTAACCATTCAGATAGATTATAAAAACTTATTCAGATAATTTATAAAATCCTATTCGAATGGATGAAATCGTAATTTATAGAGAATTTTTTACATTTTTAACATATTATAAGGAGTTTTTAGTATACAATATTTTGAACCAAGATTAATTAGATAGAATATTCGAATGATAATCATAATATGTCAATAAAAATTTAGCTCAATGGGTTATGTGAATTTTCGTAAGTGTTTTTAGGAGGTTATATGAACTTTAAGAAAAGTTATGAGGTCATATGGATTTCAGGCAGTTTATTGGGAGTTATTTGAAATATTTTCTTTTTAAATAACTTGTCTAATGAGCTTTTTATTTATTTATTTTAAAGACTGATATTTAGCAATGCTATAAAAACCGAACCGTTTATTGAACAGTAAAAATCAATGGGTTAAAGGTCATTGGTTCAACCGTTAGAGCAATCAGATTTGAAACGAGACATTATCATAATATAATATAATACTAATAATTATTTTTACTAAACAAATAAATTTATAAAAATATAAAATATTTTAAAAAATCTTTATATAATTACCAAGTCTTAGTTCTAATATTTTTAAATGTTTTACTTAAACATCATAGCATAATTTTATTATATTTAAAATATAAATATTTTAATAAATTCTTATTTTAACAAACAATTTATCACACCTTCTTTGTATAAAGAATCGATCTGTTTAATAAACCCATAGTCGGTTCTTAAAAGATGTTGGTTCAACCAGCGGGTTGATTGAGTTTTACTAGTTTTTTTATACGATCGGGTTTTAATGATAAATCAAATCGGAATTCATAGCGAGTGAAGATTTAACCGGTTCAACTGGATGGGGCGGGTCGGGTTTTGAAACACTGATTTTTAGTATTTGAAAATTCATCAATTCTTTAGTAAATCTTTAAATTTTATTATATGGATATTTAAATTACTATTTTAGATTAAACTCATTTTTATCTTTTATCTTGTCTATTGAATTTTGTTGGATCCATTTAACCAACAATTAAATCGGTGACTTAGGGTGCGTTTGGTTGCGCGATTGCAAAACTGATTCTGCAGGAATCTGCGATTACAAACCTGATTCTGCAGGAAGCTCACTTTCTCAGCTTTTCGAAATCGCAGCTTTTGGGCACTATTTGCCTGCAATCGCTGGGTTTAAAACTGCGATTACAAAACTGTTTGGTTGCGCGATTGCAAACGCAGCTTCCTGTAATCGCAATCGCAGCGCAATCGCGCAACCAAACGCACCCTTAAACCTTTCTTGTTTTGTGAAATAAATGATTTGATTTTAAAATATTAATTTTAAACTTTAAATATAAAAAAATTAACACAAATTTGAATATATATATTCGAACGTTTTAGTATACATAAAACATAAATTGAGAATTTACAATAACACCTGTGTTAATTGTTATTAATAAAAAGATATTTGGAAGCATTTGAGAAAATTTAAGTAAATGAGAGGATATTAGACCCTCATGAGATGTGACATAGGTTTAATTGTCTATGTTGAATAAACAAATTATCCCTCTTCGATTTAGTGGGTTAGGGGCTATCTACTTTAAATTATTACACTGTTGACGGATATGAATTAAAAAAAAAACAATCAATTTTAACAAGACCCATTTAAATACATCTCCTCGCCTTGAGGCTATATATACATGCTCTTCACCCTTCTTCTTGTATTATTGTCACTCTCCTACTTCCTTCTTTTCTTTTTTCATTTTTTTTAAGATTGAGCGGCGAATTCTTGTCTCTCAATTTTGCAATCGTATATATCCACCAAAATCAGTCACATATAGGTATCACTTGATCTTCTCTTATTATGTCTATTTGTTGATACTTGTATGTCTTAGGGACTTATGTTTGAACAATCCACCCTTAAACCTAACCCTAAATCAAGCACACAATATCTCATATTCATATCTCTCCCATAATCATCATTTGGTCCATCACGTCACACAAGTCTATCCCCCTAATATGAGTCTCTCTCTATCAAGTATCTCTTTCTTTCTCATTTCTTTGTCATCACTTCTTATATTATACTGCTAATTGATAATTTTATTTTTAGATTTTTTTTCTTGTGTTTGTGTTTTATATTTTGGGTTCATGTAAGGTTGTTTTCCTAGGTTTTTCATATTTTGATTTTTTTGTTTAGTTGTCGTAAAGATTGAGTTTGATTTTTGATTCATGTAAAACCGCATGAATCCGTTTAAAGTTTTAAAAATCCCCTTTTAAAATCCCAGAAAAGTTTTTTAAAATCCCCTTTTAAACCATAGGTCACTTCACTCTCTGATCTCTCTCTCATGTGAAAACAGAAGCTCCTGATCCCTCGGTAATTTTATTTTTATGCTTTGGATGAATGTGAAAAAGTTGATTGTCATTTTCTTCCCTTATAGTCAAATTGATTTTGGCTTTTGAAAACCATGTCCACTTGCCGGTCAAATGAAAGGTACCACCTAATAATCCCTACAGTCTCACCTTTAACAATTAATAAAGGTTGAGCAGAAGAATTGGTTTGTAAACAATTTCTTTATTGTCATCTCCACCCAACTTATTTTGAGTGAACACAACGAACATTTCATTCATTTTCATTTTTATCTTTAGTTTTTTAAATGACCATTGGAGGTGGGGGTAGGGTTAGGATTTTGCATTTGGGACATAGAGAACATATTTGAGGTTTGCTTTTATGGGAAGTCGAGAGAAGAGAAAATGATTTTTATTTGAGATTTTTTGTGTTTTGTTTAGGAAAAGAAATTTTTATAAAAAAACTATCAACTACTCCAAAACTTTCTTAAAAAAAACCCCAAAAAACAAAAAGCAAAAGAAGTATAAATCTCATGTGTAAGCTAAAATTATAGTAACCTACAACAATAAACCTAGAGCGCAGCTGTGTCCTTGATTGTCTCGCATCCCTCTTCGTGAGTCTAGAACAGAAAATCCACGAATGCACCCCGCGAGCTCCATGTGACCTTCTTTATCTCTCCATAAAATGAAAAGAAAGCTTTCACGGCACTATAGTTATCTTTCTAGTCGACGCATAAGACTCGGAGTGTCTTCGATGCAAGTATAATCTTGCATTTCTCATTCAACACCACCTTCAATGGATTTTTTAGGGCAAAAACGCAACTGCCATTAATACTCGCTCACTTATTACTTTAACACTTTTTACACTCCTGTAAATGGAATTTTTGCCGTGGAAAATCAATCGAAGGTGGTGTTAATTGAACAATGCAAGATCAGACTTGCATTGAAGACAGTCCGGGTCTTACTCGTCAACTAAGAGGATGACTACAGCATTATGGAAGCCTTCTTTTCATTTTATGAAGAGATAAATGTCACATGGAGCTCGCGGGTGGCATCCTTGGATTTCATATTCCAGACTTACGAAGAGGCGCGCGAGACAATCAAGGGCACAATCATGCTTCAGGTTTATTGTTGTAGGTTACTGTAGTTTCAGTTTGCGCATGAGGTTTAAACTCCTTTTGCTTTTCTTTTGTTTGAGATTTTTTAATGAATCAGTTTTGGGGTGGTTGATAGGGTTTTTTTTATAAAAATTCCCTCCCCTTAAACAAAACACAACTAATCCCAAATAAAAACCAGTTTCTCTAATCCCGACTGCCCCTGAAAGCAAACCTCAAATCTGTTCTCCAGTCCAAAATGTAAAACCCTAACCCCCACCCACAACGGACATTTAAGAAACAGAAGATAGAAATGGAAACGAAGTAGATGATCGTTGAGTTCTCTAAGAATAAGTTGGTGAATATGGCAGTAGAGAAGGCGTTTACAAACCTATTCTTTCGCTCAACCCTGTTCAACAGATTCAGGTATATCTACGTATACAGTTTGCCTGTGATTCTAGTGAATATGATGTGGTTATCACTTTTTCCATTTATGGGGGTGTAAAAAGAGTCAAAGTAATAAGTGACCAAGTGTTCACGGCGGTTGTGTTTGTGACATTCAAAGAGGTTGACATACTACAAGAAATTCGAGCATTAGTTGCGAAATGTTTCGTAGCAAAAACCCCAAGTTTCATAGTTAATAACTTTTCTCAACGAAATGAGTTCGTTGTAATTATCATTGCAAAAGCCTTGTATCTGAATACCTTTTGCTACGAAATATTTCGTAGCAAAATGTATTTGCTACAAAAAATTATTTCATAGCAAAAAGTGGTATGTGCTACCAATTGATTTTGTAGCCAAAGAATATCTTTTGCTACGATATTAATTTCGTAGCAATAGATATACTTGTAGCTGCGAAATTTATCCTTTAGCTACAAAATATTGTTCGTAGCAAAATGAACTATTTAACTACGAAAACATGTTATCGTAGCAAAAGAAGACTTTTTGTTATGAAAAATATTTCGCAGCTAAAAGTATATCAAGTGAAAAAAAACAAAAAGACCTTCCCCTGCGAAATATTTTGTAGGAAAAAGTCATATTTTTCAAAAACATTTTTTTTGTGGGTAAAAAAGTATATAACCTGAATTAAATAAACATCTAATTATGATAATAATAATAATGATGAAGTTAATTTTAATTAAAATTAATGTCCAATAATAATAAAATTTTCATACAAAGCCAAATTAACAATATCCGTTTGACAGTTTGAAAGAGGTGGATAAATAAGAAGTTGAATTAAAAAATGAGTCACTATTCTCCTCACTATCACTAACACATTAAAAATCCCTACCAATAAATCACAGTATGTCACTCAAAAGAGTTTACAAAAACCCAACCAAAGCAATAACGGACTCGGATCCGGTCAGTGCTCGACTACGGTCAGTTTGGTTAGTACCGAACTGAATCACGTTCAAATCGAACTGCACAACAAATTGTTAGGTATATTTTTTTACTCTCTTATTGGATTCAATCAACTATTGGAGAAAATATGAATTCCTAAGTATCATCAGTATCCAATAAGAGAGTAAAAAATATATCCAACAATTTGTTGTGCAGTTCGATTTGAACGTGGTGCAGTTCGATTTGAATGTGGTGCAGTTTGGTACTGACCAAACTGACCAAAACGGGGCCTGACCGAATCCCGTCTCAACAATAACCTAATGAAACCATCCAATTCAATAGCTTAACAATGGTTTCCAAAATTTCCCACCAATCAAAAGCTGTGTACGTTCAACTTGAACAGTTGGACAGGTGGTTATATTGGCTTCAGCTGCAACGCCCCCACTAAGCCTTTGACTGGTTGTGACGGTCACATACTTGCCTTGCCTGTTATACTTGCCTGTTATCCTTGGGGAGGATTTCATGGGATCTTGACATAGATTGGATCCTTCTACCGTTTAACGCTGCATTAAGAACAATATGTATTTAACAAAACAAAAGCAGTAATCACACTAACATGGATGTACAATATAAATGGACATGTAAATGACTGACATATGGGTATTCCAGTGTTAGACTTAAATGAGTGTCGAACAAAAACTCCAGAACCAATGCTCTTACAGAACCAATTCTGAACACATCCATTAAATTCTCTCTCATAAACAAATTAAAATCTATAAACTGGTCCTTTCAAATATAAAATATAAAAACATGTCCTAGAAATTCATCAAATCAGAGATGAAATTTAGGACAAAGTCAAGAAAGGAAAAAAACTTGGCAAAACATATAAAAAATGGTAGTTTACATGGCAATGTTTCTATCTATCATAATGCAAGTTAAACCAAAGAGCACCAACAAAAAAATAAAAACAGATTAGCTTTTTTTCATTCTTCGAGACTTAACGGAGTGTCCAATATGTAACTTCCTATCCTTACTAATTATAAAGCACCATGAATAGTCTTCAGGGGCTATTTATGTAGCAGTTTGTAAAGCTAAAAGAAATCATTTTTTGTTATAGTACTGTCTCACATGCAGCTTTCAATCCTTGTTAATTACAACGTTTAGATAGCCTAGTGATGTATGTCTTTTCTGTTACTAGGGAATGAAAAATAAACATGACAGTTAAAATCAAAGGCAATGTTTCTAAAAAGAATCAACAAGTTTAAGAAATTAACATATCACTGAATGCCAGCAACGAAGAAACCAATTATAAACCTTCCAATAAAAAAAATTATTTCCACCGGTCATTAGTGATTGTCATAAACAGATAAATTAACTTTTATTGTGAAATGCACTTCAAATAATATGATAGTGCTATGTGATATTGGAGAAGGGTTGCATGATAAAAACATTTTCTTTTCCAAGTGAAATCTCCCGGTATAAGAAAAAAAAATGAGAAAGTGCTTTTATTGTTGTTGGATAAACATATCATGCTGAGGCGTTGTCCAGACAACTATGCAACTATGCTGTTGGACATACCAGAGAATGGGTGACATGCAGTTTATCTTTAAAGTACAAGGAAACACATCTGATACAGACACCCAACTCAGCTATTATAGAGAAGTTAAATCTTTAGAGAGGTTTAGTTTTAATTTGGGATGGAACTAGTTTAAGAGAGATATTCTCTACATTTTGCTGGAAGACCAATGTTGTTTCTGATTTATCTTTTTAGTGCCATGCAAGAGTGCAGAGGAGAGACAAGACGTGTTATCATTCATCACACATTCTTTCCAGATCTTAATATTACTTGGTGGGCATCCCATCTTTTTTTCTCAAAATAAGTGAATTCTTTCTTTGTTTTTTATTTAAGTTTTTCTCAATTGTGATTCACATTCCTATTGCTTGTTTAAACACCAGCCTAAACATAGGCATTGATTGATCTCCTCTTCTTGTATATTATGTATTGTACAATGCCTAAACATACATATAAAAGTCCAATTTCAGCTATAGGCAATATGGATCGATATTGTAATATCAGATACAAACAACATAGGAAAAAAAAAAAATTCAACAGAAAATCATGCCCCTCTTCTACTTATAGGCAATATAGAGATGGGTTGTGGTGTGACCAGGCCTCAAGACTGTGATGTTGCTGGTCTTTCACCAACTGAACAATCTAATAAAATCAATCACTAAACCAAATACAAGTACATCAGACGAGAAGAACCTAAACCATCTTCAATCCATAGACAAACAATAATACAAAATAGAAAGGTCCGATCATAAAACTTGGAATATCACATTAAGAAACATCATGAATTAATGCAGGAATAGATAAAACAACAGCAGAAATTTTGGCTAAAAGGAACATGAACCAGCTTGTCCATCATGTCTTTTAAATTATAGATTCATTCCCTGAAGCACTAAAAAGTGTTACGCCCCGGAACGGCCGTCCCCGGGACCGTACCAATCATAACATATCAGGAATCAGACACGAGAAACCAATAATGACTCCAAATAAAATGCAACAATAATCAACAGGAATCGAATAAGGTAATAAGGCAACATGGAAGCGATGGTCAATTAAAAATGTGGAAGTATAAAATACAAATAAGTCTATAAATCAAAAATATTAATACAGACTCGAATACACAATCACTGCCATGTGAGAGTCCAAGTCTAGTCTAAATACAGCATGTGCGACACACATGACTTTCAAATACATACATAAAAGGATTGTTGATAGCCTCGCACTCGCCAACCAAAAGACGGGATGCTCCACACATGAACCATGTTACAGGGATAGTCCAACTCCACGCCCAACTCAGCCCCTGGTGGAAAAACAACACACGAGGGGTGAGCTACAAGCTCAGTGAGTGGCAAGAATCTAAGTTCTAAAATAATAATATAATATTAGCATATTTTCCTTCCAAGTAAAGATATGGACGGGAGAACCCCAACCGATAAATTTTATGTGGAGATGTGACATCACCTCACCCACACCCCGGAGGGGAGGGGGAAGGGACGTTTGGAAAATGACTAATCCATTAACAGTAACGTGTAGTATCACAAACTAGCACAACGCTACAAGGATTATCCGCATCGATATATAATGCATTATGATGCCTTGCATCATCCAGTAGCCCTCTCCCGGGTAATCTTCATTCTGGCGGCCATTCATGGTCGGTATGCAATCTATTGCTTAAAGTGAAACTCTTTCACACCAGTTAATATGCACTACAAAATTTGTTTCAAAATCTCAAGAACATGTTTCAAGACCTAACATAGATGTATGCCAAGACTGAAATACAATCACACTATTTAAAGTTAACGTCATAAGAAAAACAATTCATATTTTCAAAGGCATCTAAAAAGAGAGGAACGAGCGAATAAAATTGCATACATGTTACGTGATCTATCAATATTGCAACATAATGTACCAAAATCATTCGTACTGCTTCATCTATCAGTATTTATATGTTATTGAATAGGATTGCATGTTAGTTAAGTGATCTACACTGCTTGTTTTATTTATTTCTTCATCTTTTATATAATTGAAGTGATGCATGCAAATCCTGTGATAGAGTTTGGCACTAGTAGGCAAATCTTGTGTCTTAAAGACTGAAACCAACCTCAGAGTATCAGACAAATGCCCCTATTACATTACAATATTAGATCTCATAAAGGAGCAACATATGACACTTTGTAGGGCACAGCTATTCCCACTACCCGAGTTACTATTTTCCACTATCTAAAATTACAAAAATGCCATTATTTTTTTAATTTTTTCGTCTCCCTTTTCCACTATCCAGTTTGACAGTGTCCAGTTGAAGTGTTCTTCACTGGGACGACAAAGGTCCGTTGAACTGTCTGAATAAGTGTCGACAGAGGCCCGTTCAAAATGTGTTTCACTAGGACGATAGAGACCCGTCGATCTGTCTGAGCAAGTGTCGACATGGATGTGTCGAACTCTTCAAAACAATAACTTTCTTCTAAGAATCAATCATTCATACAATCATTTAAGTCCTTATGAAAAACAAAAATGTCATTTAAGTTATTTAAATCTTTTTTAAAATCATTCATATATATATATATATATATTGAAGCGATTAGGTGCGGCGAACGGTGGGTGCGGCCGCGACACGGGCAGTTCGATCACGGGTCCATCGCATCCGACGGTCGATGTGAATCCCATCCGACCGTCGGATGCGATGGACCCGTGATCGCTGCCGCACCCGCCGTTCACCGCATGTAATCGGCCCTCTATATATATATATAAGTATAAGAAACAAAAATATCAAATAAATAATTATTTGAATCAAATAAACAGTAAACATTTCATGTAGATAAAAAATATTATTTTCTTTTCTAAACAAGTGTAGTATTTTCTAAACAAACTCCACTTGTTTAGAAAAGAAAATAATGTTTTTTTCTGTATGAAATGTTTACTGTTTATTTGGTTCAAATAACTCTTTGTTTGATATTTTTGTTTCTTATACTTAAATAAATATATATGTGAATGATTTTTAAAAATACTTAAATAACTTAAATGACATTTTTGTTTTTCATAAGAACTTAAATGATTGTATAAATGATTGATTCTTAGAAGAAAGTTGTTGTTTTGAATGGTTCGACACATCCATGTCGACGCTTGCTCAGACAGATCAACGGATCTTTGTCGTCCTAGTGAAACACACTTCGACTGGGTCTCTATTGACACTTCTTTAGACAGTTCGACGGACCTCTGTCGTCCCAGTGAAGAACACTTCGACTGGACGCTGTCGAACTGGGTAGTGGGAAACGAAGACAAAAAATTAAAAAAATAATGGCATTTTTGTAATTATAGGTAGTGGGAAAATTAAGTGGCGTAGTGGGTCTATCACTGCCCCACTTTGTATCCATATCAAAAACACATTTTCATGTGACAAAAGGCTATTGAACAACATAAATATCTCTAATCTATTTTTTCCAAATGTATGGATATATTTGTTTAACAATACACGTACTTTAATTTATTTAATCAAGTATGTGTTGTACTAGAAAGGTTGGCAATGGCGACAAAGTTATTACAAGTTTGTACCAACCTAGTCACTCTGCCAGAAATCAGACCGGCATGCCCTTATTGCATTACAATATTAGGTCTCTTAAAGGAGCAACGTATGATACTTTGTATCCATATCAAAAACACATTTTCATGTGACAAAAGGCTATTGAACAACATAAATATCTCTAATCCATCCTGATTGATAGGGCCTTCAAATTCATTAGCCATATCAATATCCTCTTAGTATTAACAGAGTCGAAGGGTGCATTTGGTTGAGAACTTCGTGTTCTATTTGTAAAATTAAGATCCTCTACTTCGAATTTTTCTGGCCTCTGGAGCCCCAAAACCAAAATTTTCTCTAACACCTACCTGTGTGCGCTTCAGAGGGTGCTCCACTTTGTCAAACAGCAGGATGTACTGTAACACTTCCTCTAGTACATGGGTGAATCCTTGCTTGAATGTACGAAATCATGATTAAAACACATAAGCACAAGAATATCAACAGGTGCATCTAGTAATGTGCATAACGAAGTTTGATGTTTAGCATATGCTCGCAAAGAAACAAACAATGTGAATTGTGAAAGTCAATGTTCTTGTAAATCACTTTGATTAAAAACACAACATAACACTGCACCATTAGCCCTTCTACAATTTTACCTTTTTCAGCAAGAAAGAGTAAAACGCCTGATATTTTTTTCAACAATTATGTTTTACCTCACAGTAATTGCTTATCTCACGAGCATCATTCTCAATTGTGATCTACCTGCTATGAGAAAAAGCTTTTCTACAGATAAAAATAATGCCTAACTTTTATGACTTATTAAGGAACATGCAATGTTCGGGGAACCCCTTTTTCCATAATGACACACCGTGCCAAAGTTCTATCTCCTTCCGTATCCCTCTTGATTTCATATGTGCTCCTTATATAGCCTCCAACCATTGAATATCCACTATTGATTTACAATGAATTGGATGGTTAATATTGAACTAAAAAATATTTGACCAAGTTTAGTAATTAGTAAATATTTTTATTCCCGTCATTGATTTCTGTAGAATCTTCGGATGACTTTTTGACCCCTAAGGTGGAATTACAAAATATTTATGAAGTATTTATTTGTAGATCTTGAAAATATATTTTCAACGTCATATTTAGGCCTAAATCCAATACTTGAGTCAAAATTATGGGCTACAACAGTGGGATGAGTTCAACAATGATTTTGAAGAATATTTGATTAGATTGATATTTTATTCAATCTTTATCAAATTTTTTTCTAGCATAATTTTGGATCTTCTAGAAACATCTTGATTCTCCTTCATATCTTTTAAATGCTTTAGAGCATATTTTGCATTGATAATCATTATTTAAGTCATTACCTATAATATCACATAAATTTTGAATAAATCATTATTACATCTAAAATTAGGATATTAAAAACTAAATTAAGGGCTTTAAATGTATAAATAATATGTTTATCATACATCTCATAGTTGTAGCAGATATTTTATGTTAGTGTCGCTCTCTATGAGTTTAGAATTTCTGTTAGGATCTCGAGAGACCCTAGTTTAGGGTTTGTGTGTTCCTTATTTGGTTGTCGCTCCTTCCTAACATTGGGAACTCTTTGGATTTTCGCAGGAGTCCTGATCTCGCTTGAGGCTCTACAATGATCTTTTTTTCTAGGGTACTTGAATATTTGAGTTTTGATCTCATCCCTCACTGAGTTACATGACTTACACTTATTAATGCTGGTTTTCATCTAGATTTTGGCTGGGCTAATGAACCTGATGAGTTATAATTGGAGGTTTTCTCACAACGACACAACTGTCATCAGTGAGCCAAGTCAGCAGTTTTCTCTTGAACTGTCTGTACTATTGTTTAATTTGGGGTTTGTACTTGAACAACTGCTCGCACATGATAGTAGTTTTATATTCATATCTGTATTAATTAATTGTTGTAAAAGAATAGCTTTCATCCATTCTCGACCTTGATTATATTTATTGCTTCCACATTCTTTATATCATATTTCTTTATTGGCCTCTTCATAGATTTTCAGATATTGATTTATTGTTACGACATTACAGTATATAGCATATAAATGGCTTAAAATTTTTTATGTCAGTTTAGGGCAGCTTTTTCAATTTTTTTATTTACACGCATATAGTGCGTGGATGAAGACTAGTTTATCTATATATTAATCATAAATGATTTTAATTTTCGACTTTGTTGCTTTATAACATTTTGAATTCTGAATGTACCCTTAATTTTTTATGATTGCATAATGATATGACAGCCTTATATAAGTGAAGCAAGATATAAGTACAAAAAAAAATGATCTCGATCCGTGCATGAACCTCTAAGTTATTGAAAAAAAAGCGAAGGGAAAAAAGAAAGAATCAAGCACAACCAAAGCAACTGAAACCTATTATACAAAAGAAAAAAAACGTTTTAAGTTAATATCCAAATAAACCCAAATCACCAATTCAAACCGCAAAAACCAAATTTTGACAAGGGAAGAGAACAATCCAATAACCCACTAAATATCCCAATTCACAAATCCAAAGCACAAAAAGAAAAAAGAAAAAAAAGAACAAGTCACTACAGAACTCTCCATTTTGCATCTACATAGAGATTAAGGATCCTATGCACCAGTGTTTTGGGAGCATGTATGACATAATGTCCTCCATTATTGTAAATTGTCACTTCAATCCTCATTTACTTTACCCACAATATGGGCTGGTCCTAACATTTTATCCAATAAAAGTCCCTAAGTTCCAAGTATAAACCAACTCCGCATTCACATGTGATGGAAGTATACCATTTGGATTAAGAATACATGAACATCGATCAGCAAACAATAAAAAACAGGGCCCAGTTGTCATTCCTACATCATATCTTAGACAACGCGATCTCAAATGTCAATTCATCAGCAAAAGTAGCTTATTTCAAAGATAAGGAACAACATGCCCAATTAATACATGCATAATAAAAACAAGGTAACATTCGAATGTGAGTTCAGAGACAACATAAGATTGGCCTTCCCTGAAAGATATGAAAAATACCCATAAAATTCACCAACAGAACATACTACCAACATGATATATCTTTTTTTATTTTGAGGTATTGGGTCTCTCATCTCATCTTTCTCCTCACGTTAAAAGTCATGGAAATCAATCAAGCAATGAGCATAAAACCCACACAAACACCAAAAGATATATAAAAGAATCTAGGTGTGGCATATTTTGAAAGGGAGGAAATCTTTTTGATGCATGCATAGATAATATCAGGGCAGTACAGAGGATCAAACGTTCTAATTGAAGAACATGAACAATGAAAAGGCCCTTTATCACGTTGCAATATCTATAAAGGGGGTTGAATAGGTCAGAGCTGGTATATTATTCCATATTTATATCTTATTTAAATTCTATTTCAAGTCTGGATATCTACTTAGTCTTTCAAAAGCATGCACACATTCAACAAAATCAAGATGGATTTTTTGAGAGAACTCTCATGTTTTGCTGTCACTTTCAAAGAATGAAAACATTAGTCCATCTAGAGGTATTTCAGGCCACCCTAACCAATCATTTCTCTCTCAGCTCTCATAAACTGCTGACCACCCTCCCCCCCTTTGGCATGGCCAATGGAAAAAACCAGCTCTAGCCTTAGTCCCAGCTCCGCAAGGGGTCCGCCCCGCCCTAACTCGATGTCTCATGACAAGGCTAGGTGGTGGGATGTCTCAAGCTCGGCCTCGCCAACGCGACATTGACCATCAACGTCGTCTGGTTGCGGGTTGGCCCTTGGGACGCTCCCCGAATCGAATGAAGCGTTCTGCAGTGCAGACCGGGTCGTCGGCAGTGGAAGAGTCGGAAGATTCTTCTTGGGAAGCATGATCATGAATCGTGGCTCGCTTTTCACGCGTGTCCCCTACCTGGCGCGCCAAGTTGGAGGGACAAAAATTAACTAACCGGGTTCGGGTTGTCGTGATCCGTCTGCTCTGCTCCTCCCGATGGCTTCCTCGTGATCACCAACACTCCTCCTCGAATGTCATCAGACTCAGGGTTGGGGGTGACATGCGGAAGATCATCCAACGCTTAAGTCAGTAGAATGCACAAAATAGGGTTGTGGTCAAAAGAATTTCAACCTCCTTTCATGGGGAGAATTGATTCCCTATTTATAGTGTTTTGATAAAACCCTAGAATCATATGAAGATCACTCTCCCATCGGAAGGATGTGATTGAATCTATGATTCTAGGAATTAATCTACCATAACTAGGTAGATTAATACAGATGGGAGAGTGATCTTCATATGATTCTAGAAATTAATCTACCATAACTAGGTATTTACAGGATCTGCTGTTATTATCCCCTGATTAATACAGATAAAGTGCTGGGATTTTGTGGATCTGTTGGTGATTACTCGCAAATCCTGTATATATTATCATGATCTAACTTTAACATAAAATACATCTTTCTAATTTTGACATAAATAGGAGATTATCTAAGTTTACAGGAATATAAATATTTTTAATTTAAAATAAATTTATCCACCGAAGTTTACACAATATTATATAATGAACTTGAATTCACTGTGTCTTTGGATTGAGTTTTCATGTGCAGTTCCGTTATCATAAATGATTGCTGCTTGTTTTTATTCCTGTTGAGTATTCCAATTGAGCAATATTAAATTTGTTTTTTTGGATAATATTATTTACAGCCCTAAATATAGTCCCACAAATAGTTCATACATATTTTAATTTTTTTAAAATAATAAATCTTTCTAATGAGTTTTATGATATGATAAAAGTATATATTACTCAACGGCGCAGATATCGGCACCCCACATCGCAAGAAACCCACCCCTTAAAAAAAATTTTAAAAAAATCTGTGAATTGTAGTAGTAGGTGTAAACCCACCCCGAGGTCGGCAATCCCTCTGGCGATGGTGATGAATTATGGTCGACTGAATGTTTGGCGTGTGTACCAACACAGGTCAGCAACCACTTGGGCGATGGTGTTGAAGTATAGTCGGCAACCACTTGGACGATGATGTTGAAGTATGGTCGCCAGAAAGTCCGGCGAGCTAAATTATGAGAAAACAAATTCACATTATTACAAGTTTCAAACCAATTATGACAAATTTTACATGTAAACACATGGAATATACAACCATAGCAGTATTCATGACACATCAAAATACAATGTTCGCATTCCATAACCAATCATTTATGTGATTACACAACAAAATGCATGTTCAAATTCCACAATCATTCATGTGACTATATCGATTTTTCCATGTACAAAAAATAAATAATCTATCCAATAAAAATAATTACTCCTTTTAAAAAAATAAAAATAAAAATAAACATAAAAATAATTACTTGTAGTGTAGTCACATATATGATTGATTATGGAATACTAATATCGTATTTTGATGTATTATAAATACATCAATGATTGTCTATTTATGTGTTTACATGTGAAATTTTTTATAATTGGTTTGAAATTTGTAATAATGTGAATTTGTTTTCTCAGAATTTAGCTCGCCGGACTTTCTGGCGACCATACTTCAACACCGTCGTCCAAGTGGTTGCCGACTATATTTCAACACCGTCGCCCAAGTGGTTGCCGACCTAAGTTGTTACACACGCCAAACATTCAGTCGACCATAATTCACAATCATCGTCAGAGGGATTGCCAACCTCGGTGTGGGTTTACTCCTACTGCTACAGTACACAATTTTTTAAAATTTTTTTTTTAAGGGGTGGGTTTCTTGCTATGTGGGGTGCCGATATCTGTGCCCATTACTCAATTTCAAATTGACTGAACTTATTTTTTTGAAGAGGATATGTATTTCACCTATAAGAAATATATACATCTTTAGATGGTTAATGAGGTAAATGCAACTGTAATTAAGACTCTAAAAAAAATTATGTGTAATTTTGTGTTTATTTAAATTTATAATTGCTTTTTATAGAGTAGTAGTGGTAAAGAACTGATATTCCGAAATGGTTTTGGTGTGACATACATGGTAAACTACACTGACAGGAAGCCGTGAACTTGGTTGAAATTCAGAGTACAGCTGAACCCATGTACTTGGATGGCCTTTGGAGTCCGACGAAGGATAAAAGACAAAGTGATAACTCACCAACCAAAACAAAATAACAAAAAAACTGAAAGTGATAACTCACCAACCAAAAAAAAAAAAACAAAAAAACGAAGTGATAACTCACCAACCAAAATACAAATAACAAAAAAACTGAAAGTGATAACTCACCAACCAAAAAAAAAAAACAAAAAAACGAAGTGATAACTCACCAACCAAAAAAAAAAAATAACAAAAAAACTGAAAGTGATAACTCACCCCACCTCCACCAAAGCCCTTGGGACGTGATCGATGTGTTTTGCTTACAATTATTTCGATTTTAGAGTATACAGGTCACACTTAATTTTACAACCAAAATTATATTTTCAATCTTATTTAGAGTCTCATTTTTAAAATACACATTTTTTTTATATACATACTTATATATGTTTTAAATGCATGTTTTTTTACCTTTTTATGATGAAATATAAATTGAGATGGTAGAATTCAAAATCCATCTCTATAGGAATTGTATCTATTATTTTACAAGATTTTTTTTATAACAATACAACTAATTTTTTACTCTCAAAAAATTAAATATATAATACTTGTAGGGGTCAACATTCAGGTCATCAACTCTGCTCCTTGTACCGACGGCTCAAGACCTGATTGATGAGGACTCATGACTCGAATAGCCCACCAAACGTGGCTCTAGCCCATCGAAACCCTCCTTGCTCGACAAGAAGCACAAATCGAAGTCAATATTTTACATTGAATTTTTTATTAAGGGATCATCATTGACTGATCCTCTAAATCTTATCATAATATTTTAAATGTAGAGCTATTATTACTGGTTTTCTAAGATCACAATAATATATCCCTTATTTAGAAACATCATCAATTGATTCACAAAGATTCCAATAAATTATATGTATTCATCAAGGGATAATAACAACGGATTTTACAAATTCCTCTGAATAACATATAATTAATCCCCTAAATCTAGGATCTCCCTCCATTCGTTCGATGAGAGAGATCCACCATTGAATTTAAGGTACTCAAAAAGGTATTATAAATAGGAAACCATCCCTCTCTATTGAGGTATGTAAAATTCTTTTTTACAAAATTCAATATTGTGCATTGACTGACTTGACCCTCATAGGGTAGTCTTTCGCATGTCACCCCCACACTATTTCCAACGATACTCGAGGAGAAGGATCGCCGACCACCCAACGAAAGTCGTCAAAGAAAGTGGAGCGAATAGATCATCTCAACCTGAACCCGACTCGTCATGTTTTGTCCCTCCAACCATAATAAAAACAAAAGTAAACTTAAATTTCATATTATTATACTATTAAGTAGAATAAAAATCTGACAATGATGCAAATACAAGATAAAACATATATGGCCCACAATGAAATTGATCTTTAGCATAGTAATAGTAGATATATGAAAAACTATTTTAAAGAGAAAAAGTTATATATATGGACGCCTCTGTAACTATTTTTTTTATATATCTAAAGACTTAGCCCTGATTTGGGTAGTAGAACAGTGTAGAATAGGGGTTAATAAGCTTGAAAAACTATTTCGTTTACAAAAAGTAAAACGGTTTAACTATATTAGAATAAGAGAGAATAAATTAATATTAGTATTCCACGTCTCCCTAGTTAGAATTGTGTTATTCCACCCAATTTATTCTACTAATATAAGATATCTATATGTCAAATCACATGTTATCAACTCTTATAAATCAAATGGCTCACATGTCATATTAGTTTTTAAAATTTTATAATTTCTTACCTACCTCTTGTTCGCATTTTACCCACAACTTGAACATGCATAGTCAATTAAACTGTAAAAAATTTATTATTACGTTTTCTAAAGAAAAAACTAAAAATGCAATAAAAAATATCTTATTATTTATCTATAATGAAATTAGTTTATGTCGCAAACATAAACTTTACGTTTTAGAGTGGAATTACTGGATTATATTACACAGTACTTTCACTGATACACAGCCTCATGGTATCTCAAAGTGCCCTATGATGTATCGAATCTATAGTGAGAATAATTAAGTTTGTAAAGAAGAGTGATTGTTTTCCACAATTTTAATAATTCAGCTTTGATTTTGTATTTGAAATTCCAATCTATTATTGTAGTGCTGCTTATTGGGAAAGAACAGGTATTCAGAACCGAAATGGTTTTGGGGGCCATTATTTCCACCCATAGATTTATGAGTGCTGCTACACTCAGTCACGATTACCAACCAAAACACAGACCATATATACCTCGTTACAGATTTAATGTTGTATATACCTCGTTATGATGTATATATCTCATTGAATTTTTTCTTACACTTGTTAAAAATGGGTTCATTCAATTTGAAATGGAACGATATGCACTTTTTATGAAAACATATACCTCATTAGATGATGTTTACTATTTTTTTAAAAATGAAAACACTTCAGGTCTGAGTTTTGGTTGGTAATCGTGACTGAGTGTATTTTCCTAGATTTATTCACCTGTCCCCTCTAAAAAATTAAGAATGTAATTTTTTGAAGGGTAAACTCATCCCGACCCATTTGACTTCTTAAAATTGTCCGTTATGTCACATGTCGACAACATAGAGTCGAATTGGTCACAGAGACTTAAGGTATTCTTTACGACCCATTCGACTTTGTGTAGTCGTCAGTTATATACTCCGTTCGACATCATAGAGTCAAATATGTCATAAAAATTTAAGGCCCTCTCTGTAACTCATTCGACTTTGTAAAGTCGTTCATTATGTAATGTTTTAAAACCCGACCTGACCCAACCCGCACGGTTGAACCAATTAAACCTTCATCCGTTTTGAATTACGGTCTGATTTACTCTTATAACTCGATGATATAAAAAACCATTAAAATTCAATTAATCCACCGGTTGAATCAATGGTTTTTGTGAACTGGCTACAGGTTGATTATATCGAATGATTCTTTATTTGTAGAAATTGTGATTAATCACTTGCTAAAATATGAAATCTAATAAATTTTTAGATTTTATATACTAAAATAATGTTATGATGTTAAATAAAAGCTTTATGCAAAGATTTTCAAAAATATTTTATACTTTTATTTTGTAATGATAATTTAAATTTTATTATATTATAATAATGTCACAGTTCAAATCCAGTTAACCCAATGGTTGAATTAGTGACCCTTAACCTGCTCATTTTTTCGATTAATTGAATGGTTAGTTTTTTCAAACATTGCTATTATATTACAGGTCAATATCACAGAGTCGAATTGGTCATATAGACCTAATTAAGTCCCTTGTTACGGCTCATTTGACTTATGACATAATGGATGATTTCACAAAGAGATGTCTAAATACCACATCATGTGATATATTCTTCATGATACTGAACAACATACCATTGTTTAAAGATATTATTTCATCGAGAACGCTATAACACATGAACACATTGTTCAAAACACAAAGTCGAATTGACCATAGAGAGGGTCTTAGGTCTTTGTAATCAGTTCAATTATGTGATATCGATCCGTGACATAATGAACGACTTTATAAAGTCGAATGGGTCACAAAAAGGGTCTTAGATTTATGTGATCAGTTCAACTCTGTGACATACTGGACGAGTTCAAATTGTTGAATGGGTCGAGGTGAGTTCACCATTTAAAAAATCATATTCTTATTTTTTGAGAAGGATGGGATGAATAATTCTTTGGTGGAAATAACCGCCCCCAATGGTTTTGGTATGACATGGTAAACTACGCCCACAAAGGAAAAATGACAACTAAAAGTGAGAACTCCCAAACCAAAAAACAAAAAGTAAGACACCCTCCCACCTGCACCATAGCTCTTGGCACGAGATGTGTTGTGTTTGCTTACAATTATTTTCATTTTAGAATATACAATTCACGGAATAGCGAGCACACAGTAAATTTACAACGAAAATTACACGTTCAGTTTATTTAATCTTTAGCGTGAAAATAGCTATATCAGAATAATTAATCTTTGGCATTAAAAATTAAATCTTTAGCATAATAATAGCATATATTAGTTTTTTTTTTCTAAAGACTTAGCCCTGGTTTGGGTAGTAGGATAGTGTAGAATGGGAGTTAATAAGTCTAAAAAACTATTTGTTTGAAAGAAATAAAAAAGGAGGATAACTGATATTAGTATTCCACGTCTCCCTAGTTAGAATTGTGTTATTCTACCCAATTTAATCTATTAGTATAAGGGGTCCATATGTCTTGTTATCAACTCTTACAAATCAAGGGGCTCACATGGTATCTCAATGTGCACTATCGTGTATTGAATGTATAATGAGAAATATAATTAAGTTTGTAAAGAAGAGTGTTTGTTTTCCACAATATTAAGAATTCAGCTTTGATTTTTTGTATTTGAAATTCCAATCTATTATTGTGTGATTCATAGATGTAATCCTTCTTTAGAAATTTCAGTTCCACATTGTCAAATTTGACATTTTTTTTTTAAATTCAAGTTGAGAAATTTAAGATTCAAGTTCTGCGTATTTAAATCCAATTTGAAAATTAAAAAACGTGGATTAAAATGTTAAAATATCAAACTCAAACTTAGAAATACAAAGGACTTTCAGAATAATTTTTTAAAATTGTCTCAAATTATTATTAGAAAAAACTCTTCCCTAAAATCAATTAAAATTTAACGTGCACCATTATCAAGGTTTGTTCGACTTCATTACCTTCCATGTGGGAGTAGTATGATAATTAAGCCAAAAACAATGCTTGCTTAATCTATAGTGTCAGATCTGATAATAATTTGGGAGGACTAATGTGCTAGGCATACTTTATGCACCCTAATAATGGTGTGGTTGTGCAAGGAAAATTGAAGGAAAATATATAAATTTGAGTCGAAGGAAACTCATTGAAAAAAATTATTATTTTTTTGACCAGTTTATATGTTATTTGTGTCTCTTATGGAAAGTGATGAAAAATAAAAGTTGTTGTTTGTGCTTGTCATGAAAAATGACAGAAAATAAAAATTGTCCCTCTTATAGAAAGTGAAGGAAAATAAAAACTGTTGTTTGTGCTTGTCATGAAAAATGACAAAAAACAAAAATTGTGCCTCTTATGGAAAGTGATGGAAAATAAAAATCGTTGTTTGTGCTTGTCACGAAAAATGACAGAAAACAAAAATTGGTTTTTGTTCTTGAAAAAAAAAGACTGATCGAAAATAAAATATCTTGTTTGTGTTATCACAAAAAGTGATGAAAAATGACATAATAAATTTATTATTAGATACCAATGTAAATAAGATATAAAAGGAACATGTCAAATATTTTTAAATAAATAAAGTTTTGAAAGCATTGAACAAGGACATGTCACTTAATAAATAAATATTTTGCTTAATTTATTATAAAATAAAAGAACAAACAAAAACACTCAATATCATCAAACATGTAATATTCAAAAAAACAAAACTCATTTTCTATCTCTTTCCCTTCTCTAAGATGAGGAAAAATTTTCCTCCCTCTAAATAAGACAAAAAAAGGGAAAGTGCAGCAAATTTATTCCCTCTTTCAATTTGGCATGAACAACAAGTTTTTCGATGGTCAAAGAGAATTGTTTTTTATTTTTTCTCATTTTCCCTCACTTTTCATGTACCACAAACACACCATAAATCACTAAATGCAAATCAATGGCAATGAAGATCTAATAGTAAATCCTGGGGTTAAAATACCCCCTCCTTACTTTATACAACCCAATACACTGACCCCCGTTTGGGGTGTAACATAGAATTATTTACTCCCGATAGCTATTACAAGATAGATAATAATAATTTGTCCGGGCATAGATTTTATGGCTTATTCTTGTAAAATAAACAATTTTGTTTTCTTATTCTTCTATATTCTCATTTATTCTGGGTTTACGCTTCACCCCAAACAGAGAATAAAGAAAAAAAAATATCAATGGTTGAATAAGAAAAGTATAGTGAAATAGAAAACTATCAAGATAACTATCGATATCGGAGAATATCAATATATTCTAGCATTCTAAACTGGTGGGAAGGTGGTGAGGGGTTGATGAATTACAGAATTCATTCGGCTTAATAAAAAACCATCATAATAAAACTTAAAACAAAAATGGTACTCAAGAAGAGTATTAGTCCATCCACCACATGTTCTCATCATCATATTAACAAATTAAAGTACTCCGAACATTTCCTAACGTTCAGAAAATATTCTAAATGACTACCTCTCCTACATATATTTCGACAGTATATATGCATGTTCATCAAACTGTGTGTTTTGTACAACAACAAATTAATTTACATATATTTTTCTCAATGCTAACTGCATACACCTCGAAAATAGTTTAATCATCTTCATTTTTTTTTTACTGTACTTAATTATCACATACAGTGGTGAAGCCAGGATTTTTTTGAAGGGGGGCCTAATGTAACTTATATAAATATTTTTTAAAATTATATCATTATTTTTTTTTATTTCAATAGCATAGATTAAAAGCATTCATATAAAACATATCACTGAATAATTATAAAAAATAATTATTATATTTTAAAATGATATGTCATATTTTATATTGATAATTCATAAAAAAAAATATCAAAATATAAATCTAATAAGCAATACATACCTTTAAATTTGACTTTAATGAGGTTTCATATTATGAAAATGTTGAATGATTTAATTATTTTAGATATTTATACAAATATTTTAAACTTTAAATAAATTAGTAACAATGATAATAAGGTAAAAGGAAAAAATTATATACCTTCTAAGTATTCATAGAAGAGATGAGAGGATTACAGATCGTAGATTCTCAATTGTAAGATATTTAATAGAACAAAAAGTAAAAATTATTTAGAGATTAATATTGATATTAGAAACAGTTGAGATATAAAAAAAAAAATTCAAAATTTTATTTTTTTCAAGATGGACACCTAGGTGAAGACGTTGAGAAGTTGAATCCATGCTTATATAGCTGTTTGTGGGATATGGATAAAATGAAAAAGGAGAGTTAAAAATGACGTTAGTGGTTGTTTTAATTTTATTTTATTTAGTTGTGAGTGGTTGCTGTTTAGGGAATTTCATATGTAGGTGGTGTCTATGATCTATAGACCCTAATTAAAATTAATTTATCACAAAAAAATTAAAAGGACCTAGAAACAAATTAAAAGAATATGAAAATAAATTAAAAAAATCCAGGGGCACATGCCCCCGTGGTCTATGGTGGCTCCGCCACTGATCACGTTGTTTGAATGTAAATGGAGCACATCAAACGGAATATTTACCGCCGTACACAAATTCTGTGAATGCTCATCATGGTCTATGACAGAACACATATAAAAACCCAACCCTGCCCACCCATGAAGAAGAACAAGAAAAGAAAAGAGAGAAAAAAAAAAACCACCACACCATAGAGAACATGAAGACCTCCTCCCCATTGTTCCTTGCTCTGCTTTTCCTCCTCATAACAACCTCCCTAGTGGAAGCCATCCACGCGAAGAGCGCATGCAACGGCACGGTCGCTGAGTGCGAAAAGGGGGAAGAGGAGTGGCTGATGGAGTCCGACACGGTGCGGCGACTCCTCCAAAGCGTACGTCCAGAGATTTATAATGCGCTGCCGAGGAAGTCGGCCTGCGCCACCAACAGAGGAGGTAGATATACGAACAACTGCTTCACGCTGGTAAATTCGCGGGTGCCGCGAACATGCATGAGTTCTTATTACCGTTGCTGATTAAGAGGGATTTTGAAGGGGCTGAAGTTGGCACTCCTATATATGCTTTTCTTTTTCTTTTTCGTTCTCTATTTATGTTGTAACAATTTGTTCAGTGAAGTTTACGCATTTTCGAATAAACTTGAATTCAGTGTCTGCATCGATTCATTAGAGAAGTAGTGATATGAAAGGGAAATTAATTCCTTGTAGTAAATTTTTTTTTTAATTCCTTGTTTACAATTTTTTATAGGTTATTATGTCTACTTTTAGTTGTTTTTAATTCGTGAAATACCTTTTGTTTATTACCGTGTCTCGTGTGTATATTATTTACTTGTACAGTGTTATCCATCTGTTTTACATTAGTATGTATGTCAACATTTGGGAGCCGGCCTCTCACCGCTGAGAATTACCCCATCGCCTCTTCTTATGTTCATAGCTAGTTTAGTGGCTTGTTTTGAATTTCTCTATTTTCTTTCTCACTTTATTCAGTGTTGTATTTCAAAATCTTCAACAAAATCGTCGTAACAACATCTATCTATTTTTCAAAAAAAAAAACATTTGGGGGTTGGCCTTGCAGTTTATCCATGCATGTCTGGAAAAGATGTTTGCGGGTGCTAAGTTGGTTGAATTGGTTAGGGGGGGCGTTTCGTTATTTAGGAGTGATTAGTAGAGGGGAGGGAGACATCCCGTCCGATAGTATTCTCTTCCATGGCGGGACCCCTCATAAGTTTCCTGATTGCTTTCCTTTGTTTCTCGTAATTTAAACATAATTCTTCTAATACAAGGACACATACCTACCATTTATCTTTGAAAGAAATATCACTTTTTACAATGTTCGGCATACCGTACATACAATATTAGTGTATGCATCTCTTGTGTACATGTGGAGGGTCTTGAACAGGGAACCTTAACCCTCCGTTTGTTGTGGAGAATTAACAAAAAAAAAGGGTGAATACTGGAGAGCGGCCTTATTCATTGTTTGTTTTTCTCAGATAAACTCTGATAGCTATGTTTGGACAAGTTATGATAAAACATGATAATTATTCTAAAGAAAGATTGGAATTGCTTATTAAGGCTTATCTATGCCGATTGAGATAAAAAAATATCATTCTCTTTCATTTTAAATTTTTTTATCTCACCTAACAGTCTCACATACACATTCCAAAAATTGTAACATCTATCAAATCAGTCGTACATCTCTCTCACTTATTCAATATTATAGTTGTCATTTAAAAAGTCATAAACTCTTATTCATCATTTATTCACTACTTATCATTACTTTATCTAAGGTGAACCAAATAACGAAAAAGTCACTTTTACGTTTCCCAATGAGAATAACAAAAAGGCAACTAAACAAAAATTTGTTTATTCAATATGGATTATTATCTATCCTAGCACAACTATTTGGGTCGAATAAACCTACGTCACACCCTATATTGGCCCTAAAAAAATATAACAAGTATATACTTTAATGAATTAGATGATATTATTTATAGAAAATATAAAAAAAAATAATTTTAGTATAACAACTTTTTTTGTTATTGTTTAATCTTATTCAAACATAGGTATGACACGCTTTAATTTTAGTAGAGTTATATTTTCAATGGTTTGAATTAATCTAATCCAGCCATCATTTTTTGTTTTGCAAATTTAATATCCATTGATATGGTTACATATATCATAGTTGAGTATAACTTATCTATTAAAAAAATACTATGTTAGAAATCAAATACTCGATTAGGATGGTAGAAATGATTTAGTGTACCCCATCACATGTTGCAGAGGAATATTTTTTTGTGCCCAAACTACTGGAGTTTCTCGAGCCTTTATATTAACTATCAAAATATGACATTAATTGCATTTTTCTTTGTTAAAATCTAAAATAAATGAACGTGCCTCCTAAACAAATCGAGCAAGAACGACTAGCCTAGTTAAAGATATAAAACTTCCAAACTACAGATAAAATATGATATTTAGAACATGTTTTGCTATGTGACAAAGGGGCGTTTGGAACTGCGTCCGAGTGCACTTCTGCTTTTTAAAAAAGTGAAAAGTATAGATGTGTTTTCAAACATCTTTATATAACTCAATTTAATTAAAAGTTATTTATAGTACAAAAAATATGCTTATTAAAAAAGCAAAAAGTGAGCTTCTCAATAATCAAATTTATTTAAATAATTTTATTTAAATCATGTTTTTTTCACAGTGGTTTCAAATGCACTAAAAGACATATATTGAACCAAGCGGAAAAAAAAAAAAGAAAAAAAAGGACATTAATTACATCTAAATGACCACCCGACATGAACATGTGAATGCCAACGATTGCAAGGACAGAAAGTTGCAAGCTGACAAAGACTTCAATTGAATACTTCCGTTCGCGTTACGATGTCGCTCTCTTTAAAACAATATTTGTCCCTTATACAATATGCACAGAGTACTGCAAATCTGTCTGCAGAATAACTCGAATAAGTTTTCACTAGCGTTTGCACGGATGATGGTGAACAGAATACTGATGCACCCAAATGAACCAAGACCCTTGTATTAGGCTCTGCAGAAACCCAATACAAGAACACACTTTAAGAAAAAGAGAATGTTTTTTATTGATGGTTTGAATGGTAGGAAATCATGTCTATTTATAGACATAGGAGCACATTTTCAATGCATCTCTTGAGGTTTAACCACCTCCAATCTGGACCGTTGGATCTTCAGTTACAAGATCGACGGTCCAGATCGATCACCATCCAATACACCCTTTCCGATGGCACCCCTTCGATCAGTGTAACCGTTTTTTTATCGATCCAACGGTGCACGTTGCATCAGACGGGTCCACCATCTGGACGGTCCAGATCGCATCTGATGGAACAATCTCTACCGTCTGATTAGCAAAAAAGAAAAGGCTCCAGGTCCTAGCGTTATCAAAGTGCCAAGTGCGCCATCAAAGCGCCACATTGCGTCCATCGCACACGCGTGGGCGGAGGACGGTGCTAAAACACCGTGTGCATAACACCTTACCATTCCTAAAGTAAACATTACTTTATACACACCTCACTTTATATAGTGCCAAACTTTTTCCTCTTTAACCGATGTGGGACTAAAACCCAACTCAAAGTTACAAACAAAGACCCAACTTACAAGACATATAAAAATGCATTTTGAATAACCTCTAACTGTTATTGCTTACATTTTTATTTATAAACCCATGTATATTCATTTCTTACTAAAATATTTTTAGGCAATGTGGTATATACTAAGCTTATCATTGGGTTATGTTTGGGTCAGGCCAAGATGGACATAAATCAAATCCGACAGTGGATCTGTTGAACCCAAACCTGTCTAATATTTGACAAACCCTGAAAGAATTTGTTCCAGATAGGACACGGGTCAGAGCTGAGTCTGACCTGGATCCAACATATCCTCCATCACGTGGAGATAAAAAAAATTAAAAATAGAAATAGAAAATTAAATCGTATCATTAATCTAGCAAGAAAATTTTTAAAAAAATTGAAAACAAAAAATTTCAACCACTCAAAGATCACCCATAGTTCATACCCATATCAACAAAGATTTAACTTTTCAAAAAAAAGAGATCAAAATCCTATCAATAAAGTAATCAAACACACACAAATTACAACCCTAATAATAAATAAACTTATTCAATATCGAAATCATATATTCCGGAGAAGGATATCAGAGGGAAAAAGTGCAAAGGGTGTCAACGTGGGGGCACCTGCATTTGGAATAGAGGAGTGAAAAAAACCCAAACCCCATGCCATGACTCATTTAGATGGGCATCGGGTTTTATATTGAAAAAATCAAATAATTAATTACTCAAAAAACATAATATTAAAATATATTTTTCTTGCGATTTTCTTTTTAAATGAGTGACGCAAAAATTTTGGTTCCATTATATTAACAATTTTAAATATTAACTATCAAGAAACAGTGAATATGAGTTAAGGTACCGTTTGGATAGGCGGCTTAGGTGCGCCTACTGTAGGCTTGTCAACGGGTCGGGTCCAAACCCGGACCCGACCCGACACAGACCCAATTACACGTGTAATATACCTGATCCGATTTGGACCTATTACAACATAATTCTCCCCCACACTCTTAATGGTGTTGAGGATCTCAATTTATAGAGATGAATACAAGAAGTTACAAGAAGTTATAAGGAGTTATAAGTAGTTATAATTTATTACATCTAATACGCCCCCTCAAGTTGAGGGTTCCTGAACTCTCAACTTATCTTTAGTAAATTGATGATGGCGAGAATTTGACATAATATCTCCTACATTGGGCTGGTTGATCTTTTCTTGAAATGAATTTGACATGAAGATAATCGTCGGATACTTGCTCCTGGAATATTGTTGCTTCACAATATTGGTTTTGAACACCAATTTCTTCAAGTAAAGATTCAAAGTCAAAAGAACTTAATAGTTGTATTGGCAATTATACAATAATTTGCTTAAGTGGATATAGAATGAAAGACAGATATAATAAGAGGAGGATTTTTTTTAGAGAGAGAAAGAGAATGATATGTAGATATGAAGAGGGTGTTTAAGAGATATAACAATAGAAAAGAAGATGAAGATTTTTTTAGAGATATTTATGTGGTGGGATAAAATGGGATAGACTAGATAGAAGATAACTTTTTTTTTTTAGAGTCCCCAGTGGTCATAGCACAACGGTTTAGGGCTTACTTGTGTTAATGGTAGGTCTTGGGGTTCAAGTCTTGACGCTGTGTTATACCTACTATTTGTTAGACGAAATTCGAAAGAATTTTCTGTGGGACCAAGGACAAACAGGCGAAGGTAGCTTACCAACTTGACCGTAAGATCAGTTACGGAAAGCCGCTCAATAAAAAAAAAAAAACTTTTTTTAGAGAGAGAAAGAGAAAGAAAGTTGTGTCAAAGAGAGTAGGAGAAGAAGGTTACATATATTTCTTTTTTTAGAGAGACTTGTATGATGAAAAGATGAATAAGGTTTTCAGATAAATTTCTAAGTTGAAGAAAGAAAGTGGGAAGAAGAGGATTTGATATTGGGTTGGAATTGTTTCCAGGAGTATGGATTGAAGATTTTTTTTTGTTGAGAGGGTGGGGGGAGTGGCTTCTTGAAGAACTATGGGAGAAGGATCTAATTGTGTTCTGATACCATATTATAACATAATTCTCCCCCACACTCTTAATGGTGTTGAGGATCTCCATTTATAGAGATGAATACAAGAAGTTATAAGTAGTTACAAGTAGTTATAATTTATTACATTTAATAGGACCCGACCCGGTGGACCCGAACATACAAACGGGTCAGGTCCGGATCTATGTTCGGGTCAGGCCACCCCGCCCCGACCGGTTGGACTAGAGACCCCACTGTTTTATTAATATATGCTCAGATATTACAAAACTTTTAGTATTAGTTGACCCATAATTTTGTTTCTTATTTATGAAGTTACAAGTATAAGTTTTAAATCATTTTTGCATCCATAAGTCCATAACCAAGCCCATAAATCATAACCCATAACCAATCATACCCACCCGTTGACAAGCCTTATTAGTTTATTAGCTTTTGAATTTGTATAATTAATTGGTTTGTTGCATGATTTATGATCATTGTTTAGGTTAATATGTTAGTGATTATTGTTTTGAATGTTGTTTAGATTAATATAAAGTGTCTATTAACCATATTCAAATAGAATGATAAGGCAAACAAATTCATAAGCCTTTTCTTTATTAACAATATATGTGTCGGGTCGGACCCGGACCGACCGGGGTCCGACGGGTCCATGGTTGGACCCGGACCCGGACCCGGACCCGACCCGTTGACAGGCCTAGTCAACGGTGTGGACACATTCAAACATGTTATCACGAAATAAAGCACGGTTTAAAATCAAGAACACCACATGCTACATCGTGCGTTGATGGTGTTAAAAAATGGCGTCAAATGATACCTCAAAACTATGCCTCCAGAGACGTAGGCCCACAAACAATTGAATGGCCATGTAAATTACTAGTATACCTATAGGGCCCATTTTGTGAACCTACTATGCTCCATGTACCCGCGGCTCAAGACCCGATTAACAAAGGCCCACGACCTAAATCACCCACGATCCGTGAATCCGGCCCGTCGGTCCATTCACATCCAACGATCAAAAAATATCAAGTCAGATTTGGGACCAAATCCTAACAAAAATATGATTTTGGGGTTATAAATGCAAGGATATCAGAATCTCATGCAAATCTCATATTATATATTGAATTTGGAACTATCATTGACTGGTTTTCTAAATCCCAACAATAACCTACTCCCACACTGTCGGCGTCGGATTCCGTCGGTGTCGGAAAGAATCCGCCGGTGGGGGGTGCGCGCCCGTGTGTGGGTTCTTCAGGGATTCGGATTGGGTGCGTGCCCTGGCGGGCTCGGTCGGATCGTCTTCTCGGAAGGGTGGTGTCGTTCCTGGTTGAGGCGCCCGACAGCGGCTCAAGATGATTCCAGGGTTTGTGTGATCGCCACCTGCTTTTTCTAAAAGCAGGAAAAGGTTGGGTTGGATTTGATCGCCTACGTGGGGAGTTTGTGAGGTCTCCACTCTGAGACACGGATATACCGTGCACAGAGGTGAAAAACAGGTAATCCTATTCAGTTTTCGGGGCTTGACTAGAGGAGATATGGGACAAAGGGGTGCAAGTGGGGTGTGGATAGGGGGGCGGCTAGTTGAATCCAGCCGTCGGGTATGGGGTGGCTAATAAGGTTTAGCCGTCCGGGGCCTGGATTGGTTTGGGCAGAACTTCGGTAGGAAATGGGTTTGGTCTTGGATAGAGGCTAAGCTAGGTTTAGCCCGGGTTTCTGGAGGGTGGAATGAGAGGGTGTTTTTGTGTAGGGAATGGATTTTTCTCTCACAAAAGGGGCTCTCTTTCTCTCTCTCTTGGGATTTCTAGTGGGGAAAGGGAGGTTGGGATTTGGTGGATGTGAATTGTGTATTGTTGATTGTGGATGTTGTTTAAAGGCTTGGGACCTCCTCTATTTATAGTAAAAAAAGAGGCAGGGGAATACCCAGGGGGTTAAAGAGTGACTTGGCTAATAGTGTGTTTAATTAGACCCCTCATTAATTCTCAGGTTCTTCTGTCAGGACCAGGTGAAGGGCGGCTAGTTCTAACTAGCCGCCTAGGATGGGGCGGCTACTTCCTGGTAGCCACCCCTATCATGACCTGCCAAATGTCCCATCTCTGACAAGCGGTGGCTTGGGTCGATTACTTGGGTTGATCCGGCCAAGATAGGACGGCTAAAGGTCATAACCCGCCGCAATGATCAGCATTTAATGCTGCTTTATGTCCCATCCAGGGAAGCGGTTCAAGGTCGACCAAGGGGGCGGCTAGTGCTAACTAGCCGCCTGGTATGTGTAGATACCCCAATTTTGACCATCTAGAAAGACAGAAATACTTCAAGTAACACCCGGAAATATCCCACAATTGAACATCTAGAAGAGAACCAAAGTTCAGGAAACCGGAAACCCTAAACCTAAACCATAGCCTGACCGGAAGACCTAAACCTAAACCCTAGCCTGACCGGAAAACCTAAACCCTAGCATGACCCTAAACCCTAGCCCTAACCTAAACCGAAAACCCTAACCCTAAACCCTACCCTAAACAAGACCCTGGCCCAAACCAGAACCCCACCTAAGAAACACCCTAAAACCCAAAAACCCTGAGTCCATGGCAAGGGGCGGCTAGACCTAACTAGCCGCCCCATACCAGGCGGCTAGTTAGCACTAGCCGCCCCCCTGGCCGACCTTGAACCGCTTCCCTGGATGGGACATAAAGCAGCATTAAATGCTGATCATTGCGGTGAGTTGTGAGAGAAATACCCATTCCCTACACAAAAACACCCTCTCATTCCACCCTCTAGAAACCCGGGCTAAACCTAGCTTAGCTTCTGTCCAAGACCAAACCCATTTCCTACCGAAGTTTTGCCCAAACATACCCGACGGCTAAACCCTAGTAACCGCCCCATACCCGACGGCTGGATCCCACTAGCCGCCCCCTATCCACACCCCACTTGCACCCCTATGGCCCAAGACTCCTTTAGTCAAATCCCGGAAGCATAATAGGATTACCTGTTTTTCACCTCTGTGTACGGTATATCCGTGTCTCAGAGCAGAGACCCCACAAACCCCCCACGTAGGCGATCAAATCCAACCCAACCTTATCTTGCTTTAACAAAAAGCAGGTGGCGATCACACAAACCCCTGGAATCCTCTTGAGCAGCTGTCGGGCGCCTCAACCAGGAACGACACCTCACCCTTCCGAGAAGACGATCCGACCAAGCCCATCAGGGCACGCATCCGATCCGAATCCCCGAAGAACCCCCACGCACGCACGCACCCGCGCATTGCCGGATCCTTTCCGACACCGACATCGGAGATTCTGACGCACCGCCTGTCGGTGTTGAAAAATCCGCATGTGTGGGGGTTCTTCGGGGATTCGGATCGGATGCGTGCCCTGACGGGCTCGGTCGGATCGTCTTCTCGGAAGGGGTGAGGGTGTCGTTCCTGGTTGAGGCGCCTGACAGCGGCTCAAGAGGATTCAAGGGGTTTTGTGATCGCCACCTGCTTTTTCTAAAAACAGGAAAGGGTTTGGGTCGGATTTGATCGCCTACGTGGGGAGTTTGTGGGGTCTCCGCTCTGAGACACGGATATACCGTACACAGAGGTGAAAAACAGGTAATCCTATTCTGCTTCCGGGCTTGACTAAAGGAGTTATGGGACAAAGGGATGTTGATATGGGGTGTGGATAGGGGGGGCGGCTAGTTGTGTTTAGCCGTCGGCCAGGGGGCGGCTAGCTAGGGTTAGCCGACCAGGGTCTGGGGGAATTTGGGCAGGGCTTTGGTAGGAAAAGGGTGGGGTCTTGGGCAGAGGCTAAGCTAGGTTTAGCCTGGGTTTATGGAGGGTGGGATGAGAGGGTATTTTATGTAGGGAATGGGTGTTTCTCTCACAAAAGGGGCTCTCTCTCTCTCTCTCTCTTGGGATTTCTAGTGGGGGAAGGGTTTGAACAAGTGGGGATGGTGGATTGGTGGTGTTTTGTGGGTTTTGTTGATGTTGTGGATGATCTTGTAAGGATTGGGACCTCCTCTATTTATAGTAAAAGAGAGGCAGGGGAAGATCCAGGGGGTAATGGAGTGAGTGGTTTCGATTGGACCTCTCATTAATTCTCTGGTTCTTCTGTCAGAGACCAGGTGAAGGGCGGCTAGTGCTAACTAGCTGCCCGGGATGGGGCGGCTACTTCCTGGTAGCCGCCCCTATCATGACCTGCCAAACGTCCCATCTCTGACAAGCGGTGGCTTGGGTCGGCTACTTGGTTTGATCCGGCTAAGAGAGGGCGGCTAAAGGTCATGACCCACCGCAATGATCAACATTTAATATTGCTTTATGTCCCATCGTTGATATAGCTAATATGCTTGCATGCAATACTTTTCTATGTGTATGTGATTTCGTACGTGTTTGATCGTGGTAGGGCATGAGGGAGTGTATGCATGCATTTCATGGGTTCGAGTTCTATATTGCTGTATTGCTTAAGTGTGTTTAGGGGAGGCATAAGCATGATAGGCTTGATGTAAAAGAGTGTGTGAGTGGTGACCACGGTGGGATATGTTGATGTTTGTCTAGTATGCGTGATCATATGAGGAGTGTAGCTTCTTACTTTCATGCTTTTGTTTCTATATTTAGCATGTGGAAGTTTCATTTCGCTAAGCATGGTTTAAAATGATTTCGTAAACTTGGACTCTTACCTCTCGCTATTTTTTAAACTTACCCATGTTCTCTTCGTTTGTCTTGTAGAGGCCGAATCGTATCAGGGCTTTATGGCACGGGACGAAGAGATGGTACGACGCCTTGGGGCAGGAGGAGAGGAGTTTGGTGGATGGAGCGGGCTTCCGTTCCTTTTTCCTGATCGAGCCATTCCCCGTCCACCGTCCATATGTGGAGGCCTTGGCGGAGAGATGGGATCCGGAGAGTTGCACGTTCATCCTCCCTACCTGTGCTGTCACGTCGACGCTCGAGGACGTCTATCGGATCACCGACCTTCCGGTTCTGGGGGAGGCAGTGATTGCGGCCACCCTAGCTGACTACAGGGGGTTTTTCCGAGAGTTGATCGGGGAATGGGAGTTCGTGGAGAGGGAGCGGACGCTGAACCGGATCCCTTTGGGGCGGCTTTCGGGGCAGTATGGCCTCGATTCCTTTACAGAGCGCCAGAAGGGTGAAGCTGCAGCTAGCTTCGAGAGGAGGCGGGCAATGATCGAGGCGAGAGAGGCGGCCGCGTGTCCACAGAGGGCACGGAGGGAGTTGAGAGCGTTCTTCCTCTACTGCTTTGGCCGGGTCCTCTTTTCGACGGCCTCTGATAAGGTTTCTTCGCACTCCCTTCTGCTGATGAGGGACCTGGAGGGCATGGGGCGCTATGCTTGGGGAGCGGCGATGCTCGCCCATCTCTTTGCGGAGCTCTCGAAGAAAGTCAAGAGGGTCGGGGGAAAGAACCTTGGTGTCTTTGCGCCATTTCTTCAGGTACGTGTAAGTGAGCGGTAAATGTCTTTTCTTTGGCTTTAGCTCTCTTTGATCGTGATGATTCCCCTCTTGTTTTGCCAGATCTTTGGTTACGAGCATTTCTCCATTGATCGCCCAACTTTGGCCGCATTCGATCATGCCCTCCCTTGGGCCTTGAGATGGGAACCCCGTGGATCTTCCCGCTTGCACCGCCTTGCCCAATTCCGAGAGGCCTTCTGCGTCTTGTCGGAGGAAGAGGTATGAGTTTCCTTTGAATTTCTTTGGCTTGTACTTGGTTTTCTTTTTGACTAAGCGCTCTTCCTATCTTTCGATGCTTTTTTAGAAGACATGGAGGCCTTACTCGGAGGAGGTTCCTGAGGCCCTGGCGTGAGACGTTTGGCTGATCTACTTCAATGAGGTCGTGTTCCATGTTATCAGCCGGGTCGTCCGCCAGCCTGGGTACCATCAGTGGGTGCCCGATCCTCTTCCGCGACGCCCTTCGATTCCGGTGGCCGAGATTCCTCGGGACACGAATCTCCTGAGGAACTACGCGACGTATGTGGCGGGATAGATGAGTCGAGGCGTCGTGGTGGAGTGTCGTCCTGAGGTGACTTCGAGTGACGAATACCTAGCTTGATATCGTCGGGAGTATGCGGATATCCTCGGGACGATGGAGGAGGAGATCCCGGATGCTTATGTAAGTTGAAAATCCTTTTTTTTTCCCTTTCCTCGTTCTCTCTTGCTTGAGCGTCTTCTGAATGGTATTTCTTTTTTTGTAGGTTGAGTTGAATGAGATGGAGAAGAGGCTCAAGACAGCCAATGAGCACCTCTAAACGCGGGCCAGACAGATAGAGGCCTTGCGGGCACAGAGGGGATGCTTGCAGGGCCAGGTCCGGGTCCTTGAGGCTCAGGTGGATGCTCTGTCGAGAGCGAGGGCTGACGGTGCTTCCTCTTCTTCCGCCCCTCCTTCTGCCATGATTTCCGAGCGAGAGCTCGGACTGACGAGGGAGCTAGATGTGGGCCGGAGTGAGTTGACGGCCGTGCGGATGGAGCTAGGCCAGGCGATGGGTAGGGCTTCTCGGGCTGAGGAGGAGGCGGACCGGCTGAGGTCCATGGTGGCCTTGAGAGAGGAGGGGTTCATTACCCTAGGCCGTGAGAGGGACTCCCTCCAGATGAGGGTGTCGGAGTTGGAAGCTTCGGCGGGCGTTCCTGGAGGTTTGATGGGAGACCTGGTTCGTTCTCTCCAGGCGACTGGGGATAGGGATCGAGAGGCGCTCAGGGTGTCGGAGGCGAGGGCGCGAGCGTTGGAGGAGAGGTTGAGGGCCGCCTCCGACAGAGATTGGAGAGGAGAGACAGAGACATGCAGCAGGTCCGTCTCTGGGAGGCTACTATGAGGGGGAAATTGGTTGGAGGGGGCTCTATGACCGTGGCGGACCTTGATCTTCTTCCACTTGAGCCTGACCATTCTCTCTTGGCTTCCTTGGCTACCGGGGCCACCTTCAGCCGTGCCTCTCGTCCTTCGGTGTCTCGGAGTCGTGGGATATACGCGAGGGCCGCATCTTCGGTTCGAGAGACTCCTGCTGCTCCCGATGTTCCAGAGGTTCAGTCTTCTCCTCATCCGCCGCTCCCTTCTCAGCCAAGTCAGGATGTTCCTCCTACTCAGCCTCCAGCGGACGACGATACGTCGAGGTATAGCTTCTTTGTGTCTTGGTTTTAAGTAGAAGAATAGTATATATGCGATGAATTCAAGCTTTTCTTCTTTTGTTTTGGTTTTAGGTGATATTTCGGTGAGGTATAGCTCAAGACTTTCGGAGTTTGGAGCTGTCACGCCCCAGGGCGGCCGTCCCCGAGACGTGGCAATAATATAATATCAGCTATCATAAACAAGAGGTCAACAACGACTCCAATGAATAATACACAAGGCTAATGAAGCAATGACAACTGATAATACAATTGAAAAGCGAAAGCATAAACTATCAATAAGTCTGTAAACCAAAACATTATTACAGACTCGAATACACAATCACTGTCCTTTGAGAGCCAAGTCTAGCCAATAAATACAACAAGTGCCACACGCACGAATTACCAATACACAAGACTCTAGGACTGCTGACAGCCTCGCACTCGCCAATCCGCCGGACAGAACGTTTCCACGCACGCAAGACCACGCCATAGGGAAACTCCAGCTCCACGCCCAACAACGCCCCTGTAAAAGAAACAGTACGCGAGGGGTGAGCTACAAGCTTAGTGAGTGGTCGGAAACCGAACACCACTATAACAATTTAATGTTAAGGCAATTTCCTTTCAAGGAAAGACATGGGTTGAAACCCAATGGATAATAGGGTCACACGGCGGTGCAACCCGTCTCACCCACACCCTCACTCCCGAAGGGAGACTCTTGGGACTCTTGGGGAGAGACCATACCGTTTGTCAAGGAGACGCGGAATTACTGGTCTAAATAACACTATTGTGCTCATCTACATAGAGATAGTTGTTATCGATATCTCTCAACATCGATACTTAACCGGACCCAACAAATATGGGAACGGGTGAACGAACAAAATGGGTCATGTAGCGACGTGACTTAACACATTCATCGCCCCCGACCCCGAAGGGGAGCTCCAGGGAGACCCGGGGACAAACGAGGGTTAACCATAACACCACGTGTTACTGGTTAACGAGACACAACGCGTCCATCTGCTACGAGGTAGAGATATACTTCGATACCTCAAGCATCAAAAGTAACAAACCCAGAGTATACTCGATGGGTATTTGGGTCACGTGGCGACGTGACAACAACTCATCCTCACCCTAGTCCCCGGAGGGGTGACTCTAGGGACTTTTGAAACGAACTCAGTTGCTCTACACCCATCGTCATCCGGTAGCCCTCTCCCGGAGAGCCTCTACCTGGTAGCCTCTCCATGACCGCTATCTCTACCATATGGGTGCACCAATAGGTGTCATAAATACGTCTGGGAGCACCCCACAGGACAACTACGAACCGGGCAGCTTCAACACGGATCCGACGAAGGGGAGAACGACTTGAAGCCCGAAATATCACTTGGTAGCTCTCTCCCGTGCAACCTCTACCTGTCGGCCTTCCACGATCAGTACATTCCCTAGATGTGTACCGTGGTACGCATCGGTAGCACCTACAAGTGGTGGCACCCTACAGAACAGTTTCTATGTCGGGTAGCTTCGACTCATGACGATGTCAGGAGGAAGCACCTTGCGTTCGCAATGCGAACCCTATGGGAAAACCAACTACCCTTGGTACTTACATACATATATCAATGATATCGTATACTCTTGTATTCCCACACGGAGGCGTCGCTCGAACGACAGGACTATCTCTACACTCGTGTAGAAAAGCCAGGGGCATAACCCAATAGGCGGTTCAGACACACGCCTGGCACGGGTAGGCCCAAGTTACTGCCGTAGCTATCGGTTTAACAAAATCTTGGCCTCGATGAATTCTTCAGAATTCGATACGAATGCATCACTCGGATGCAAGGGGTGATTACATCGCTAGCGCTTTAACTAATAGGGTACGACCCGACCGCGGGTCATACCCTTGCCTATTACGGATAGGCCAAATTAGTTAACATGCGCAGATATATATATATATGAGGAGAATCATAACATGATAATATGTGCCACATGCACAATAATATATATATATATATATATATATATATATATATATATATATATATATATATATATATATATATAGGGGTACTCCCTAACATGGATTTACATCATAAACAACAAACCATACAATATGCATACAAGGTATGACCCACTTAAACATGCTTATAAGGCCATAATAAACATTCAATCATGTAAAGGATGACTCAAGCAGGCGTTGGATATTACCAACTCCAAGGGGGGGGGGGGTTAAGCGTGATCTCGCGCGCCAACTGATGCATACCGATAATCCCAAGCGAACCTGAGTCAAGTAGGATTCGTATCTACTTACTCAATTTACGCAAAGAGGGAGGGCGAGAGAGAGGGAAAGTCTCATCCTCTCCGGAATGCTGGTCATAGCTTTGCCCCAACAGATGGGTGCAACTACTACACCATTCCTCCAGTCTAATCATAAGGGAATATTAGTACGCATCCGGTTATTAACCCAAGGTTTGACATGCTGGATATTACTCATATAGGGGGAGAGGAGTATTACAATACTACCTAAGGCATTCATATTCTATACATCCATACACTCATTCGAAAATATATGCCCAAAACACAAGGGGCGCACGAAAACACATTTATTCAAACATGAATACATACATAAGCAAGTATAGGGTATAATAGGGGGTTCTACACAATATACGAGCTATACAACCCTAACATACAAATATCTAGCATATTTAGGGGTCGAGATGCCCCAAGGATGCACAATGCACGGCGGTGTGCATCGAGCGCATCCCAAGTGTTGGATCGAACCACTCACCGATACCCGGATCGTCGCGCATCCTGTCCGACGAGGTCTGCAAGGTAAGGGTATCAATAGGGGTGAGTATAACCACATACAAACACATAAAAAAATACTTAAAAAAAGACTAGAAATGTCAAAGACTCAAATACGCACGCATACGGGCTCGCACGCATGCAAGAACGAGCGTACGCACGCATATTCGAGCACCCCGACACCTACCCAAACCCCCGGGCAGCCACACGCGTGGCCCCCGCACTCATATGCACGCATGCGCACACGTGCACGCGCCCCGCACACCCCCGACGCACTGCCGCGCGCCCAGGCGCGCTTCCGCGCACGCCTGCGCGCACCGCGCGCGTGCAGATAGCGCGCGCCCGCACCCGCGCGCCCAGCCTCCAAAAGCTACTCCTATGCCCCCCACAAGCACCCAAACACAAACACCTCACATGCAAGCCCTCCCAAGCACCCTTTTATGCTTAAAAACCAACAAAAGAAGTGGAAGAACTCACCAAAAGGAGAGGGGGTAAGGAAGGGGGAGATGGAGGGGCTCGCAAGCACACCCTCGCCCACCTCGACCGCAACCACCGCTACCACCACCTCTTCCTAGCTCTTCTTGCTCATTGGGACATAAACACAAACACATGGGGGGCTGGCTGATTAGAGAGGGGAAGGAAAAGAGAAGGGATGTGGAAGAGAAAGAAAGAATCAACAACTACAACAACAACATAAACACACCTTCTTCTTCATTGTGCTCCTTCTTCTCCATCACCATCTCTTCCTCCTCCCAAAACACACAACAATGGGGGCTGGACCAGACCCAAAAGGGGTGAAAAAATATGCTCAAGTCGTGGGATTTGGGGGCCTATTTATAGGCAAAGTCGGGCTGAAAGACCAAGTCGTCCTCGGACTTAAAACTCTGCGCAGCCTTCACTTAAATGGCCATAACTTCCTCAATACAGCTCCAAATCGCACGATTCCAGTGGCATTTTACAGATAAGACGATTATATACAACTTTCATGTTTACACCCAGATCAAATAACCTCTTTAGCTATTCCAAAATCTAGGCTAAACATCTTAGAGGGCTGCTGCCTGGATTTCTCAACTTCGGGGTATACTCGGAAAAATACCCATAACTTTTAATATACAAATCCAGTTGATCCAATTCCACTTCTATATGGAAGCTATCTCAAAACTGAAAATCTCGTAATAATATCGGATTTTTACCTCTTCATCCTGGATTTTAACAAAATCAAATCCAAATATCAATCCGAAAGTGTATAATTCCAAAAACGTTATCGGAATTAAACGAAAATTTTATGGGCAGTATTAAACTGTACCAAGACCCATAATATGTACTTATATCTTCAATTAAAGTCCTCCAGTCCCAGCAGGTAGCTAAAAACCAAAATTTTAGCGACTCCGATCGAAAATAGGACTCTAAATGACACAGGTCTAACAGGAGCGTCTCAAAGGAAAAGATTCCCTTTTTTATGCCATCTCTTAGGTTTAGAAAAATAGTCTATGCTTGTGGTTTTGGGTGGGACAATTTAACTTCTCGTTTATATGCATGGTTTAGAGTAGTTTAGCATGGATGATTCATGGATATGTATGTTTGTGTAGATGAATCTTGGCTTTATAGGTTTGATTCATGGATGGACATATGATTTTGAGATATGGTTGTTTTTCGGAGTGTATTTATATTGGTTTTATGAACGTATATGCGTATGAAATGTGTGTATGCAATTTTTGGAACGAAATGTTCTTAACAGGTATTGGAGACACGAAGATTTGATTAAAATAGGACTGACAGCACTGGAATAGGTGCAGGCGGGGGGCGGCTAGTGTGAACTAGCCGCCCAGTGAGGGGCGGCTAGTTGTGTTTAGCCGCCCCCTGCATGGGGCATCCTTACCTGAAACAAAGGGCAGGGGCGGCTAGTATAAACTAACCGCCCAGTGAGGGGCGGCTAGTTGAGCTTAGCCGCCCCCTGCCTGGGGTAGTTTGGTCCTGCTGCTCCTGTCTGCTGCTGCCGCTGAAAGTTTTTGCGACCGTTCTAACCTTCAGTACCTAAAAAAACATTCTTTCCATAGACCAAGTGTTAAATCTGTCCAGATTGTGCCCCTGCACTGACTTTCGAGCCCTTCTTGCTTGAATTGCCAAGGGCTACAATCCATCTTAAGGCGGAATGGAAATATAAATGCGAGAAAGTAAAGTGCGGGAGACCAGGCTTTAGTGCGCAAGGAAGGGATTCCAAGTGCGTGAGTGAAGAAGAACTTATGTGTAGGAGGTGGAGACAATTTCTTCTCACGCATGTGTGGAAGGGCATGAGGTGAGTGGGGACAATTCTCACATGAGTGGGGATAATTTTAAATTTCGTGGGGGCAATTCTCATATGAGTGGGGATAATTCTAATATTCGGGGAGGGGGGGGGGGTTAATTTAATGTTTCAAGAAAATCGGATGCCAAGGTGTTTTGGAAAAGGAAAATGCAAGCTTATGCGTAAGTGTAAGTGGCATAAGGGGGCATTTTAGTTCTTCAATGACTTTTTTAGGTGAGAGGGCAATGCTCTCGATTTCCACAAGTAAAAGACACCATCAAGTCCCCGTGGAGGAGCCCTTGTGGTCACTCATGTCCAAACCAGGATTGTATTTGAGAGGTATAAGCCTTAGGCGTCGACTTTCCTGGGTTCATGGTTTTCAAATGCTTAATCGTATTATTCTAAACATGCTGAAAGATCCGTGAATGTACCAAGAGTCAAGTCAAATAAGCTTCCTTTGGATGGGCAAGTTTCTAAGTGAACTCGTGTGAGTGTGTGTGTAGGAGTAAACCTGGACGTGATCTACCCTTGGTCAAAATTTTGAACCCCCATTGCAAAAAAAAAAAAAGGGTGGAGGGTGAATGAGGTAAGAGCAATATCTTCCTTTCGGACAATATTTTAGAATTGTCCCAGTCTGGCACATGTCTTACTTCCTAGGTCTCTCTGGCTTTCTTCTTTTTACCACTTCTTTATTTTTGGGTGGAAAAGTACAGTCCGTTGTTTGGATCTGTACTGGTATAGCCGTTGTTTAGCATATACCATGCGTAAAGGCGTGAAAGCCTGCTAAATAGAGAGTTTAACCCGTTCACTTGGGTGTTTGGCCTCTCCTTGCCTGATTTTTTTTTTATTTGATTTGAGGGGGGGGCTCTTCTGTTTTTCACCCCGATTCTTTTCATGCTTCCCCTCTAGAAGTGTTTATATAGTGCCAGAGCCAGTTTTTGGGACATATGCTAGGTCCGGGTAACTCCTCATTTTGACCTAGGGTTAATACGAGCGGGGCGGAAATAAGGGACATTTTGCTATGGGGAGTTTTTAAATTGTCCCAGTCCACGGGGTAGGCAATTTTTCTTCTATCAGGCAAATCTAGTCCAGTTATACGTGTGTGAAGGGAATGACATGATTTGGCGGAAACATGTTCAAATAGATACGAGTTTATCTTTGAGAGTCTTACAATTCTATCATCAAGTACTAAACGCTGGAAATCGTAGGAAGGAAGAATAATAGTTCTTAAGTATTGAAAGCTTTTCATGCATGGAATTTCTTCAGATAAAGTGCATTCCCCGAACCTGGAGCCTCGACTCCTTCGGCATCTACCAGGCGGTAGGCATTCCCGGAATAGGCATGGGTGATCACATAGGGTCCCTCCCATGTGGGTTGCAGCTTTCCTCTCGGGTGAGGCTGTCTTGATGGCATGATTTGCTTAAGTACTAATTCCCCGATTTTGAATTTTCTTTTTATCACCTTCTTTTCAAATGCCCTTGCCACCCTTCTTTGGTAGGCCTGGGCATGGTCTGCCGCTCTTAATCTCTTCTCGTCCAGTAGTTCGACGCGTAGTAAAGACAAATGTATACTTATGGTTTTTCTTGTATTTTATGTTTTCAAAAGTGTGAAGACAGATGCATACTTATGGTTTTGAAAAGGGGCCTGTGTTGGCGAATAGATATGTTTTTGGAAAGAGAATGGGGATAAAATTTGAAAGACGGTTGGAAAAAAAATGCTTTTGGCCGCAATCATGGAGATATGGTTTTGCTGAAACATTTTGTTTTGAAGATAGGTATAGAACTATAGCTTTGGAAAACATTTTCGTTGGAAATGCGGCTTGTAAATATTTTCGTTGTTTGGTAAACTGGTAGAGAAAGTCAAAATTTTTTTTTTTTTTGAAGCACGGAAATACGGTTTTGTAAAAATTTTGTTTTGAAGGAGAGTGTGGAAAACATCTTTTCTTTGTAAAAAAAAAAAAAAAAAAAAAAAAAAAAAACATTTTTGTTTGTTTTTAAAGAAGAGTGGAAATAAAGCTGGAAACAAGTATGTTCAAAGTTGGGGAATGAAAGCTGATCAGCATGTATTTTTTGGATTTTGGTTTCTTTTAGTAAAGCAGGTAAACAAATACGCATAGGGTGATGAAAGACGAAAGCTGGTAAACAAATATTTTGATCTTTTGATTTTTTTTAGAAAAAGCTGTAAACAAATATCTACAGGGTGTAACGAAAACGAAAGCTGATAAACAAATATTTTGATCTTTTGATTTTTTAGAAAAAGCTGTAAACAAATATGTACAGGGTGTAACGAAAACGAAAGCTGATAAACAAATATTTTGATCTTTTGATTTTTTAGAAAAAGCTGTAAACAAATATGTACAGGGTGTAACGAAAACGAAAGCTGATAAATAAATATTTTGATCTTTTGATTTTTTAGAAAAAGCTGTAAACAAATATGTAGAGGGTGTGAAAACTTACCCAGGAGGATCGGTACCTGGTTCTTGAATTTGTATTGCCTCCTCGGGTCGGCTTCATTTTTATGGCCGGCTGATGTCTGGTAGGGGTCCCCTGTTCCCAAATTCTCCCTCCCTGAGTCTTTTCAGAGGCCTCCCTTGATGGAGCAGTTCTTCGTCTGTGGTGCGTGGTTGCCAACATGCGAGCACCTCTAGCCGGATGCGCATGGCACAGACGCTCCAATTCTGGGCCTGAGTATTATTAGAGCGCGCCTCTCCCCATATGGATATTACTTTCCCGCAGTACGGGAAGCGAAGACATTGGTGTCGGGTGGATGAGACGGCTTCGATGCAGTTAAGCCATGTCCTCCCAACAATCAGAGGGTGGGGTGATTGAATGTTCATCACCATGCAGTTGACGATGGTGGAGACTGGGCCGATCTTTAGTGGTAGCGTGACCACTCCGCAAGCGTTCTTGCGTGTGCTGTCGAAGGCATAAATGTATTCGTCTGAGGGCTCCAATCTGGGAACCCGGCCTTCTAGATTTTGATAGGCGGAATATGTAAGGACGTTAGTTTTCGCTCCCGTGTCAATGAGAATGTGCCGTAATTCCCTTCCCCCGAGTATGGCGGTGATAGCGAGGGGTGCGGAACGTGCTCCGGCTTTTGCGACTTCATGGGGGAGGAAGGTGATCGAGTTGGGCTCCGTAAGATTGCTTGGTGGACGCTGGGTCCTGGCCGCTTCTTCTGAGGGAGAGTTGTTGTCATAAGGGGACCCAGGTGGGCTACCGCCTTCATTCTCGTTCCCTGGTCGGAGGGCTAAGGTGAACATATTATGTATTGCCCAATTGTTCTCGTTCTCGTATTGGAGGCGTGCTTCTCCCCAAATTGTCAGTACATGATTTAAGAAGGGCAGTCGAAGGCATTGGTGCCGGGGGGAACAGATAGCTTGGATGTTGTCTAACCACGGTCGCCCCAGCATCAATGGGTATCTCATGTCGATGTCGGCCACAAAGCAGGCTACTTCGCAGATGAGAGGGCCGACGGATAGCTCGAATGTTCCGGGGCCGCGGAGAGTCTTCCCGGTATGGTTGAAAGCTTGGATAATATGGTGGGCCGGTTGGATGGGAGGACGGCCTAGTCCGGGTATCTTCTGGTAAGTGGAGCACGTCATTATGTTCATGCCCGATCCTGGGTCTACAAAGATGTTGTTTAGCCACAACATCTGAAGTCGTCCGCGGATGTGTAGGGGGTAGACTCGCAGTCGGGGATCTGGGAGGTCCTGGTCAGTGAATGAAATGGTCATTGGGCGGCGGGGGCCATTGACAGTGTCGGTACTCTTGGAGGACCCGTTGTCGTCCGGATGCAGATCATCCGACGTACATTCCCCTCCTTCGGGTCCTTTGCTAGCTCCATCGAGGATCTCCTCGAATGGCTCTTCTTCTTCGTCTTCTCCCGGGTTTTCTAGTCCGCTTTCGTCGGACTCGATGTTGATGACTGCGGGAAGGGCGAGGACTGCGTCTTCTTCTTCGCCATAGAGTATGGCGAGGTCATGGTCGTCGAGGTTCAGCTGGAAGGGCTCGTTCTGCTCCTCCTCCTCGGACTCTTCGGATAGGCTGCCATCAGTAGCATCTTCCGAGCTGCTTGGTTCTGGCGATGGTTGTCTCCCTCTCCTGATCATGTTGACCGCGTGGGCTCTAGATGTGGAGGCTTGGGTGTGACCTGGCAGGGGGTCAGTTAATATGCCAAGTGGCTTGGGTGCTTGGGGATTTCCCTGGCTTAGATGGCCTTTGATCATGGCCCAGTCAAGGCGCCTGTCATCATTAAGATCATAAACGAAGTCCCAAAAAACAATGCATTGTTCTACGGTATGGCCATATTGTTGATGATATTGACAGTAACGCGCCGTGCTGGCCCCGGGTAGTGAAGGCCTGGCGTCGGGGAGGGAGATACTATTTGTGTCCAACATCACCCTAAAGATCCTAGTTAAAGTTTCTGGGAGGGGAGGGTAAGAGTCCCTCTTTCCCATTCGTCTTTGGTCGTAGGATGCGTGCGGTCTAACCTCGTTATAAGAGCTTTGTATGGGCCGCCTAGGGGTTGGATTTTGTGCTCTTGGGGGAGCAGAGTAAAAGGGAGCCCGAGTTTGAGTTTGGCTCTGGATTATAGGGCTTTGGAGTGGGAAATTTAGGACTGTGGGGTTTTGTCGTATTGGCACGGGGACGGGTACTGATCGAGGGGTAAAATTTTGATTCGCTTGCCGAGGCGGTGCATATCCAGATGAACCGGGCGTGTACTGTCTTGGAGCTGTTCCTCGGTCAGGAACTCGTGCTCCGTTCGGGTAGAGTGCCGATACTTGGTTAATGATCCCCTCTACCGTGGGGGTTTGCGCCTTACGAGGCGGTTCTCCAACCCTATGGCTGATAGGTGGGGACTGGGTTTGTACTGCTGGGGCTGCACAACGGGAAATCCTGTTGTGGCGGTCAATCAGAAGTTGATACGTAGTGCAGTCTCCGTACGAAAGGCTCGTACGGAGCTTTGGACTCAGGCTCTGTAACATCATGTCAATTTCTTGACATTCTGTGAGTTGCAGACCGGTTCGGTGGACAAGGGTGCGCCACCGAGACACGTATTGTTCGAATTCCTCCCTAGGCCTCATTATCTCTACGGTTAGATCTGAAATAGAGGGGGTCCTAATCCTCTGGTAACCGTAGCGGCCCAAGAATTTCTCGCTTACAGCCGAGAAATTCGACAAGTGATCTACAGGGAGGGTGGAGAACCATTGTAGTGCTTCTCCTTCCAATGATTTCTGGAAGAGGAAGACTAGTAGAGGTTGATTATCTAGAAACGGGCGTGCGTCTAGATAAAAGGCAGTTAAATGAATGTCTGGGTCTCCACGACCATTGTACCGGCGGAATTTGGGGATTTTGAATCCCTCCGGTAGGTGGACTGACGGGATTGTCTCAGGTTATGTAGAGACATGTGTTTGGGGGCCGAGGGACCAGTCTCGGAGAGAATTCTCCGGATGGTATCGTCCAGTGTTTCTCCCCGGGGAGGGCTGCCTAGCGGTCCCGGGTTTGGGGTGGTCTGGTAGGGGCCTGGGGTGGAAACGGCTGGGAACATTGGATTCGCGGGGGAAAGGGGGGTGAATGAAAAGACACTCGGGTTGACCGAGTGACTGGGTGTGGATGGGGCTTTGGGAGTGGATTTAGGGGTTTCGACAGGGGTTTCCTGTCTCGAGGTCTTGGCATGACGGTAGTCAACGAGGTCATGAAACATGTCCTCTACCGTTTGATACCCTAGACTAGCCATCCTTTCCTCTAGATGGGTCAGGAACTGTGTGGCCTGACCCTCTTGGTGATTCCTTTCCTCTAATATCTCCTCTTCTATGTGGGATTCCATGACGTAGAGTGGGGGATGAATGCAGATTGAAAGCAGTAAATAAAGCAGTAAAGGATTGTGCAGTTGTGTGCGACTTACGAAAGTAATAAAAGATTGCGCAGCTGTGTGCGACTTACGAAAGCAGTAAGGGATTGCGCAGCTGTGTGCGGCTTACAAAGCAATAAAGGATGTTATAATGCACAGTATAAGATGATTTTATTCAAGTGGTGAGAAACTCTAACATTCCTAGAGGGTTGATAGCATTTTAGTCAAGCTTGTAAAAGGGGGCAGAAGAGAATTACCTTTTGTGGTTTTTCGCTAGGGGGGTCCCACCGTGATCGTCAGATTTTGTCGGTGTTGAAAAATCCGCGTGGGTGGGGGTTCTTCGGGGATTCGGATCGGATGCGTGCCCTGGCGGGCACGGTCGGATCGTCTTCTCGGAAGGGGTGAGGGTGTCATTCCTGGTTGAGGCGCCCGACAGCGGCTCAAGAGGATTCAAGGGGTTTTGTGATCGCCACCTGCTTTTTCTAAAAACAGAAAAGGGTTTGGGTCGGATTTGATCACCTACGTGGGGAGTTTGTGGGATCTCCGCTCTAAGACACGGATATACCGTACACAGAGGTGAAAAATAGGTAATCCTATTCTGCTTCCGGGCTTGACTAAAGGAGTTATGGGACAAAGGGATGTTGATATGGGGTGTGGATAAGGGGGGCGGCTAGTTGTGTTTAGCCGTCGGCCAGGGGGCGACTAGCTAGGGTTAGCCGTCCAGGGTCTGGGGGAATTTGGGCAGGGGTTTCGTAGGAAAAGGGTGTGGTCTTGGGCAGAGGCTAAGCTAGGTTTAAACTGGGTTTATGGAGGGTGGGATGAGAGGGTATTTTATGTAGGGAATGGGTGTTTCTCTCACAAAAGGGGCTCTCTCTCTCTCTCTCTCTCTTGGGATTTCTAGTGGGGGAAGGGTTTTAACAAGTGGGGATGGTGGATTGGTGGTGTTTTGTGGGTTTTGTTGATGTTGTCGATGATCTTGTAAGGCTTGGGACCTCCTCTATTTATAGTAAAAGAGAGGCAGGGGAAGATCCAGGGGGTAATGGAGTGAGTGGCTTCGATTGGACCTCTCATTAATTCTCTGGTTCTTCTGTCAGAGACCAGGTGAAGGGCGGCTAGTGCTAACTAGCTGCCCGGGATGGGACGGCTACTTCCTGGTAGCCGCCCTTATCATGACTTGCCAAACGTCCCATCTCTGACAAGCGGTGGCTTGGGTCGGCTATTTGGTTTGATCCGACCAAGAGAGGGCGGCTAAAGGTCATGACCCGCCGCAATGATCAGCATTTAATATTGCTTTATGTCCCATCGTTGATATAGCTAATATGCTTGCGTGCAATACTTTTCTATGTGTATGTGATTTCGTACGTGTTTGATCGTGGTAGAGCATGAGGGAGTGTATGCATACATTTCATGGGTTCGAGTTCTATATTGCTGTATTGCTTAGGTGTGTTTAGGGGAGGTATAAGCATGATAGGCTTGATGTAAAAGAGTGTGTGAGTGGTGACCACGGTGGGATATGTTGATGTTTGTCTAGTATGCGTGATCATATGAGGAGTGTAGCTTCTTACTTTCATGCTTTTGTTTCTATATTTAGCATGTGGAAGTTTCATTTCGCTAAGCATGGTTTAAAATGATTTCGTAAACTTGGACTCTTACCTCTCGCTCGTTTTTAAACTGACCCATGTTCTCTTCATTTGTCTTGTAGAGGCCGAATCGTATCAGGGCTTTATGGCATGGGACGAAGAGATGGTACGACGCCTTGGGGCAGGAGGAGAGGAGTTTGGTGGATGGAGCGGGCTTCCGTTCCTTTTTCCTGATCGAGCCATTCCCCGTCCACCGTCCATATGTAGAGGCCTTGGCGGGGAGATGGGATCCGGAGAGTTGCACGTTCATCCTCCCTACCGGTGCTGTCATGTCGACGCTCGAGGACGTCTATCGGATCACCGGCCTTCCGGTTCTGGGGGAGGCAGTGATTGCGGCCACCCTAGCTGACTACAGGGGGCTTTTCCGAGAGTTGATCGGGGAATGGGAGTTCGTTGAGCGGGAGCGGACGCTGAACCAGATCCCTTTGGGGCGGCTTTCGGGGCAGTATGGCCTCGGTTCCTTTACAGAGCTGTTTGGTATAGAAAACCTTGGAATTAGGCTGAAAAGAGATTGAAAAGGGGTTTCAAGTGAAAACAGAAAAACTGGGAGGGGTGGCTAGTTTTAACTAGCCGCCCGAGAATGGGCGGCTACTCTGGAGTAGCCGCCTCTCAACTGGGTCCCTTATAACCGAAAAGGGACCCTCTCTCTTCCCATTTTTCAAAAATGGTTTATCTCCCTCTTCTTCTTCTTCTCTTCGGTTTCAAACCCAAAAACCCTAATTTATTTGCCTTCTCTTCCTCCATTTTGTCCTCAATCTTCTCTCCTTCTTTAGTTTTCAAAACCCTCGTTTTGGGTTCTCCTTTCTCTTTTCAAACTGAGGAAGATGACGAGGTCGAAGGCGATCGCTTCGAGGGGAAAACGACCACGGGTGGCTCGTGGAGAGCGTAGCCCAAGCTCTTCATCATCGGAGAGCGATAGGCCGGAGGTCGAGGCCGTGGGGGTGGCTATGGGTATGACGGAGGTGCCGCCGATGGGCATCAGCGCGGGTGAGGTCAATGATTTGCCTTCGGGGGCTGTCCCGGAGGTAGGGGGAGTATGATAGGTTATACACGCAAGAGGAGGCGTGGGCATCGACCGGTGGCGGTCGAGGAGGTGGTTTCGGGGGTCGGAGGACCGATTGAGGGTGCAACGATGGAGTAGGGGCCGAGGGAGTCAGTGAAGATATGAGGGCATCGTTGGATGCTCATGTTGGGATGTTGGACAGGGAGGCCACAGGGGCCAGGGCTGAGGGTTGGAAAGCAGCCTTTGCAGAGTTTATCTCCGGCGCGGGGAGGGTGGAGGGGACTGGAGAGTTTAGGGATGAGGCCGGGGAGGTCGGGGGTATAGGCATCGGGGCTGCAGAGACCGGTGTTGGTGTTGAGGCTGAGGTCGAGGAGGCCGTGTTCCAGGAAGACGAGGAGGTGGGGGATGACGACGGGATGGACGATCCTGATGTGGCCGAGGTGGGTGCTCCTGGGTCCGCATGGGCCGTGGTAATTTCCTTGACCACTTTTACTCTTAGCTTTTATTTGGTATATATGCATGTCTTTTGGTGGTATGAACAGGTTTGTATATGTATTTTTAATAAGCATGCTTGGTGTATAAGGTAATTACAGTGGGATAGCATGTTGATATGGGTTTGTTTCTAGGAAAGGGGGGGGGGGCAATTTTTCGTATATATATCCATGTTTGCTCTATTTTAGAAAGAAGTGAATGGTATGGCTAGTATGCTTGCATGTGATACTTTTCTATGTGCATATAATTTTTATGGCGTGACTTCGTATGTGTTTGATCGTGGTAGAGCATGAGGGAGTGTATGCATGCATTTCATGGGTCCAAGTACTTTCTATATGCTTAGGTGTGTTTGCGGAAAGGATATAAGCATGATAGGCCATGATGCAAGAGAGAAAGTAAGTGGTGACCACGGTGGGATATTTAATGTCGTTTGCATGTGTGATTATATGGAGGGTGTTTTGTAAATAATGGGGCAAATCTTTAAGCTTTAAGCTTCTTATTTTCATGCTTTCGTCTTTGATTTAGTATATGGAAATTTTATTTTGCTAGGCATGATTTTTCTAAACGAATATTAGTCTTCTTCTTTTGCTCACAGCGGCCGAACCGTATCTGGGCTTTATGGCACGGGACGAAGAGGTGGTACGATGCCTTGGGGCAGGAGGAGAGGAGCTTAGTGGATGGGGCGGGCTTCCGTTCCTTCTTTCTGATTGAGTCGTTCCACGTCCATCGTCCATATGTGGAGGCATTGGCAGAGAGATGGGACCCGGAGAGTTGTACATTCATCCTCCCTACTGGTGCCGTTATGCCGACCCATGAGGACGTCTACCGGATTACTGGTCTTCCGGTCTTGGGGGAAGCGGTGATTCCGACCACCCTCGCGGACAATAGGGGGCTGTTCCGAGAGTTGATTGGGGAATGGGAGTTTATGGAGCGGGAGCAGACGCTGAAACGGATCCCTTTTGGGAGGCTTTCAGGGTAGTATGGGCTCGGTTCCTTTACAGAGCACCAAAAGGGGGAAGTTGCTGCTAGCTTCGAGAGGAGGCGGACGATGATCGAGGCGAGAGAGGCGGCCGCGTGCCCACAGAGGGCACGGAGGGAGTTGAGGGCGTTCTTCCTTTGTTTCTTCGGCCGGGTCCTCTTCTCGACGGCCTCTGATAAGGTTTCCTCTCACACCCTTTTGCTGATGAGGGACCTAGGGGACATGGGACGCTATGCCTCGGGAGCAGCGATGCTCACCCATCTCTTCGCGGAGCTCTCGAAAAAAGGCAAGAGGGCCGGGGGAAAGAACCTTGACGGCTTCGCGCCAATTCTTCAGGTATGATAATTTTCCTCCTACTTTGCTGGATCTTCGGGTATAAGCACTACGCCATTGATTGCCCGACTCTGGCGCCGTTTGATCATGCCCTCCCTTGGGCCATGAGATGGGAACCCCGGGGATCCTCTCGCTTGTACCGTCTTGCTCAATTCCGAGATGCCTTCCGCATCTTGTCGGAGGAAGAGGTATAAGTTTTTCTTCGAATTTCTTTGGCTTGCATTTGGTTTTCTTTTTAACTAAGCGCTCTTCCTATCTTTTGATGCTTTTTAGATGACATGGAGGCCTTATTCGGAGGAGGTTCCCGAGGCCCTGGCGCGATATGTCTGGTTGATCAATTTTAATAAGGTCGTGTTTCATGCGATCAGCCAGGTCGTCTGCCAGCTTGGATATCACCAATGGGTGCCCGATCCTCTGCCGTGGCGCCCCTCGATCCCGGTGGCTGGGATTCCTCAGGACACGAACCTCCCGAGGAGTTATGCTACGTATGTGGCGGGATGGATGGGCCGAGGTGTCTTGGTGGAGCGTCATCCTGAGGTGACTTCGAGTGACGAATACCTGGCTTGGTATCGTCAGGAGTACGCGGGCATCCTTGGAACGATGGAGGAGGTGATCCCGGACGCTTACGTAAGTTGGAAACCCTTTTTCTCTTCCTCGTTCTCCTCTGCTTAAATATTTTCTGAATAGTGTTTCCTTTTGCAGGTTGAGTTGAATGAGATGGAGAAGAGGCTCAAGACCGCCAATGAGCACCTCCAAGCGCGGGCCAGGCAGATAGAGGTACTGAGGGTACAACGGAGACTTTTGCAGGACCAGGTCCGGGTCCTCGAGGCTCAGGTGGATGCTCTGTCGAAAGCGAGAGCCGATGGCGCTTCCTCTTCTTCCACCCCTCCTCCTTCGATGGTTTCCGAGCGAGAGCTCGAGCCGACGAGGGAGCTAGAAGCGGCCCGGAGCGAATTGACGGCCACACGGATGGAGCTGGGCCAGGCAAGGGTGTAGACACCCTAATTTTGCTCGTCTAGAAAGACAGAAATACTTCAAGTAACACCTGAAAATATCACACGTTTGGACATCTACTAGGGAACCAAAAGTTCAGGAAGCCGGAAATCCAAAACACTAGCCCCAGACCTAAACCTAAACCCAACCCTGATCGGAAACCTTAAACCTAACCCTAAACCCTAACCCAAAACCCAAAACCTAACCTAAACCGGAAACCTAAACCCTAGCCCCAGACCTAAAACCTGAACCCTACCCTAAACCAGACCCTGGCCCAAACCGGGAACCCCACCTAAGAGAAGCTCTAAAAACCTCAAAAACCCCAAGTCACTGGCAAGGGGAGGCTAGCCCGAACTAGCCGCCCCATACCAGGCGGCTAGTGCTAACTAGCCGCCCCCCTGGCCGACCTTGAACCGCTTCTCTGGATGGGACATAAAGCAGCATTAAATGCTCATCATTGCGGCGGGTTGTGACCTTTAGCCGCCCCATCTTGGCCGGATTAACCCAAGTAACCGACCCAACCACCGCTTGTCAGAGATGGGACGTTTGGCAAGTCATGATAGGGGCGGCTACCAGAAAGTAGCCGCCCCATACTGGGCGGCTAGTTAGAACTAGCCGCCCTTCACCTGGTCCTGACAGAAGAACCAGAGAATTAATGTGGGGTCTAATCAAACACACTATTAAACAAACCACTCCATTACCCCCTGGATATTCCCCTGCCGCTCTTTTACTATAAATAGGGGGGTCCAAAGCATTTCTAGAATAATTCCCAATCCACAATAAAAAACACACATGATATTCATTCCCTTTCCAAACTAGAAATCCCAAGAGAGAGGGAGAGAGAGTGTCCCTTTTGTGAGAGAAATACCCATTCCCTACACAGAAACACCCTCTCATTCCACCCTCCAGAAACCTGGGCTAAACCTAGCTTAGCCTCTGTCCAAGACCAAACCCATTTCCTACCGAAGTTCTGCCCAAACAAACCCAGGCCCTGGACGGCTAAACCCTAGTAGCCGCCCCATATCCGGACGGCTAAATCCTAGTAAGCCGCACAACGATGCGCAATCCTTTACTGCTTTGTAAGCCGCACACCGCTGGGCAATACTTTACCGCTTTATTTACTGCTTTATATCTGCATTCATTCCCTTGAACCATTTCACACACGTCATGGAATCCCGCATCGAGGAGGAGATACTAGAGGAAAGAATCCACTAAGAGGGTCAGGCCACGCAATTCCTGACCCATCTAGAGGAAAAGATGGCCAGTCTGGGATACCAATCCGTAGAGGACATGTTTCATGACCTCGCCGACTACCGTCAGGTCAAAACCTTGAGACAGGAGGCCCCTGTCGGAACCCCTAAGACCATTCCAAAAACCCCATCCACACCCAGTCACTCGGTCAATCCGAGCATTTTTTCGTTCACCCCCCTTTCCCCCGCGAATCCAATGTTCCCAACCGTTTCCACCCCAGGCCCTTACCGGGCCACCCCAAACCCGTGACCGCTAGGCAGCCCTCCCAGGGGAGAAACACTGGATGAAACCATCCGCAGAATCCTCTCTGAGACTGGTCCCTCAGCCCCCAAGCACATGTCTCTGCATAACCTGAGACAAATCCCGTCATTCCATCTACTGGAAGGATTCAAAATCCCCAAATTCCACCGGTATAACGGTCGTGGAGACCCAGACATCTATTTAACTACTTTTTATCTAGACGCCCGCCCCTTTCTAGATAATCAACCTCTGCTAGTCTTCCTCTTACAGAAATCATTGGAAGTAGAAGCACTACAATGGTTCTCCACCCTCCCAATAGATCACTTGTCGAACTGCTCGGCTGTAAGCGAGAAGTTCTTAGGCCGCTACGGTTACTAGAGGATCAGAACCCCCTCTATTTTGGATTTAAGAGTAGAGAGAATGAGGCCTAGTGAGGAATTTGAACAATACGTATCTCGGTGGTGCACACTTGTCCACCGAACCGGCCTGCAACTCACAGAATGTCAAGAAATTGACATGATGTTACAGAGCCTGAGCCCAGAGCATCGTACGAGCCTTTCGTACGGAGACTGTACTATGTATCAGCTTCTAATTAACCGCCACAACAGGATTTCCCATTGTACAGCCCCAACAGTTCAAACCCAGTCCCCACCTATCTGCCATAGGGTTGGACAACCGCCTCGTAAGGCACAAACCCCCACGGTAGAGGGGATTATTACCCAAGTATCAGCACTCTACCCAAACGGAGCACGGGTTCCTGATCGAGGAACGGCTCCGAGACAGTACACGTCCGGTTCATCCGGGTATGCGCCGTCTCGGCCAATCAACCAAAACTTCGCTACTCGATCAGTACCCGTCCCCGTGCCGACACAACAAAATCCGGTAATCCAAATTTCCCTGGTCCAAAGCTCTGTAATTTCAAGACAAGGCCTGCCCAGGACCCCCTTCTATTCTACCCTCCCAAGAACACAAGGCATAGCCTCTAGAGAACCCGCGCGTAGCCCCCGTGATAAGGCTGCACCTTCCTCCCATTACGGCCCAAGATGGTCAAACCAAGGGGATAACTATCCTCCCCTTCCGGAAACCCTAGGAGGCATCTTTAGAGCTTTATTAAAGGCCAATGGCATTTCTTTACCTATGGCTAGACCTTCGCCTATCGGTGCCGACCCCACCCATTTTTGTTAGTATCACCGACATCACGGCCACACCATCGAACAATGCTTCTCGTTTCGAGACATTGTCTACAACCTTGATGAAGAAAGGCGCTTAGACTGGGCCACCATCAGGGGACTCAAAAACAACCTAGTTAAAAAGTCACTAGATGTCAAGCCAGCCCCAGAAACCCCTAGCCCTGTAGGAGCCAAAACTCAAGACCCAAGGCCAGCCGCGAAGGCTCCCTTAGAAGAACCAGAGAGCCTAAGCTGTGAAAGTGTCTACACCATAACAGCCGCTCACCACGAAGAGTCACCCAAAATCATCCCGGGTGGCTTAATCCTACCAGCCTCTTCCCCCGTCCTACCAGTCCCCTCCCCCATTCTCCCAAGCCCCGCAAAGCTCTCCCTCCCTAAAAAACTCTAACCATTATCCCCCTCACCAATTAACAAAAGCCTATACCCATCAAAACAAAACCCCCGAACCACCATTGACGCGCAAAACCATCATACTTCTAGGGTAGGCATAATTTTCAACGTTGTACCCTCTTATAGACACCCCCTACCTGAAATAGAGACTGAGGAGCCCCGCGCCGGAGATAGGATCGACATCCTAGACCAACTCTGAAAAATTCTCACGAAAATTTCCATTTTAGAGCTAATCGAAATCTCAGAACACCACCAGCAGACTCGAAGAATGTTCCTAGAAAGAATCCAAGTCGACCCACAAATCTCTACCCTAGGCATACCAATAGCTCTAGCCACCACAGTACTAGGGCCCATCATATCCTTTAGACCTAAAGAAGAGAATCATGATAAGGTCGTTAGCACCTCCACCCATGCATAACAATAACCTCAAAGGATATTCGGTGGATAAAGTTCTAATTGACATCGGAGCAGGGGTAAACCTCATATCACTACAAACCTTCGAGCACATTGATGGACGCATAACAACACTCTCCGAAACGGACACCCGTATATTTGCCTATGACAAAATGGCTCGTCCGCTTCTCGGCTTTAAAGACATCCGATTAAAAGTAGGACCGCTAGAAACTAGCGCTAAAGCTTATGTCCTAGAAATGGATTCAGATTATAATATGATCCTAGGACGCAAGTGGCCAGCATCCAAAAAAGGGGTCTCCTCTCCCCTACACCAGTGTTTAAAATTCCCCTTAGGAGGTTGGATAATCAAAATAAAAGGGGATGCGATCAAAGGACCTAAATCGAGGTTCGCCGATAATGAAACCATCGCTGTAAAAACCAGTAACTCAAAACTCATAGAAGCCACCATCCACATCTTAGATTTCCCAACCGATTGGCTAAATTCTCAGAACACTCTCCGGTACCACAGAGATAAACCACCCAAGACTTAAGAACCCTGGCTGGCATATAATGGGGACCATGGGTTATCTCCCCGGGGGAACCTTGGGACAAAAAAATGGGATCTTGGACCCCATCGAACTCCCAGCATGGCTAGATAAAAGGGGTATCGGCTCAACCAAGCAAAACCCTAAAATAAAGGAAAAATACAATTAGAGATTATACGAACATTTCGTAAGGGAACTAATCGTAGACCCCACCAAAGAGGCCGTATGCCCCTACCCAGTGGACACTATCCAAGAAAGAGAGCCAGACTATCTCTTTGGCTCCCTAGAATGGTTGTTCCCATACCCTGATAAACACCTAAACACACACTCACCGCCAGACGATAAAACTCCAGCTGACCCAGCTGCTGGAGGAAAGTCGGTTGAAACACTCCCACCAATCCAGTAGGTTGTGAATAATAAGTGTCTTTTCTGTTAAAAAAAAAAGCAAAACAAAAAAAAGCAAGCAAAAAGAGAGAGAAAACACAAAGAAATAGGATGAAAACCAAAACCCTGGTATCCCTGTTCGACAAAGATGACTTCACCCCGACATGGCACCCTTTCAGCGATGACTCTAATCTCCTGAATAAACTACAGCGTCTAGCCAGTCAAGCTAAGAGTCCCGACCCTAGTACCTCGCCCAAAACAGTCAAACCTACTAGGAGTCAAATACCTGACCAGATCGTCAGCAACTTAGAAGGGTATAGCAGGGCCATATTAGGTTTAGAAAAATTTGAATTGATATCAGTTATAGAAGAACCAGACCTAGATAACGTAGAGAACCAAGACGATGGTCTAGGAGTCTTCGAAATCTGTGATGAGAACGATGAAGAAAAAGAGGACCTATCTAAAGAATTCGAGCAAAGCCTTCAAAGGTTCGATGAAAAGACGGAAGAAGCAGATGAAAAAATAGAGGAGCTAAACCTGGGGACAAAGGCTGACCCCAAAATCATTTCGATTAGCAAAGGACTAAATCACGATGAGAGAGAGGGCTTGGTTAAAATATTACATGAGTATAAAGACGTCTTTGCATGGTCTTACAAGGACATGCCTGGACTTGATACATCTTTAGTCGAACATCAGTTAATCTTAGAACAGAACGCAAAGCCAATAAAACAAAACTGAGGCGCCTTCATCCCGAGGTGGCTTTAAAAATCAAAGATGAGGTGGACAAACTCCACCAGGCTAAATTTATCCGGGTAGTCTTATACCCAAAATGGGTAGCTAATATCATTCTAGTATTTACGAAAGATGGAAAGATCCGGATATGCATCGACTTCAGGGACCTCAATCGAACGTGCCCAAAAGATGACTTCCCACTCCCGCATATTGACCTCCATGTCGACAACACGGCAGGGTATGAAATGCTTTCGTTCATGGATGGCTTTTCCGGATACAACCAGATCTGGCTGGCAGAAAAAGATCAAGAAAAGACTTCCTTTACCACACCCTGGGGGACTTACTGCTCTATAGTGATGCCTTTCGGACTCAAAAATGCGGGTGCAACATATCAAAGAGCTATGACCTCAATATTCCATGATATGATGCACAGACTAGTAGAAGTATATGTGGATGACATCTTAGTTAAATCTAGGACTCGAATAGGACATGCAGACATACTTAGGCAAGTGCTGCAGAGATATAGAGAGTTTTCACTTAAAATGAATCCAAAGAAATGTCACTTTGGTGTCTCCTTTGGGAAATTCTTGGGATTTGTGGTAAGTAAAAGGGGGATCGAAATAGATCTGACCAAGGCAAAAGCCATCGCCCAAATGCCCCCACCTAAGAACCTCAAGGAATTAAGGGGGCACGTAGGAAGGTTGCAATTTATTAGGAGATATCGCCCCTTTTACAAACTACTAAAAGGGGGAGTTAGGCTTAATTGGGATAATGAATGCTTAAAGGCCTTTGATAATTTAAAATAGTACCTTCTTAAACCCCCGGTCCTCTCGGCTCCAGTGCCCGGACGACCCCTGCTTCTCTATATAGCTACAACCAAGGAAGCCATTGGTGCAGTGCTTGCACAACACGACGACATGGGAAGAAAGGAAAAGGCCATTTACTACCTAAGTAAAACCCTGATTGAATATGAAAAAGCCTACCCTCCAACAGAAAAAACTTGTCTAGCATTAGTATGGGCTTCCCAAAAGTTGCGACATTACTTTCTTGCCCACAAAGTCAAATACTTTGCCAAAATGGACCTGGTAAGGTTCCTATTCGAGAAAGCTGTATTAACTGGATGCCTATCCCGGTGGCAAGTGCAGTTAAATGAGTTTGACATCACGTACGCCACTCAAAAATCCATCAAGGGGCAAGCCATCGCTGACCACCTCGCTCAACTACCCCTCCCTGATTACGAACCAGTAAAAATTGACTTCCCGGATGAGGAAATATTTGTGCTTATTGAAGAAAAAAATAAAAAGACATGGACGCTATACTTCGATGGAGCGGTCAACCAAAAGGGAAAGGGAATAGGGATAGCACTAATCTCCCCCGAAGACGTCATTATCCCACGAGCGTTTCAGCTTACGTTTAACGCCACCAACAATATTGCTGAATATGAAGCCCTGATAGCATGTTTGATGGCAGCCCTAGCCCTAGGAGTTAAAAGTTTAGACATTATTGGGGACTCCCTCTTAGTGATCCGCCAAACTCTTAAAAATATCAGACTAGAGACCCAAGGCTGAAGCCGTAGAGGGAACTTGCCATTGTCCTACTAAAACAATTCCGTGAGGTTACTCACATTTTCATACCCCAGACCGGCAATATTCTTGCAAATTCTCTGGCCTCTCTAGCCTCATCGCTCACCTTCACCATATCTAGGACATCTGAAACAATCACTATCCAGAGGCTGGAAACGCCTGCCACCGAACTCGATGACTATAGAACTCTAGATCTCCTGAAAAGGAACCAAACAGACAAAAATGTTAGTACCATGAAAGTCCTAGCCCTTGAACTAGGAGATATGGACGACGGAAATCTGTGGTACTTTGACATCAAAAATTACCTTGAAGAAGGTTCATTCCCGAGCTACGCCGCTAGCAACAACCAGAAAATAGTTAAAAGGATAAGGGTAAAATACTGCCTCCGAGGGGGGATACTCTTCCGAGCATCCTTCAATGGAGAACTACTCAGATGCTTGGACGAAGAAGAAGCATATACCATTGTAGAAAAAGCTCACTCTGGAGTATGCGGAGGGCACGTCAACGCCCAGATGCTAGCAAAAAAGGTACTAAGAATGGGCTACTATTGGCCCACGCTTGAAGGGGACTGCAACAAATACGTTAAGCGTTGTATCCAATGTCAAACTCATGCCAACAAGATACATGCACCAGCATCCTCTTTGCACCCCATGACCTCACCATGGCCCTTCTCTATGTGGGCACTAGATGTGCTAGGACCATTCCGGGACACTGTAGAAAACACCACCCAAAAAGCCTTCATCCTCACCGCTACATAATACTTTACAAAATGGGCTGAAGCCGAGTCCAATGTAGTAATTAAAAGCTCTACCCTGACTCGTTTTGTCCGCACTCACATCCTTGAATGGTTCGGCACCCCCAAAGTAATTATAACTGATAATGGCCCCCAGTTCATCTCCCAAGAATTCCAAGACCTATGCAATAAACATCATATAGAACTTCATCATTCCACGCCATATTATCCACAGGGGAACGGACAAGCAGAGGCCACCAACAAAACCTTGCTCAAAATTATAAAGAAAACAGTAGAAACCCATAAGGCTACCGATTGGCTTGATAAATTGGTAGACGCCCTCTGGGCATACCGAACCTCCATTAGGACACCCACTGGTCAAACCCCCTATTCGCTCACATTTGAGGCTAAAGTAGTAGTACCTTACGAAATTCTCGTCCCATCCTTAAGAATAATACTAGAAGAAGACCTCCAAATTGAGGAAAGGAGGGAGGCACTTCTATTACGCCTCGAACTGCTAGACGAGAAAAGGTTAAGAGCGGCAGACCATGCCCAGGCCTACCAAAGAAGGGTGGCAATGGCATTTGAAATGAAGGTAATAAAAAGAAAATTTGAAATCGGGGAGTTAGTACTTAAGCAAATCATGCCATCATGACAGCCCCACCTGAGAGGGAAGTTGCAACCCACATGGGAGGGACCCTATGTGATCACCCATGCCAATTCCGGGTATGCCTACCACCTGGTAGATGCCGAAGGAGTCGAAGTTTCAGGTTCGTGGAATGCACATTATCTAAAGAAATTCCATGCATGAATAGCTTTCAATACTTGAGGACTATTATTCTTTCTTCCTGCAATTTTTAGCGTTTAGTATTTGATGATAGAATTATAAGACCTCTAAGATAAACTCGTATCTATTTGAACACATCTCCGCCAAATCATACCGCTTCCTTCACACACGTATAACTAGACTAGATTTACCTGATAGAAAAGAAATTGCCTACCCCGTAGACTGGGACAATTTAAAACCCCAAAGCTAACCTCCCTTACTTCCGCCCCACTCGTGTTAACCCCAGGTCAAAATGAGGATTTACCCGGACCTAGCATATGTTCCAAAATTGGCTCTCGCATTATACAAACACTTCTAAAGGGGAAGCATGAAAAGAATCGGGGTGAAAAACAGAAAAGCCCCACCCTCAAATGAAAAAAAAGGCAATGAGAGGCCAACAAAAGAAAAATAACACCCAAGTGAACCGGTTAAACTCTCTATTTTAGCAGGCTTTCATGCCTTTACGCACAAGTACATGCCAAACAAACGGCTATACTAGTACAGGGTCCAAACAAGGGACTGTACTTTCCACCCAAAATAAAGAAGTGGTAAAAGGAAGAAAGCCAGAGAGACCTAGAAAGTAGGACATATGCTAGACTGGGAGAATTCTGAAATATTGCCCGAAAGGAAGATATTACTCTTATCCCATTCCCCCCCTTTTTTATTTTCGCAATGGGATTCAAAATTCAACTATGTCTACCGGGAAAGGCGAAATTTTGACCAAAGGTAGATCATTTCCAGGTTTACAACTATACACACTCACATAAGTTCACTTAGAAACTTGCCTATCCGAAGGAAGCTTATTTAACTTGACTCCTGGTACACTCATGGATCTTTCAGCATGTTTAGAATAATACGATCAAGCATTTGAGAACCATGAACCTAGAAAAACCGACACCTAAGGCCTATGCCTTTCAAATACAACCCTGGTTCGGACATAGGTGACCACAAGGGCTCCTCCACAGGGACTTGATGGTATCTTTTACTTAAGAAAGTCGAGAACATTGCCCTCTTACGTAAAAAACCATTGAAAAATTAAAATGCCCACTTATGCCACTCATACTTATGCATAAGTTCGCATTTTCCTTTTCCAAAACACCTAGGCATCCGATTTTCTTGAAATGCTAAAATTGACCCCCCGTACCAATGCTAAGATTACCCCCATTTACACTCATTTTATGCCCTTCCGCAAAAGCTTGAGAAGAAATTATCCCACTTTCACACATACTTAAGAGTTTTTTTCGCTCACACACTTGGAATCCCTCCTTTGCGTACTAAAGCATGGTTTCCCGCACTTTACTTTCTCGCATTATCTTTCCGTGTACCATAAGAAGGATTGTATCCCTTGACAATTCAAGCAAGAAGGGCTCGAAAGTCCGTGCAGGGGCGCAATTCGGACAGATTTAACACTAGGTCCATGGAAAGGATGTTTTTATAGGTCTCGAAAGTCGAAACGATCACAAAGGCTTTCAGTAGCAGCAGGCAGGAGCAGCAAACTAGAAGAATTGTCCCAAGCAAGGGGCGGCTAAACCTTACTAGCCACCCCAGCCCTTGGTTTTAGGTAAGCATGCTCCAGGAAGGGGGCGGCTAAACCTAACTAGACGCCCCTCACCAGATAGCTAGTTTACACTAGCCGCCCCCTGCCTGAACCCATTCCAACTGTGTCAGTCCCATCTTTTCAACTCTTCAACTCCTTTGGTACCTATAGAAACATTCTCCCCCGTAACCTGTGTACACACATTTCATACATTCATACACACATAAAAATAGTATAACTACGAATCAAATAACAACCGAAACGAAAATCATATACCAAACCATGCACCCATTCATCCTTTCATCCACCCATACAACCTTATAAATTCATTTCACATACGCGACCGAATTGAAACCAATAAACTAAATTAAAAACACCCATGTTTGTTCATACACCAAAGAAAGAAGGGAAAAATTGTTCATAAAAAAATAGAAAATTCAGACCTAATTAAGCTAGAGAAACGTTCTAAAGCGAATAAACTAAGGATAGGTAGGCAAGGATCCGCCCAAATCTTCCCTCTATGTGTCTTGAGTCATGCATCACCGAAACAATCACCTAAACCAAAAGGAAAAGAAGGAAAGCATGAATTCCTTGCATATATACTATTCTTCAACCTAAAACCAAGACGCAGAGAAGTTATACCTCGGCGTATCGTCATCCGCTGGAGGCTGAGTAGGAGGAACATCTTGACATGGCTGAGAAGGGAGTGGCGGCTGAGGAGAGGGCTGAACCTCTGGAACATCAGGAGCGGCAGGAGTCTCTCGAACCGAGGACGCAGCCCTCGCATATATCCCACGACTCCGAGACGCTGAAGGACGAGAAGCACGGCTGAAGGTGGCCCCAGTAGCCAAGGAAGCCGAGAGAGAATGGTCAGGCTCAAGCGGAAGAAGGTCAAGGTCCGCCTTGGTCATAGAACCCCCTCCAACCAATTTCCCCCTCATAGTCGCCACCTAGAGATAGACTTGCTGCATATCTCTGTCTCTCCTCTCCAATCTCTTTCGGATGCGACTCTCTGTCCCTCTAGCCCGATCCTCGACAGCCCTCAACCACTCCTCCAACTCCCGTGCCCTCGCCTCTGATGCCCTGAGCGCCTCTCGATCCCTGTCCCTGGCCGCCTGGAGAGAACGAACCAAGTCCCCCATCAAACCTCCAGGATCACCCGCTGAATCCTCCAACTCCGACACCCTCATCTGGAGGGAGTCCCTCTCACGGCCTACGGTGATAAACCTCTCCTCTCTCGAAGCCATCATGGACCTCAGCCGGTCCATCTCCTCCTCAGCCCGAGAAGCCCTACCCCTCGCGTGGCCCAGCTCCATCCGTGTGGCCGTCAATTCACTCCGGGCCGCGTCTAGCTCCATCGTCAGCTCGAGCTCTCGCTCGGAAACCATGGAAGGAGGAGGGGCAGAAGAAGAGGAAGCACCATCGGCTCTCGCTCTCGACAGAGCATCCACCTGAGCCTCGAGGACCCGGACCTGATCCTGCAAGCGTCTCTGTTGTACCCGCAGCACCTCTATCTGCCTGGCCAGCGCTTGGAGGTGCTCATTGGCGGTCTTGAGCCTCTTCTCCATCTCATTCAACCCAACCTACAAGAGAAACACTATTCAGAAAATATTCAAGCAAGAGAGAACAAGGAAGAAGAGAAGGGTTTCCAACTTACGTAAGCGTCCGGGATCTCCTCCTCCATCATCCCGAGGATACCCGCGTACTCCTGACGATAACAAGCCAAGTATTTATCGCTCGAAGTCACCCCAGGACGATGCTCCACCAAGACACCTCGGCCGATCCGTCCCGCCACATACGTAGCATAATTCCTCGGGAGATTCGTGTCCCGAGGAATCCCAGCCACCGGAATCGAGGGGCGCCGAGGCAGAGGATCGGGTATCCACTGGTGATACCCAAGCTGGCGGACGACCAGGCTGATCGCGTGAAACACGACCTCATTAAAGTAGATCAACCAGACGTCTCGCGCCAAGGCCTCGGGAACCTCCTTCGAGTAAGGCCTCCACGTCATCTAAAAGCATCAAAAGATAGGAAAAGCGTTTAGCCAAAAGAAAACCAAATACAAGCCAAAGAAATCCAAAGAAAAACTTATACCTCTTCCTCCGACAAGACACGGAAGGCCTCTCAGAATTGGGCGAGGCGGTACAAGTGAGAGGAGTCCCGGGGTTCCCATCTCATAGCCCAAGTGAGGGCATGATCAAACGGCGCCAGAGTCGGGCGATAAATGGTGAAGTGCTTATACCCGAAGATCTAGCAAAGCAAGAGAAAAATTATCATAATCAAAGTGAGCTAATCCAAGAGAAGGACATTTACCACTTACACATACCTGAAGAAATGGCGCAAAACCGTCAAGGTTCTTTCCCCCGGCCCTCTTAACTTTCTTTGAGAGCTCCGCAAAGAGATCGGTGAGCATCGCCGCTCCCCAGGCATAGCGTCCCATGCCCTCCAGGTCACTCATCAGCAAAAGCGAGTGAGATGAAACCTTATCAGAGGCTGTCGAGAAGAGGACCCGGCCGAAGAAGTAAACGAAGAACGCCCTCAACACCCTCCGTGCCCTCTGTGGGCACGCAGCCGCCTCTCTCGCCTCGATCATCGCCCGCCTCCTCTCGAAGCTAGCTGCAGCTTCATCCTTCTGGCGCTCTGTAAAGGAACCGAGACCGTACTGCCCCGAAAGCCTCCCCAAAGGGATCCGGTTCAGCGTCCGCTCCCGCTCCATGAACTCCCATTCCCCGATCAATTCTCGAAACAGCCCCTTATAGTCCGCGAGGGTGGCCGCAATCACTCCTTCCCCCAAGAACGGAAGGCCGGTGATCCGGTGGACGTCCTCAAGGGTCGGCATAACAGCGCCAGTAGGGAGGACGAACGTACAACTCTCCGGGTCTCATCTTTCCGCCAATGCCTCCACATATGGGCGATGGACGTGGAACGGCTCAATCAGAAAGATGGAACGGAAGCCCGCCCCATCCAGTAAGCTCCTCTCCTCCTGCCCCAAGGCATCGTACCACCTCTTCGTCCCATGCCACAAAGCCCGGATACGGTTCAGCGGCTGCGAACAAAAGAGAAAACATGGGTTAGTTTAAAGAGAGCAATCAAAAGGTAAGAACCCAAAGCCTAAAAATCATTTGGAGATCATGCTTAGCAAGGTAAAATTCTCATATCAAACACAAAAGCACTCACGTAAAGGTTCACCTCCCATTATTCACAAAACACTCCTCATATGACCACACATGCTAACAAACATTAAAACATCCCACCGTGGTCACCACTTGCTCTCACTCTTACATCACGGCCTATCATGCTTATATACTTTCTATAAACACACCTAAGCATATAGAAAGTCCTTGGACCCATGAAATGCATGCATACAATCCCTCATGCTCTACCACGATCAAGCACATACGAAGACACACCTTAAAAATTATATGCACATAGAAATGTATCGCATGCAAGCAGACTAGCCATGCCATTCACTTCTTTCTAAAATAGAGCAAACATGGATATATATATGAAAAATTGCCCCCCCCCCCCATCCTAGAAACAAACTCATATCAGCATGCTATCCCACCGTGATTACCTTATACACCAAGCATGCTTATTAAAAATACACACATACAACCTGTTCATACCACCAAAACACATGCATGTACACCAAAATAAAATAAAAAAAGGCTAAGACTAAAAGGTTAGGAACATACCACGGCCCGTGTGGACCCAGTAGCGCCCACCTCGGCCTCGTCGGGATCATCCATCCCGTCGTCATCCCCCTTCTCCTCATCCTCCTCGAACACGGCCTCCTCGGCCTCAGCCTCAGCCTCAACACCAACACCGGCCTCTGCAGCCCCGGTGCCCATACCCTCGGCCTCCCCGGCCTCATCCCTAACCTCTCCAGTCCCCTTCACTCTCCCCGCGCCGGAGATAAACTCCGCAAAGGCCCCCATAGCCCTGCTTTCTTCCTCCTCAACCCTGGCCTCTGTGGCCTCCCTGTCCAACATCCCAACAAGGGCATCCAACGACGCCCTCACATCTTCACTGACTCCCTCGGCCCCCACTCCCTCGGTTGCACCCTCAACCGGTCCTCTGACCCCCAAAACCACCTCCTCGACCACCACCGGTCGATCCCCACGCCTCCTCTTGTGGGTATATCCTATCATACTACTCCCAACCTCCGGGACAGCCCCCCAAAGGCAAGTCCCCAACCTCACTGGCGCTGACACCCACCTGGATCGTCCTTTCAGTTAAAAATTCTAAGTCAAGACCTAGCCTCTGACGGTCTAAATCAACACCCCGAATAGTACTGTTTGTGTTGACATAACTTCTTGAAGGTCTAGCCGTACAAAATAGGGGTCTCTTTCCTTATCATCGGTCGAAGTCTTTCCTGCTTCGCACAAAGACTCCGTCCAATGAGGGACAATTGTAGATACCCCAATTTTGACCATCCAGAAAGACAGAAATACTTCAAGTAACACCCAAAAATATCCCACATTTGGACATCTAATGGGGAACCAAAAGTTCAAGAAGCCGAAAACCCTAAACCCTAGCCCTGACCTAAACCGGAAACCCTAACCCTAGCCCCAGATCTAAACATAAACCCTAGGCTGACCGGAAACCTTAAACCTAACCCTAAACCCTAACCCAAAACCCTAAACCTAACCTAAACCGGAAACCTAAACCCTAGCCCCAGACCTAAAACTTGAACCCTACCCTAAACCAGACCGTGGCCCAAACCGGGAACCCCACCTAAGAGAAGCTCTAAAAACTCCAAAAACCCCAAGTCACTGGCAAGGGGCGGCTAGTTAGCACTAGCCGCACCCCTGGCCGACATTGAACCGCTTCCCTGGATGGGACATAAAGCAGTATTAAATGCTGATCGTTGCGGCGGGTTGTGACCTTTAGCCGCCCCATCTTGGCCGGATTAACCCAAGTAACCGACCCAAGCCACCGCTTGTCAGAGATGGGACGTTTAGCAGGTCATGATAGGGGCGGCTACCAGAAAGTAGCCGCCCCATACTGGGCGGCTAGTTAGAACTAGCCGCCCTTCACCTGGTCCTGACAGAAGAACCAGAGAATTAATGAGGGGTCTAATCAAACAAACTATTAAACAAGCCACTCCATTACCCCATGGATATTCCCGGCCTCTCTTTTACTATACATAGAGGGGGTCCAAAGCATTTATAGAATAATTCCCAATCCACAATCAAAAACACAAATCATATTCATTCCCTTTCCCCACTAGAAATCCCGAGAGAGAGAGAGAGAGAGAGAGTCCCTTTTGTGAGAGAAATACCCATTCCCTACACAAAAACACCCTCTCATTCCACCCTCTATAAACCCGGGCTAAACCTAGCTTAGCCTCTGTCCAAGACCAAACCCATTTCCTACCGAAGTTCTGCCCAAACAAACCCAGGCCCCGGACGGCTAAACCCTAGTAGCCGCCCCATACCGGACGGCTGGACCCGACTAGCCGCCCCATATCCACACCCCATTTGCACCCCTTTGTCCCAAGACTCCTTTAGCCAAGCCCCGGAAGCAGAATAGGATTACCTGTTTTTCACCTCTGTGTACGGTATATCCGTGTCTGAGAGCGGAGACCCCACAAACTCCCCACGTAGGCGATCAAATCCAACCCAACCTTTTTCTGCTTTTAGAAAAAGCAGGTGGCGATCACACAAACACTGGAATCCTCTTGAGCCGCTGTCGGGTGCCTCAACCAGGAACGACATCCACCCTTCTGAGAATACAATCCAACCAAGCCCGCCACGGCACGCATCTGATTCAAATCCCTGAAGAACCCCCACACACGCACGCACCCCCACCGTTGGATTCTTTCCCACACCGACACGGGAATCCGACGCCGATAGAGGGGTAGGGCTTCTCGGGCTGAGGAGGAGACGGACCGGCTGAGGTCCATGATGGCTTTGAGAGAGGAGGGGTTCATAACCCTAGGCCGCGAGAGGGACTCCCTCTAGATGAGGGTGTCGGAGTTGAAGGCTTCAGCGGGTGTTCCTGGAGGTTTGATGGGGGACTTGGTTCGTTCTCTCCAGGCAGTCGGGGATAGGGACCGAGAGGCGCTCAAGGCATCAGAGGCGAGGGCACGGGAGTTGGAGGAGAGGTTGAGGGCTGCCGAGGATCGGGCTAGAGGGACAGAGAGTCGCCACCGACAGAGATTGGAGAGGAGAGACAGAGATATGCAGCAGGTTCATCTCTGGGAGGCAACTATTAGGGGGAAATTGATTGGAGGGGGCTCTATGACCGAGGCGGTCCTTGACCTCCTTCCGCTTGAGCCTGACCATTCTCTCTCGGCTTCCTTGGCTACCGGGCCACCTTCAGCCGTGCTTGTCATCCTTCGGCATCTCGGAGTCGCGGGATATATGTGAGGGCTGCGTCCTCGGTTCGAGAGACTCCTGCCGCTCCTGATGTTCAAGAGGTTCAGTCCTCTCCTCAGCCGCCGCTCCCTTCTTAGCCAAGTCTGGATGTTCCTCCTACTCAGCCTCCAGCAGATGACGATGACACTCCGAGGTATAACCCTTGTGTCTTGGTTTTGGGTAGAAGAATAGTATATATGCAAGGAAGTCGTGCTTTTCTTCTTTTGCCTTGACTTAGGTGATGTTTTGGTGGTGCCTAGCTCAAGACTTTGATGGAAGCTTCCGATGGATCTTATCTATTTACCTCTAGTCTATTTGTTTTCAAAACTTTCTTTTAGTTTTAGGACTAGGTCTGAATTTTCTGTTTATGAACAATCCTTTTCTTTCTCCGTTTGGTGTATGAACAAACATGGGTATTTAGTTTAGTTTTGTTTGGTTTTAATTGGGTGATGTATGTGGAATGGTTTTATAAGATTCTATGGGTGGATGATTGTATGAGATGGATGTATGGTTTAGTTTTGGTATGTTTATGGATGGACAGGTGTTTTTGAAAATATGGTTATTTTTGATATGCGCTGGTGTGTCTTATGAATGTTTATGTATATGAAATGTGTGTATGCAAGTTTTGGAAAGAACTAATTTCAGTATGTAAAGAAATGTTGAAGAGTTGATAGGATATGGACTGACATAGCTGAAATAGGTGCAGGCAGGGGGCGGCTAGTGTAAACTAGCCGCCCAGTGACGGGTGGCTATTTAGGTTTAGCCGCCCCCTGCCTGGGGCATGCTTACCTGAAACAAGGCTGCGGCGGCTAGTGTAAACTAGCCGCCCAGTGAGAGGCGGCTAGTCGAGTTTAGCCGCCCCCTTCCTGGGGTAGTCTGGTTCTGCTGTTCCTGTCTGCTGCTGCTGAAAGTCCTCGCGAGTGTTTTCATCTTCGAGACCTATAAAAACATCCCTTTCCAAGGATCAAGTATTAAATCTATCCAGATTGCGCCCCTGCACTGACTTTCGAGCCCTTCTTGCTTGAATTGTCAAGGGCTACAATCCATCTTAAGGTAAATGAAAAGATAATGCGAGAAAGTAAAGTGCAGGAAACCATGCTTTAGTACGCAAGGGAGGGATTCCAAGTGCATGAGCGAAAAACTCTCAAATATGTGTGAAAGTGAGATAATTTCTTCTCAAGCATGTGCGGAAGGGCATAAAATGAGTGTAGATGGGGGTAATTTTATCATTGGTACGGGGGTCAATTTTAGCTTTTCAAGAAAAATCGGATGCCTAGGTGTTTTGGAAAAGGAAAATGCGAACTTATGCGTAAGTATGAGTGGCATAAGTGGGCATTTTAATTCTTCAATGGTTTTTTACGTGAGAGGGCAATGTTCTCGACTTTCTTAAGTAAAAGATAGCATCAAGTCCCTGTGGAGGAGCCCTTGTGGTCACCTATGTCCAAACCAGGGTTGTATTTGAAAGGCATATGCCTTAAGTGTCGGTTTTTCTAGGTTCATGGTTCTCAAATGCTTGATCGTATTATTCTAAACATGCTTAAAGATCCATGAGTGTACCAGGAGTCAAGTTAAATAAGCTTCCTTTGGATAGATAAGTTTCTAAGTGAACTCATGTGAGTGTGTGTAGTTGTAAACCTGGAAATGATCTACCTTGGATCAAAATTTTGCCTTTCCCGGTATACATAGTTCAATTTTGAATCCCATTGCGAAATAAAAAGGGTGGGGGAGAATGGGGTAAGAGAAATATCTTCCTTTCGGGCAATATTTTAGAATTGTCCCAGTCTAACATATGTCCCACATTCTAGGTCCCTCAAGCTTTCTTCTTTTTACAACTTCTTTATTTTGGCTGGAAAGTACATTCCTTTGTTTGGACCCTGTACTAGTATAGCCGTTTGTTTGGCATATACTTGTGCGTAAAGGCGTGAAAGCCTGCTAAAATAGAGAGTTTAACCCGTTCACTTGGGTGTTATTTTTCTTTTATTGGCCTCTCATTGCCTGATGTTTTTTTTTATTTGAAGGGGGGGCTCTTCTATTTTTCACCCCGATTCATTTCATGCTTCCCCTCTAGAAGTGTTTGTATAGTGCCAGAACCAGTTTTGGGACATATGCTAGGTCCGGATAACTCCTCATTTTGACATGGGGTTAATACGAGTGGGGCGGAAATAAGGGAGGTTTGCTTTGGGGTTTTAAATTGTCCCAGTCTATGCGGTAGGTAATTTCTCTTCTATCAGGTAAATCTAGTCTAGTCATACGTGTGTGAAGGAAGCGGCATGATTTGGCGGAGATGTGTTCAAATAGATACGAGTTTATCTTTGAGAGACTTATAATTCTATCATCAAGAACTAAATGCTGGAAATTGCAGGAAGAAAATAATAGTTCTCAAGTATTGAAAGCTATTCATGCATGAAATTTCTTTAGATAAAGTGCATTCCAAAAACCTGAAACCTCGACTCCTTCGGCATCTACCAGGCGGTAGGCATTCCCGGAATAGGCATGGGTGATCACATAGGGTCCCTCCCATGTGGGTTGCAACTTCCCTCTTGGGTGGGGCTGTCTTGATGGCATGATTTGCTTAAGTCCTAACTCCCCGATTTTAAATTTTTTTTTATTACCTTCTTTTCAAATGCCCTTGCCACCCTTCTTTGGTAGGCCTGGGCATGGTCTGCCGCTCTTAATCTTTTCTCGTCTAGTAGTTCGAGGCGTAGTAGAAGTACCTCCTTTCTTTCCTCAATTTGGAGGTCTTCTTCTAGTACTATTCTTAAGGATGGGACGAGAATTTCGTAAGGTACTACTGCTTCAGCCCCAAATGTGAGCGAATAGGGGTTTGACCAGTGGATGTCCTAATGGAGGTTCGTATGCCCAGAGGGCGTCTACCAATTTATCAGGCCAATCGGTAGACTTATGGGTTTCTACCGTTTTCTTTATCAGGCCAATCGGTAGTTCGAGGTTTTGTTGGTGGCCTCTGCTTGTCCGTTCCCCTGTGGATAATATGGCGTGGAATGATGAAGTTCTATATGATGTTTATTGCATAGGTCTTGGAATTCTTGGGAGATGAACTGGGGGCCATTATCAATTATAATTAATTTGGGGGTGCCGAACCGTGCAAGGATGTGAGTGCGGACAAAACGAGCTAGGGTAGAGCTTTTAATTACTACATTGGACTCGGCTTCATCCCATTTGGTAAAGTATTCTGTAGCAGTGAAGATGAAGGGTTTTTGGGTGGTGTTTTCTATAGTGTCCCGGAATGGTCCTATCACATCTAGCGCCCATATAGAGAAGGGCCATGGTGAAGTCATGGGGTGTAAAGAGGATGCTGGTGCATGTATCTTGTAGGCAAGGGTTTGACACTGGATACAGCACTTAACGTATTTGTTGCAGTCCCCTTCAAGCGTGTGCCAATAGTAGCTCATTCTTAGTACCTTTTTTGCTAGCATCTGGGCGTTGACGTGCCCTCCACATACTCCAGAGTGAGCTTCTTCTACAATGGTATATGCTTCTTCGTCGTCCAAGCATCTGAGTAGTTCTCCATTGAAAGATGCTCGGAAGAGTATCCCTCCTCGGAGGCAGTATTTGACCGCCACCCTTTTAACTATTTTCTGGTCGTTGCTAGTAGCGTAGCTTGGGAATGAACCGTCTTCAATGTAATTTTTTATGTCAAAGTACCATGGATTTCCGTCGTCCATATCTTCTCATTCAAGGGCTAGGATTTTCGTGGTAATAGCATTTTTGTTTGTTGGTTCCTTTTAAGGAGATCTCGAGTTCTATAGTCACAGAGTTCGGTGGCAGGTGTTTCCAGTCTCTGGATGGTGACTGTTTTAGATGTCCTAGATATGGGGATGGTGAGCGATGAGGCTAGAGAGGCTCGAGAGACTGCAAGAATATTGCCGGTCCAGGATATGAAAATGTGAGTAACCTCACGGAATTGTTTTAGTAGGACAATGGCAAGTTCCCTCTACGGCTTCAGCCTTGGGTCTCTAGTCTGATATTTTTAAGAGTTTGGCGGATCACTAAGAGGGAGTCCCCAATAATGTCTAAACTTTTAACTCCTAGGGCTAGGGCTGCCATCAAACATGCTATCAGGGCTTCATATTCAGCAATATTGTTGGTGGCGTTAAACGTAAGCTGAAACGCTCGTGGGATAATGACGTCTTCGGGGGAGATTAGTGCTATCCCTATTCCCTTTCCCTTTTGGTTGACCGCTCCGTCGAAGTTTAGCGTCCATGTCTTTCTATTTTTTTCTTCAATAAGCGCAAATATTTCCTCATCCGGAAAGTCAGTTTTTACTGGTTCATAATCAGGGAGGGGGAGTTGAGTGAGGTGATCAGGATAGCTTGCCCCTTGATGGATTTTTGAGTGACGTACGTGATGTCAAACTCATTTAATTGCACTTGCCACTGGGCTAAGCGTCCAGTTAATACTAATGGGTCCATTTTGGCAAAGTATTTGACTTTGTGGGCAAGAAAGTAATGTCGCAACTTTTGGGAAGCCCATACTAATGCTAGACAAATTTTTTCTGTAGGAGGGTAGGCTTTTTTGTATTCAATCAGGGTTTTACTTAGGTAGTAAATGGCCTTTTCCTTTCTTCCCATGTCGTCGTGTTGTGCAAGCACTGCACCAATGGCTTCCTTAGTTGTAGCTATATAGAGAAGCAGGGGTCGTCCGGGCACTGGAGCCGAGAGGACCGGGGGATTAAGAAGGTACCCTTTTAAATTATCAAAGGCCTTTTGGCATTCACTATCCCAATTAAACCTAACTCCCCCTTTTAGTAGTTTGTAAAAGGGGCGACATCTTTCAGCATGTTGTGAAATAAATCTCCTAATAAATTGCAACCTTCCTACGAGCCCCCTTAATTCCTTGAGGTTCTTAGGTGGGGGCATTTGGGCGATGGCTTTTGCCTTGGTCAGATCTATTTCGATCCCCCTTTTACTTACCACAAATCCCAAGAGTTTCCCAAAGGAGACACCAAAGTGACATTTCTTTGGATTCATTTTAAGTGAAAACTCTCTGCATCTATGCAGCACTAGCCTAAGTATGTCTGCGTGTCCTATTCGAGTCCTAGATTTAACTAAGATGTCATCCACATATACTTCTACTAGTCTGTGCATCATATCATGGAATATTGAGGTCATAGCCCTTTGATATGTTGCACCCGCATTTTTTAGTCCAAAAGGCATCACTATAGAGCAGTAAGTCCCATAGGGTGTGGTAAAGGAAGTCTTTTCTTGGTCTTTTTCTGCCAGCCGGATCTGGTTGTATCCAGAAAAGCCATCCATGAACGAGAGCATTTCATACCCTGCCGTTTTGTCAACAAGGAGATCAATATGCGGGAGTGGGAAGTCATCTTTTGGGCACGCTCGATTGAGGTCCCTGGAGTTGATGCATATCCGGATCTTTCCATCTTTCTTGGATACTGGAACGATATTAGCTACCCATTTTGGATATAAGACTACCCGGATAAATTTAGCCTGGTGGAGTTTGTCCACCTCATCTTTGATTTTTAAAGCTACCTCGGGATGAAGGTGCCTCAGTTTTTGTTTTATTGGTTTTGCGTTTAGTTCTAAGATTAACTGATGTTCGACTAAAGTGGTTTCGAGTCCAGGCATGTCCTTATAAGACCATGCAAAGTCGTCTTTATACTCATGTAATATTTTAACCAAGTCCTCTCTCTCATCGTGTTTTAGTCCGTTGCTAATTGAAATGATTTTGGGGTCAGCCTTTGTCCCTAGGTTTAGCTCCTCTATTTTCTCATCTGCTTCTTCCATCTTTTCATCGAACCTTTGAAGGCTCTGCTCGAATTCTTTAGATAGGTCCTCTTTTTCTTCATCGTTCTCATCACAGATTTTGAAGAATCCTAGACCATCGTCTAGGTTCTCTATGTTATCTAGGTCTGGTTCTTCTATAGCTGCTATTGATTCAAATTTTTCTAAGCCTAATATGGCCCTGCTATACCCTTCTAAGTTGCTAATGATCTGGTCAGGTATTTGACTCCTAGTAGGTTTGACTGTTTTGGATGAGGTACTAGGGTCAGGACTCTTAGCTTGACTGGCTAGACACTGTAGTTTATGCAGGAGATCAGAGTCATCGCAGAAAGGGTGCCATGCCGGGGTGAAGTCGTCTTTGTCAAACAGGGATCCTAGGGTTTTGGTTTCCATCCTATTCTTTGTATTTTTCCCCCTTTTTTTTTTTTTTGTTTTTTTTTTTGAACAGAAAAGACACTTATTATTCACAACCTACTGGATTGGTGGAAGTGTTTTAATCGACTTTCCTCCAGCAGCTGGCGCTCCTTTGTTGCAATGCTTGAGCACTGCAAGAAAAGGAGGCTGGGTCAGCTGGAATTTTATCGTCTGGCGGTGAGTGTGTGTTTAGGTATTTATCAGGGTGTGGGAACAGTCATTCAAGGGAGCCAGAGAGATAGTATGGCTCTCTTTCTTGGATAGGGTCCAGGGGGTAGGGGCATACAGCCTCTTAGGCGGGCTCTACGATTATTCCCCTTACGAAATGTTCGTATAACCTCCAATTGTATTTTTCCTTTAATTTAGGTGGACAAGTGTGCGCCACTGAGACACGTATTGTTCAAATTCCTCCCTAGGCCTCATTCTCTCTACTGTTAAATCTGAAATAGAGGGGGTTCTAATCCTCTGGTAACCGTAGAGGCCTAAGAACTTCTCGCTTACAGCCAAAAAGTTTGACAAGTGATCTACAAGGATTGCGCAACGGTGTGCAGCTTACAAAGCAGTAAAGGATTGCACAGCGGTGTGTGGCTTACAAAGCAGTAAATGATGTTGTGATGCGAAGTAGAGGAGGATCTGATTCGAGGGGTGGGAAACTCTAACCTTCCTAAAGGGTTGATAGCATTCTAGTCAAGCTTGTAAAAGGGGAGCAGAAGAGGATTACCTTTTGTTGTTTTTCACGAGGAAGGTCCCACCGTGATCGCCAGATTTGTCAGCGTCGGATTCCGTCGATGTCGGAAAGAATCCACCGGTGCGGGGTGCGCGCATGTGTGGGGGTTCTTCATGGATTCGGATCGGGTGCGTGCCCTGGCAGGCTCGGTTGGATCGTCTTCTCGGAAGGGTGGTGTCGTTCCTGGTTGAGGCGCCCGACAGCGGCTCAAGAGGATTCTAGGGTTTGTGTGATCGCCACCTGCTTTTTTGAAAAGCAGGAAAATGTTGGGTTAGATTTGATCGCCTACGTGGGGAGTTTGTGGGGTCTCCACTCTGAGACACGGATATACCGTACACTGAGGTGAAAAACAGGTAATCCGATTCTGCTTCCGGGGCTTAACTAGAGGAGATATGGGACAAAGGGGTCCAAGTGGGGTGTGGATAGGGGGGCGGCTAGTTGAATCCAGCCGTCGGGTATGGGGCGGCTACTAAGGTTTAGCCGTCCGGGGCCTGGGTTGGTTTGGGCAGAACTTCGGTAGGAAATGGGTTTGGTCTTGGACAGAGGCTAAGCTAGGTTTAGCCTTGGTTTCTGGAGGGTGGAATGAGATGGTGTTTTTGTGTAGGGAATGGATTTTTATCTCACAAAAGGGGCTCTCTTTCTCTCTCTCTTGGGATTTCTAGTGGGGAAAGGGAGGTTGGGATTTGGTGGATGTGAATTGTGTATTGTTGATTGTGGATGTTGTTTAAAGGCTTGGGACCTCCTCTATTTATAGTAAAAAAGAGGCAGGGGAATACCCAGGGGGTAAAAGAGTGGCTTGGTTAATAATGTGTTTGATTAGACCTCTCATTAATTCTTTGGTTCTTCTGTCAAGACCAGGTGAAGGGCGGTTAGTTCTAACTAGCCACCCAGGATGGGGCGGCTACTTCCTGATAGCCGCCCCTATCATGACGTGTCAAACGTCCCATCTCTGACAAGCGTTGACTTGGGTCGGTTACTTGGGTTGATCCGGCCAAGATAGGGTGGCTAAAGGTCATAACCCGCCACAATGATCAGCATTTAATGCTGTTTTATGTCCCATCCAGGGAAGCGGTTCAAGGTCGGCCAGGGGGGAGGCTAGTGCTAACTAGCCGCTTGGTATGGGGCGGCTAGTTAAGGCTAGCCGCCCCTTGCCAAGGACTTGGGGTTTTTGGGGTTTAGAGTTCCTCTTAGGTGGGGTTCCTGGTTTGGGCCAGGGTCTGGTTTAGGGTAGGTTTTAGGGTTAGGGTTAGGGTTAGGGTTTAGGTTTAGGTTTAGGGTTAGGGTTAGGGTTTAGGGTTAGGGTTAGGGTTAGGTTTTAGGGTTTTCCGAGCTTTTGGTTCTCTATTAGATGTCCAAATGTGAGATATTTCCGGGTGTTACTTGAAGTAATTCTGTCTTTCTGGACGGTCAAAATTGGGGTATCTACACACACAACCTGAATACACCATCCAAACCCTACAACTGGCTAAGTTTGAATCCCCATTGTCCATACATGCTCGAGATCTAATCAAATCATGGCATGTTGAACCCATCTTGATCATCTCAGATGACTCGCATTTTGACTCATCAGATTCTGAGATTCACACAGATATAATACAACCAATTGTGCATGATCTCAAATCGGAACCACTCATATTTAAAAATGCACAATTTGAGGGAGCCATTAAGTCATCCCGATTGCGAGATCCATTCAACTTGTCAAGCCATCTATTAGAAGAGCCCCCTCCTCCAGATTCCTCTGCCACATCCAAACTAATTATTTCTGATCTGGTCCATATGCCCCTGATTACACAAATTGATGAGTCTTTACCTCCACCATCATTAGGGCCTCAACATTATAGTGAACTGTGCTCCCTTGCACCTATTTAATCAGTAGTCACCCATGCGACTTGCTTTTTCATATACACATCATTGTCGATTGTACCCTCTATGAGGGAACATTCTCTCTCTACTTAGGATCTAAGGCAGATCAAGCGTCACTCGCGCTTTTGACAACATTCAAGTATTGTTTCTTTGAAATTGTTTCAATTTGAGCCTCCATAGAGGACTCATTCTGCACCATTATTTTCTGGAAGCCATCTTCTAGCATTGTGCACTACTTTCCCTTATAGCATGTTGTTTGTTATTGCTTTCTTTAAATTAAAAACAAAAAAATTATTTTAAAAAAAACTCCCTTCACAAAGTATATTTATTTTGAATATTATGCATCAATTTAAAAGTTCTCATAAAAAAAAGTGTCCCTTGCATGAATTTAATTTATTTTAGTTATACCCTTCATTTTTCAGTTTTTAAAAAAATATATATCAAAAAAAAAGGAAAAGGATAAGAAAATGAGAAGGAAATTGGGGAGGTGGTACTCCAATAAATCATGCCATCAAGACAACCTCATCTAAAGGGATATTTGAAAATTATGAAGAGAACTTGCATTTTACTTAGACTCATACCCACCAATCATGCTACCTCCACTACACGAGTATGATTTAAGGCTTGGTTCACCTCATAAATGGAAAAATTATCTGCCCCATAGACTGGGGCAATTGTTATTTTTGGGGGGGATTATCTTTTCCTTAACTCTTACTTCATGTCAACTGATATTTATGAGAAATATAACCCGGACCTGGCATATGTCCCAAAACTGGCTCTGGCACTATATAAACACTTCAAAAGAAAAAAAAATGGGGGAAGCATAAAAGAACAGAGGTAAAAAACAGATACGCTCACTCCCCCCCCCCCCCCCCTCAAAAGGCTATGGGAGGCCAAAAGTTAGACACCCCAAAGAGAGTGACACTCTCTACTTTCAGCCTAAAAGCCCAAAAAATATTAGTATATGCCCGATGGGCTATACTTTCCAATCAAAGGAAAAAGAAGTGATAAATAGAAGAAAGCCAAAGGGACCTAGTGAAGTAAGATTTATGCTAGGACTGGGGTAATTTTAAAGTGATTTAAAGAAGATATTACTCTCATCCCCATTCACCCACTCCTTTCCCACCATGATTAAATTAAACAAGTCTGTTGGGTAGGTGAAATTTCAACCAAAGGTGAACATTTCCTTACATTTGCAACAGCACACACTCTCACATGAGTCTATTTAAAGTCTTGTTTATCTGGGGGATGCTTATTTGTTTGATTCTTAGTATTTTCATGGAGTTTTTAGCATGTTTAGAGTAACATGATCAAATATTTGAAAACTACTCCACTTGGAAACTCACCCCTCAAGCTAAACCACTTCAAAATGCTCTGGGTTGGACATGGGTGATCACAAGGTGCTCTCCCTTAAATTAGCAGAATGCCTTGAGTAGAACGATTGAAATTTCCCCCCTCACATCAAAGCATGAGTATACTTGACCATCAAAAATTGCCCCCCCCCCCCATGCTCATTTACAAATTGCCCTTTTATGCTTCTCAAGAAAAATTGCCCCAACCTCTCTTTTCTTGACATCACACAACATATTCTGCCTTCATACATGTCATGACACGCATGTGCTAAACTCAATCCCACCATGCTAGAAATACATGTAAAGTTATCCTCCTTTTAACTCATATGCTATGCACCAAATAAATCACATCATATGCATGCAATCCCACCGTGACAACACATGCAAACATTCTTTCAAGCACATGCTAGTTCAAATCCCACCGTGAAAACATGCATGCAAAAACAATCACTTCTAAATCAATGTTCACATCATTTTACACTCAGAAATATAAAACATGCTTGTTTAAATCCCACCATGATGCATATGCATGCAAGCATCCCTTTTGAAGAAAGTTCTATTCTACAAAAAAAAAAGCATGCACTCCCTGCCAGCATCCCAAACAAACTCAAAATTCTAAAATTTTCCAAAAACACAGCCATGTCTTGGTTAATTTCAAAATTCTACTTGATTAAAACACAACCCACTTGAAGTTTTATCACATTTTTGGTGTCATTTAGTTCAAATTTCTTCAGTTCCAGTTCTTTCTAGAATCTTTGTCCTTTGGATGATCCATTCATCAAATTCAACTACAGTTTTCTTTTATTTCTGTCTGTGATATCCCCTTTCTCGCTACACATGCCTTACGCAAGTAAACTGATGTTGGGCTGCTCTGTGCACGATGGCTAGAGAACCTTGTCCGAGGGTTGGATCATTCACTAATTTACTTTTACTCACTCCCCCACCTGGATCACTTTTTTTATGACTATTCTAGTAGACCTACCATCTGATGATTTAAATCAACTCCCGAAATGTTATTGGTCATGCGATCAAGACTTTTTGAAGGTCAGACTGGTCAAAATAGGGGTCTCTTTCCATTCACACTTTCAAAACGTACATAAATCTTGTTTACTAAATTGTTTGATTAAAGTGGTTTGGATGTAATTTTAAAATGTATGACATACTCTGATCCACAAAATTGTCAAAGCTATTTCAAACACTACCCGTCCAGATGGCATGAACAAGACTAATTTTCAATAAATTAGTGAGTTAAACAAAAATTTTAAACTTGTCCTCACAACCTATTCAAAATATTTTTCAAATTCAACCAGAAATAAGGATATTTAATGTATCAAATACTAAAAATCAATCTTTAAAAAATCAAAATAAAAGTCAATCTGAAAATCAAGTTTTGATGTATTCTTTATTTTGTTATAAAACTTCCCCAATTTTACATTCGATGGGGTCCTAAAACCACATATGTAGTTGAATATAATGTTATATGTGACCCCATTTAAATACATGCTTCAATGGCTCTAAATGAACAAGGTAAGACATGGAAAGATATCCTTTTGCAAAGGAAGCCTGCTTAGATATATCACCAACCACATATCCACCCCACTAAACCATGTACGAATGTCCTCCTTCCTCCAGCACCAATTAAGGTGTGTGACCTCCCCTACTCTCTCTAATGTTGAGGTCATGACATTCAATCATGAGAAGGATAATAAATATAAAATGGCAAACCATTGTATGAAAAGACTGAAGCGCACAACACACCAAACAAACTCCAACATATTGAACCCATGCATTAAAGACTCTTGGTGCACTATGACACATAAGAATCCCAACTCATAGAACTATAGAAGCATAGAAAGTTACAACAAGATATTGGCATTTAAGAAGTATTCAATACTAAAAAAAGGGTTCAAAAGGAAGTTCTGCATGGCACTACAATTATCCATGTATGATATTTATGCATACAAAAGCAGTAACATTATGTGATGCAGATGAGAAATCATTATTAACTAATACATTTCAAACAACTAAAGATCAATACAGTAACAAGTTTAGAGAAACCATTTGAGTGAGGCAATCATAATATCAACTCAATCATTACTAGTTAAATTTGAAACTCTCTTGCCATTGTTCCATGAGATGCATATCATACAGGAAGATGAATAGCATAAAACAAATCAAAAAGGCTTAGAGGCTTATTAGGACCTCCAATTTAAACCTCCAGAAACAGCCTTGAAATACATAAATGCTTACTTCGATATTGCGCCTGACATCGTTTTGATGATATATAGTTTGGACATGATTCTTGGTCTCAGAAATCTTAAAAGTCGACAGAAGTTTCTCTACAAATTCGTCCTCCACCAATTCCTTCTTAAGTAGCCTTGTCATGAGACATCAAACTAAGGCGGGGCGGACCCCATGCATAGCTGGGACTGGAGCGGGTTTCTTTTTTTTTTGAACATGTCGAGATCATGCTGCTGGCGGTTTATGAGAGCTGTGAGAGAGATGATCAGTTAGAGGGATTTGTGACTATGTGAGAGAAACGTGGTGGGAGGTCGGAGGTTGAAGAACTAAGAGAGACGCATTCGATTTAAGTTTTGGTCTCTTTTAGGATTTCCAGTGTGGTCATTCAAATCGATCCAAGTCTTCCTACACTCTATTCTCTCTTGATCTGGCTCTTCTAAGTCTTCAACTTGGATCAACGAATGATCACACTACAAATCCTAAAAAGGACCAAATCCTAACTGAATGCGTCACACTCAACTCTCAAAACCACCCATCTCCCCTCGCATCTCTCTGAAGTACTCACGCACCACCCTAACCGATCATCTCTCTCTCAGCTCTAATAAACTGCTGGACACCCCCCCCCCTCGAAATAGCCAACTGAAAAAACCAGCTCCAGTCGTAGCCCTACAAGGGGTCCGCCCCGCCCTTACTCAACATCTCATGATAAGGCTACTCAAGAAGGAATTGGAGGGAGATGAACTTGTTGAGAAACTTCTCTCCAAGAAATGAATATCTGCCCAAAGAATGGAAGGTCCCATTGTGAATGTTAATGATCATCTGCTTATGTAGTCTGCCTTCACAACTGTCAAACCAACCTCGTTATGTGTCCAGCCATAGTTTATGGGCTCAATCTTGATTGGGCAGGCCTAGTGGGGATCCATATCCCGTTGATGCCATATTGGGTGGGTTTGCAGCCTAAATGGCTACGGCAGGAATGAGGACAACGTTCATACCATGTGGGTTGGTCAATAACCAATTGTAACAACTATGATTTTTCCTAATCATTTCTTGATTTTTGTGCATGGGGTAATATTCCTATAAGGTTTCGGAGAATTTATATATCTCCAAATTCAGAATTAAGGTATGGTTAGAATCCTTATTCTGTTAGCTTTCCAACGCTTTTAGAAATCATGAATCGGATGAGTATCGATCAAGTTATGGGCCAAATCGTGCCGAGAGGTCGGATAGAGAAAATAGTAATGGCTCAAGGGGGAGCTATCGGTATTGTGACAGACCCAATAAGTGCCGTCGAGTTTCTGGGTGATGGATGCTATCAAAGCCGTTGGTTTTGCTGGGAGACGACTGCTATAGGAGCCGTCGATCTGGAAAATCATATTTTTAAAAATATGATCCATTTTTTAAAAGAATAAGTGCTTTGATTGGGATTAATTTGCACTAATGGTTTCTTATTTTATATAAATCATATTTTTAAAATTTGTTCCTTTTTTGAAACAAACAAGTGCATTGATTTGGGATTTAATTTACAATGATGGTTTAGTATTTTTGTCTCCCATGTGTATATGCCTATATATACCCCCTCTTTCCTTTCTCTTTACATTGAAACCATAAAACCCTAAAGGCCTCTCTCTTTCTTTCTCTTGTTTGGAGCTCCATTGTTGGGATTTTGAGGATGGGTGTTGAGTGAGTATTTTTATCTTATATAAATGTTATTTCTTTTATGTTTGTATTAGTATAGGATGATCTCACATATGTTTTTTCGGATTTCATTGATCTCTTGAGTTTTTTTCTTGAGTTTTATAGTTTTGATATATTAGATATGATTTTCGAATCCTTGTGTTATAGCTATGAAATCATGATGTTTTCAAAGTATTTTACAAATCCTTCATGATAAAAGGAAGGGGATATGCATATATCATGTCTAGGGTTGTTTATTAAGGGTAGAAAGCATGTTTACAATCGTTTAAAGTATCATTTTGACCCATATATGCATAGATCCGAACCATACATGTTTTTTATGATTTTTGGTGATTTTATTGCATATAATAGATCTATGATTTTCAAGGATTTTTGTAATATGATTTAATGGTTTTTATATATGTTTTATTTTTTGATCCTTTTGGATCTAGGGTTTTGAATAGAGGGTATCATGTTAGGTATAATGATATGTTATCTCTCGTGATTTTTAAAAGATTTTTATAAAGTATATTCAGATCCTTATAAGTATTTACAACGTTTCATCGATATTTTTCAATTTTTGATAAGTTAGCGTTCCAAATCGATTTTTCTTTTATACGATCTTTTTATCTACTTCATAAATTTTTTTTTGTATCTTTTTATCTATTATTTATTGATTTTTTATTATATGAATAGAAATGAGTTTTGAGAAGTTGAATAAGATTTAATTGGTTTTATATATGTGTTTTGCGAATCCTTATAGATTGATTTTTTTATTGGATTTCTCGTACGCATGATTTGAGTTTTGAGATAAGTTCTTTTCTATTTTACACCGTTTTAAACTACTCGCGTATGTTTTTCAATCATAGAACATGTTAGGATGTTTTAATAAAAATTAGGGTTTCATTCTTCTACCTCGGGACGGGTCCAATGAGAGCCGTCGAGTATGTTTCGAACAGCCCATATGGGAGCCGTTGGATTTGTTGGTGACGGCCCCCATAAGAGCCATCAGAATTGTAGAAGACAGCCCCTGTGGGAGCCATCAGTTTTTGTGTGTACGGGTACCATCAAGTCCCGTACTGTTTGTGCATATTGTGACCTAGTCGTACTATTTCAGGACTGGTTAGGTTATTGTACAACTTCTAGCTTGGTTTGCATGTCGTTGGACCGAAGATGAGTGGGTCTAGTCTCATATGTAGTTTTTGAAACTACTTATATGGTATATCATTCTGCATCATGGTTACTTTAAAATATACAACTGTTATTCGGGGTATGGAGTATTTGAGCATGTCATCATGATAGATATGAGGTGGTTATTTCATATATGTTTCATATGATTTTGGATATTATATTACATTATATTATATTGCATGGTGGAGTAGTTGGAGTGTGAGTAGTTGATCATGCATGCATATCATTCGTATGTGTGACCTCTGTTTGCATGACATCGTCTGCATGACGCTGACTTGCGTGACCACGGTCCAGTGGGACCCTGTCGGCGTGACACTGGTCTACGTGACCAGGCTCTAGATGGAGCATCTTTCATCTGCGTGTCATACGGGCATGTGTGTCCGTTGCATCGTATGCATCATGTAGTATTGTGCTTGTGAATGTTATGGTTAATCCTCCAAAGAGACGCATTATTATTTTACAAGTTTAGTACGACTTACATATGTTTTCCTTATTATGATATATCATGTTCTACGTGACTCAGATTATATAACTCTGTTATTTTCAAAGTTATAATTTTGATATATATTATTATTAACGGGACGCCATACATCCATTCACTGAGCGTGTGGTTGTCCTCCCCTCCATTTTTCCAACCTTTCAGATTTAAAGACTTAGATTGATGGATCTCGTGTAGCTGCGAACAAGATCGTGGGTGCAAGAACATTAGATTTGCTTGGTCGAAGGATATGATAAATTTCATTTGGCATGTAGTTGGCCCATCTTCCTAGTAACCATGTTTATGTCAAGTTGTGTATTTTTGTATAAGTTATATCCAGATCAAATTGAGAGTATTGTGGAATCTATGATATATTAATATTCTCAAGAATGAAGTTTATTATAATATTATTTTATTATATATCTGGATAATGGGAAAAAAATAGAACTCTGAGATTCGAGGAATTAAATTAATGCAACCAGGATTTCACGCTTCAAAACGGAGTCATGGGTTTGGGTGCGTTACACCAATTGTAGCTTTCAAGGGGATGGGGGCCCCGTTGAACCCATTTGGGGTGGGTCAGCTTGGTGGGGTCCCCACTAACGCCATTTGGTTATTGGGTATCAGAAGTTAACCCATATCCGAATCCAGTTAGGGGAGGGAATCATGGAACAACGATCGGTGCATCGAATATGGCAACCATAAGAGGTGGAGGGTGGTCTGGTTATCAGACCGGATATCTAAGGTCAACTGGCCAGCACCAGGAGCCTGGGCATTTAGTTCAATGTCCCCTAGTTCAACAGCCCCCTGTAAGGATGTACTAGGCAGGTCCCCGTCCCACTAACATACATCCTTCTGAGGGGCTTGTTATGTCTGAAGGCCCAGGTTATTGGTGTTGTCTAATTGACCCTAGATATCTGATATGATAACCCGATCACCCTCCACCCCCTATAGATGTTATATTCGACGTGTCAGTCAATGTTCCGAGATTGCCTCCACAAGATGGATTCAGAAATGGTTCACTCCTGAAACCCAATAACCATATGATGTCAATAGGGATCCTATCCCCACTGGAGCTCCACCATGCTGACCCACCCCAAATGAAGTCAACAGGGTCCCCATATGGCATCAATGGGCCCCACATTCCCACTGGAGCCACAATAGGATGGTGGAAGGCTCTAGTGGGGATGAGGGCCCCGTTGACCCTATTTGGGTCAGCAGCCTGGTGGCTCTGGTGGGACTGAGGGCCCACTTAACGCCATATGGGATGGGTCAACAGCCAATTGCGGCTTCGGTGGGAATGATGGCCTTGTTGATGCCGTATGGGGTAGATCAACATGGCGGGGCTCCAATGGGGATGGGGGCCCCATTTACCCCCATTTGGGTTAGCAGCCTAGTGGGGATGAGGACCTCGTTCACACCATATGGAGATGGGGTCTCGTTGACCCCATATGAGGTGGGTCACCCTAGACGGGCTCAAGTAGGGATGGGGGTCCCGTTGACCCCATATGAGGTGGGTCAGCCTAGTGTGGCTCCAGTGGGGATGGGGGCCTCATTGACCCCATTTGGAGTAGGTCAGCCTGGTGGGGCTCCGGTGTGGATGGGGGCCCCATTGACCACATTTGGGATGGGTCAGCCTAATGGGGCTCCGATGGGGATGAGGTCCTCGTTGACGTCATTTGTTTATTTGGTTTCAGAAGTAAACCCATATCCAAATCCAACTTAGGGAGACAATTATGAAAAACTTCAATTGACGCGTCGAATATAGAATCCATAAGGGTTGAAAGGTGATCAGGTTATCAGACAGGATATCCATGGTCAATTGACTAGCACCAGCAGCCTGGGCCTTCGAGCTCAATAGGCCCCCTAGAACGATGTACTGGGCAGGCCCTCGTCCCACTGACGTACATCTTTCTGGGGGGGTTGTTGAGCCTGATAGCCCAAGTTACTGGGGCTGGCCAATTGACACATGATATCTGGTCTGATAACCCGACCACTCTCCACCCCCTATGGATGTCATATTCGACGGGCAAATCGATGTTCTAGGATTGCCTCCCCAAGATGGATTTAGATATGAGTTCACTCCTAAAACATAATAACCATATGACGTGAACGGAGACCCCATCCCCACCGGAGCCCAACCAAGCTGACACACCCCAAATGGGGTCAATGGGACCCCCTTCCACACCGGAGCCTCACCAGCCTGAAACACCCAAAATGGTGTCAATGGGGCCTCCATTCCCACCAGAGCCCTGCCAGGCTGACCCACCCCATATGGCATCAACAAGGTCATCATTCCCACCAGAGACATAATAGGCTTCTGACCCACCCCATATGGCGTCAATGGGGCCCTCATCCCCACCAAAGCCCCACCAAGCTGCTGACCCACACCATATAACGTCAACGGGGCCTCATCCCTACCAAACCCCCACCAAGCTGCTAATCCACCCCATATGGCATCAACGGGGCCCTCATCCCTACCAGAGCCTCACAAGTTGACCCAATGAAGATTGAGCCGATAAACTATGGTCGAAAATTGAACTAGGTTGATTCGGTAGTTGATGGGGGCCACGTTGGCCCCATATGGGGTTGGTAAGCTCCGGTGGGGATGGGGGCCCCGTTGACCCCACTTGAGGTAGGTCAACCTGGTGGGGCTCCGGTGGGGATGGGGTCCCTGTTTACCCCATTTGGCCATTAGGTTTCAGAAGTAAACTCATATCTGAATCCAGCTAGCAAAGAAAATCATCAAACATCTATTGGCGCGTCAAATATGGCATCCATAAGAGGTGAAGGGTGGTTTGGTTATCAAACCGGATAGCAAGGGTCAATTGGCTTGCACCAAGAGTCTAGGCATTCAGGCTCAAAAGCTCCCTCTAAGGATGTATTGGGCAGGCCCTCGTCCCACTGATTTACATTCTTCTGGGGGGTTCCCGAATCCAAAGGCCCAGGCTGCTGGTGCTATCCCATTGACCCTAGATATCCGGTCTGATAACCCGATCACCCTCCACCCCCTACGAATGGCATATTCGACGTACTAGTTGATGCTCCATGATTTCTACCCTAAGATGGATTCGAAAATGGTTCACTCCTGAAACCCAATAACCATATGATGTCAACGGGGACCCTGTCCCCACTGGAGCTCCACCAGGCTGACCCACCCCAAATGGGGTCAACGGAACCCCCATTGTCAACGGAGCCCTACCAGGCTAACCCACCACATATGGTATCAATGGGGACCTCATGCCCACCGAAGTCGCAATAGGTTGTTGATCCACCCCATATGGCATTAACGGGGCCCACATCCCACCGAAACCGCAATAGGCTACTAACCCACCTCATATGGCGTCAACGTGGCCCTCATTTCCACCGTAGCCACAATAGGCTACTATCGATGCCCTCATCCCCACCAGGCTAACCCAGTGAATATTGAGCTGATAAATTGTGGTCGGACACTGAACTATTTGTAGCGTGGTTATTCAAGTCAATCCATGTTTTCTTACTCTATGTTCTCTCTTGTTTTGACTCTTCCAAAGGGCGTGTGCAAGGGGTCTGCCCGCATTTTCTCATTCGACACCACCTTCGATGTATTTTCCATGTCAAAAATTCTGTTGTCAACCTCTTCAAATGTCAAAATGCAACTACCGTGAACAGTTTGTCACTTATTACTTTGACACTTCTTACACCCCCATAAACGGAAAAAGAGGTAACCACATCACATTCACTAGTATTCACAAGGAAACCATATACGTAGATATACATGAATATGTAGAATAGAGTTGAGTAGAAGAATGAGTTTGTTGACGCCTTCTCTACTGTCATCTCCACCAATTTATTCTTATTGAACGCAGCAAGCATCTCCTTCGTTTTCGTTTTCATCTTCTATTTTTTAAATGGCTGTTGGAGCTAAGGGGGTTAGGGTTTTCTTTATGGATAGAGGAGAACAGATTTGAGGTTTTCTTTTTTGGGCGTTCGAGAGGAGAGAAACTGATTTTTATTTGGGATTGCTTGTCTTTTGTTTAGGGGAGGAGATTTTTATAAAAAACAAACTCTATCAATCACCCTAAAACCGTTTCTTGAAAGAAAAAAATGAAGAGTCTAAACCTCACGTGTAAGATGAAACTACAATAACCTACAACGATAAACCTGGAGCATGGCTGAGCCCTTGATTGTCTCGCACGCCTCTTCGTGAGTCCAAAACAAGAAATCAACGGATGCCCCCAGCGAGCTCCATGTGACTTTCTCCATCTCTCCGTAAAATAAAAAGAAGGCTTCCACGGCATTGCAGTCATCCTCCTGGTTGACGAGTAAGACCGCACTGTCTTTGATGCAAATCTAATCTTGCATTTTCTCATATAACACCACATTCAATGGATTTTCCAGGTCAAAAATTTCACTATCAACCTCTTCGAATGTCACAAATGCAACCGCCGTAAACACTCTATCACGTATTATTTCGACACTTCTTACACCCCTGTAAATGGAAAAAATGATAACCACATTATATTCACTGGTATTCACAGGCAAACCGTATACGTAAATATACCTGAATCTGTTGAACAAGGTTGAGCGCAAGAATAGGTTTGTAGACGCCTTCTCTATTGCCATCTCCACCAATTTATTCTTAGTGAATACAACGAGCATTTCCTTCGTTTCCGTTTCTGTCTTCTATTTTTTAAATAACCGTTGGGGGTTGGGGGGGTTAGGGTTAAGGTTTTGCATTTGGGACAAAAGAGAACAGATTTCTAAAAATTTGTTCTCCTCTATCCCAAATGCAAAACAATAACCCTAACCCCCACCCCCAATGGCCATTTGAAAAACAGAAGAAAGAAACGAAAATGAAGGAGATGTTCACTGCGTTCACTAAGAATGAGTTGGTGTTGATGAGAGTAGAGAAGGCATCTACAAACTCATTCTTCCGCTCAATCTTATTCAACAGATTCATGTATATCTACGCTTACGATTTGACAGTGAATACCAGTGAACATGATGTGGTTAACACTGTTTTCATTTATAGGAGTGTAAAAAGTGTCGAAGTAATAAGTGACCGAGTGTTCACAGCAATTGCGTTTGTGACATTTGAAGAGGTTGACAACAGAATTTTTGACCTGAAAAATCCATCGAAGGTGGTGTTGAATGAGCAATGCAAGATTAGACTTGCATCGAAGATAGCCAGGGTCTTACTCATCAACCAGGAGGATAAGTGCAGCGTCGTGGAAGCCTTCTTTTCATTTACGGAGAGATAGAGAAGGTCACAAGGAGCTCGCGAGGGGCATCTGTGGATTTCCTGTTCCAGACTCACGAAGAGGCGTGCGAGGCAATTAAGGACGAAGCCGTGCTCCAGGTTTATTGTTGTAGATTATTGTATTTTCAACTTGTGCGTGAGGTTTAGACTCATTTTGATTTTTTTTTTATGAAACAGTTTTGGGGTTGTTGAAAGAGTTTTTTTATATAAATTCCCTCCCCCAAGCAAAACACAAGCAATCACAAATAAAAATCAGTTTATCTCCTCTCGACCGCCCCCACAAGCAAACCTCAAATTTGTTCTCCTCTATCCCAAATGCAAAATCCTAACCTTAAACCCCCTACCCCCAATGGTCATTTAAAAAAAAGAAGATAGAAATGGAAACAAAAGAGATGCTCGTTGTGTTCACTAACATTTAGTTGGTGGAGATGGCAGTAGAAAAGGCATCTACAAACCCATCTGTCATAGAAAAAAGGTTTTTCTCAACGAAATAATTTTGTTGCTATTATCATTGCGAATACCTCGTATGGGAAAACATTTTGTTATAAAAATATAATTTTGTAGCCAATGGTGACCTTTTGTGACGAGATTAATTTCTTTGCAAAATGTCATATTTTGCTATGAAATTACTTTCGTAGCTAAAAGTTTATAAATTTAATAAAAATTAAATGCAGACTTTCTTGTGAAATATTTGACATTTTCATGGCCAAAATATATATTTTTCTACGAAAATATTTCATAGCTAAAAGTGTATAAATTTAATAAAAAAGAAAATACAAACCTTTCCCTATGAAATATTTCATAGGAAAATATCACATTTTTCGTCGATAAATCACATCAAACCTCACAGGACATATGATGATTATTTTTTTTTTTTGATTGGTAAGAGGGAAATTTTATATTGCATCTGCTGAACAAATATACAAAATCTACATAAGCTTTTTTAAAAGAATATGGTAAAAACTTAGACTAACAGAGGGAAGGGTGATCCAGGTCACCGTGCATCCTGTGAGTCTCATTTTTCGCCAAATCTTAAAAAGAAGCTTAATGAACATATCTTTGGGCTTACAATGTCAGCTTACAAAAATTGAGCCTTGGCCATGGGCTACTTGGTACGGGTAAATACAATGCCATCTTTGTTTTCTTGGATAGCTTGATGGAGTTCCGGCCAGATTTGCGAGGGCAAAATAAGGTGCTTTCCCATGAGATGTTGCCTGGATGCCAGCAAGTCTGCAGGACAGTTCCCTTCTCTATAAATATGAGAGATTTTCCATTCATTTAAATGGTTAAGGCCCTGTTGAAGCTTGCGTTTGAGCCTTAGAGCCGTCCAGGGGAGATTGCCTTTGTCTATAACCCAGGCTAATGCCGTTGTAGAGTCTGTTTCCATCCAAAGCTTCTTGTGGCCAAACATTATAGCTAATTCAACACTTGTAACAATACCCAGAAGCTCTAGAAGATTAATGGAAAGGAGAGGGGAGCGACCTACCATGCCAGCAATAAAGGAGGAGGAAGCATTCCTTAGTAGAGCCCCGAATCCCCCTCGATCCTCAGTTAAGGAACCATCCGAGTTAGCCTTGACCCAACCCGATGGAGGAGGAACCCAAACAACCGGGCAGTTGGACTGACATGGTTCAATGATTTGAACGCCAAAGTTAGCCGCTACTTGCTGGAGTTCCGGAGTGATGGTGGATTTCAACCGCACATATTGGAATCTAAGTGATATGTCTGCTTTCACCCGCCGGTAGATCGAGACCTTGTGTGAAGCCTTCCCATGAAAAAGCCGAGAGTTGCGTTCTTGCCATAGAGTCCATAGGGTATTAGTCAAAACAGAGCAGAAGATGGATCTAGTGACCAAACTGAGTGGAATTGTCTTCAACCAATTTGGGAGATGGCAAAGTAGCCGTGGGGGTGAATCCTTTATTAGTAGATCATGTAGTAAACGCTTCCATATGTAGCGTGAGTATGAGCACTGCAGGGCTAGGTGATCAGAACTCTCACTGAATGTGGAACATAGAGGGCATACTGTTTCATTGATGAGGCTTTTTCACATTAACCGATCCTTGGTTGGCAGTTTGTTCTGAAAATACTGCCAGGCACAGAAACTGTGTCTATTTGATTGAACTGAATTCCATAGCAAAGATGTCCAAGTGGGAGGGTTGGGGGAGTCACAATGGGCTTCCCAAGCTGATCGCAGAGAGAGTGACCCAGAACAGCTAGCAGGCCAGATTAAAAGGTCCTCACCAGTGCCACCAATTTCAATTTCAATAATTTCCTCCCATAAAAAGTCCATTGCTGTGTGCCAGCGCTGGGGCTTCACCCATTTGCCCTCCCGAATGAGAACACTAAGCTGTGTGTGATGAGGAGGACCCCAGATGAGGACTGACCCCAGTGCTTCCTTGAGACTACGACCATTTAGCCAAGGATCATACCATATGTTTATGGAATTACCCTCGAAGATGATGTATCTGACCTTTGGGGTGATCCATGCACGTGATCTAAGGATGGAGTGCCAAGAAGATGAGCCGCCTTGCGTAGGCTTACATGCCCAGATATTGGACCTCTTTAGATATCTTTGATGCACCCATTTGGACCATAAAGAGGAGGGGTTGCTTATAAGTTCCCAAAACCTGACCCCTTGGGCGCCTGATGTCCAGTCCTGCATCCTCTTCAAACCCAATCCTCCCTCAAGTTTGGACTTACATATTGTGAGCCAATTAACATAGTGGATTTTCTTCGTTGTGGAGCACCCGTGCCAAAGGAAATTGCGCAGGAGTTTATCAATTTCAATAATTGTTCTCTGCGGGATTGCAAAGGCAGAGGACCAGAAAATGTGATAAGAGCTAAGACAGTCTTAATCAGCTCAAGTCGACCAGAAATTGATAGTGTTTTGCCCGTCCATGATTGAATTCGACCTCGGATCTTATCAATGAGGGGTTGGCATAGCGAGTAAGAGATCCTACCCGTAAACAGTGGCATGCCAAGGTATCTGACTGGCAAGGTCTCTTGTGGGATGTGGAGAATTTGACTGAATGCAAAAGACGGGGAATTGGCAAAGATCTGGCTTTTGGCAGAGTTTAGCTGAAGACCTGATGAACCGTGGAACTCCTGAAATAGTTTCTTGATGGCACGCGCAGTGAAAGAGGATGCCTCAACAAAAAGAAGGTGGTCATCAGCAAAGCAAAGGTGAGTGACATTCAGTGATCCCATGAGGTATGGCCCCACCAATCCTGCCACTGATAAACGGTTGATTGCTTGGGAAAGGGACTCCATCACAAGAGTAAAGAGAAGGGGGGAGAGTGGATCCCCTTGACGAAGGCCACAGGTAGCTAAGAAAAATCCCTCAAGAGAACCGTTGATAAGAACTGAGTATTTGGGGGATGAAACACATTCCATACACCATTGTATCCAAGTGTTGGAGAAGTTGAGACCTTTTAGAACTTGCTCGAGATAGTCCCATCGAACACTATCGAAAGCTTTGCGTAAATCAACTTTGATGCAAGCCCGAGATCTATCCCCTTTGTTTAGGTAGTTGACCAATTCGTGGGCGAGGAGAATACTATGATGTATGTTGCGGCCTTTAATGAACGCAGCTTGGTGGGGGCTGACAATGTGAGGAAGGACCGCTTGAAGACGAGTAGCCATTATTTTGGTCAAGATTTTATACAAGGTGTTGCATAAAGAGATCGGTCGATAGCCATCTAGAGAGTCAGCACTAGCAGATTTTGGAACCAAGGCAATAAATGAGTGGTTGAGTTGCTTGAGAAGGCAGCCATGGTTGAAAAAATGTGTGACTGCGTTAAGGAGATCGCCATGTATAAGTGGCCAGAATCTTTGGAAAAAACGGGCTGGGAAACCATCCGGGCCAGGTGAGCTGAGGGGCTTCAAGCTGAAAACAGCTTGTTTGAGCTCATGAAGGGAGACTATGGCTGTTAATTGACTGTTCTGCCTTGGAGTAACAGAATTATGGAAGACCAGAGGAGGGGCTGGAGAACCCTTTTCCTGGTTAAGAAGGTTAGTATAAAAAGAAACAATTGAAGCTTTGACTGCATGTGGATCAGAGCATAGAGTACCATCCGGGGCTCGAAGGCAGCTAATGGAATTGCGGGATGATCTGGACTTGATAGTAGCATAGAAAAATTTTGAGTTACGATCCCCAAGGGCAAGCCATTGTTGACGGGATTTCTGTCTGAGGAAACATTCTTCTGCTTTGAGAGCAAGCAAGTAATCCTGCCGGGCAGCAGCTTCAGACTGAATAAGGGCCAAGTTGAGGGGGTGTTTATGCAGTTCTATTTGCGCAATGTCCAATGCCTTTCGACTCTGAGAAAGACCATACTCAATATTTCCAAAGGTATTCTTGTTCCAATTTTTTAAGACAAATTTGACATTAGAGAGCCTTTTGACAAATTGGAATAGAGGATCCCCTGTTATATTGATGTGCCAAGCTTCTTCAACCGTGATGGTGAAATCTAGATGACTTTCCCACACTTCAAAGTAACGGAAGGGTCGTGGACTAGTGGAAATGGGCGGTTGTAGTTGCAGTCGCAAAGCAGCATGGTCCGATGGGCTCGGGGGAAGGTAATGTAAAATTGCATGGGGGAATGCAATAAAGAACTGGGGATTGGCCATGACACGGTCCAACCGACATGCAATTCTAGCTTCTTGTTGATTGTTCCAAGATAAAATGTGCCCTGTGGATTTAAGGTCCTCCAAAGAGCAGGAAGATAGGCAATTGTTGAATTTCCTGACACACCTGGAGTGTATAGGCTTGCCTCCCACTTTCTCATTACCAAATCTCACTTCATTAAAGTCTCCGCCTACACACCAAGCCATAACAGAAGAGGAGATACGGACTAATGTGTTCCAAAGAGTGATCCTTTCCGAGCAAGAGTTTGAAGCATAAATAATTGTAGCATGATAGGGGGCTGACCTTGGGACTGATTTAGGGTGGATTAGACAGTGAATGTGCTGAACAGAGGATTCCAAGATAGTGATGTCCATGAGATCCATCAACCAGAAGAGACCAATTTTGCCCACTGGGGCGAAGAAAGAAGATTAACTAGAACAAGATCTCGAACAAAATGTTTTCTGGGATGAAGGGTCAAGCTTAGTGTCAAGAAGACTAAAGAAAGCAGGCTTTTCTTTGTGGATGACTTGCTTTACGCCTAATTGCTTTTCTTTGCTGTTCAGACCCCTTACATTCCAGTAGAGGGAGTTCATTGATGTCTTAGGATGGTTGCACCCCTCCCTTTGGGGTGCTGCTTCGGGTGGATACACGCTGGAAGCCCACTCCATGCTGTTTTGGAATGAGCAAAGTTTGAGCAAGTTTGAGTTGCTTTTTTGCTTTTTTGCTAAGTTTATCTGAGTTCTCATTGAAAGATTTCATCATTGAGTTCTCCTCACATAAGAGGGATTTCATCATCGGGGTCTCCATACATAAGGTGGCATGGTTCTGGAACCCTTCATTCGGCTGTCCCTCAAAACCTTGATCTCCAGCTTGCTTGGAGACTAGCAGATCTTCTGAGCTGTCCGAAGGGGATAAATCTATGATTATAGTGTCAGTGGGGGGTTGATGTTGTCCTTGATTCTCTGTTGAGATTGTTGACTGAGCCAAAGAGAGGGTTGTTGTAGCCTCCTCTGCATTTACTGTTCGAGAGGAATCTGCTCTGTCAATGTTTATAAGAGGTGCTTGGACATATTTGCTCTGCGCTTCCGGAACCTGCTCGATATTAATGCCTTCTAAGACCATAGTGTTCCCTGCCATATCAAATTCCACCTCGCTGTCTTGAAGGATTTGAAACTGATTAGACGTTGAGGGAAAGTCAAAGGCCCGCTGCTGTGGAACAGGAGTTATCAGGGAGGTTGATTGACTGCTCTTCTGTGGAACTGGGGGGGTGGACCCGACTTGATAGCATCCGCCATGATTTTTGGTTTGTGGTTGACAGTGAGCTTGTCTACTACTTGCCATTGTGCCGTTATCTTTTCTTTACCCTTGGATGGAAGTGCATTGATTGCATCCTTTTTCCCCTTTTCAGTGAGTGTCTTCGATTGAGATGGTTTCATTATGCAGCATACTTCGTCATGACCAAATGTCTGACAAAACTTACAAGCGGAAGGCTTCCAATCATAATCTACTTTAAAAACTTCTCTCTGCCCTGGCTGAACTTCGACAAGAACTGAGTCCGGCAGGACCTTGGCTGCCTGTACCTCCACACAGATACGGGCGTATGAGGCTCTTGAACATTTGAGGGTTGCAGAATCTGCATATAAAGGAACACCTATGGTACTTCCGATGCGACTAAGGCTATCCTCTTCCCACAGATGAAGTGGGAGATTTGGAAGTCGAATCCATAGAGGCATGCTACTCAATCTCTCTTGTTCCATGCGAACATCAGGGGACCATTTCCTAACGATGAAGGGGCGATGGTCCATCGTCCATGGTCCACCTTCTTGGACGATTGTGAGATCCTCCATTAAATCGAATTTGACAGTAAAGAATATGTTTCCATGGAGAAGTAGTCGTATCTCCCCTTTTGGTTTCCAAAGTCTAATGAGAAATTGCAAGAAGGGAATGTATACAGGGATCTTACCAATAACATAGCCCACTACTGCCTGTTCCCAACGCAAAATATTCTTTGTGTACGCCTCAGGATTGAGGGTAGCAACTATGCTTGTACCGTCAAGGGTTGGCTCGATGAACCGCAGAGCACCAGGTTTCTGGACATTTGGGTTCCCCCCTTGGAGTAGGGCTCCCCAGCTTCGCACACTTTTGGTGGAGGAGGGGGGTGGGATAGGAATAGTCCTTCGTTGTTTCCCAGATGGATTTGGCCCTCGAGGAGGGATGTCACGAGAAGGTAGCGCCAGGAAGGATTCAAGGGCTTGCGAGGGAGATATGATGGATTGGGTTCCAAGGGGAGTAGGTTGCGGGGGGGCCAGAGGATGAAGGTAGTGTTGGTTGAGGGGGTGCTGGGAGGACCAGGGGTGAGGGACCAGGGTTAGAAGGGAGTGGTGGTGGTGAGGGGTTAGAATGGACAGAGTTGGGAGGAAAGGTGTAGAGGGTAGGAGATGGTGAGCTCTGAGTGTGAGAGGAGGAAAAGTTAGGGTTACCCATTCCTTGAAGATGGAAGGCTTTGAAAATGCTGTCGATGGTCCCTCCTCGAGGAGGAGGGGGTTTTTTCGGAGGAGACAAGGCTGGGCCGACGTCAGCGGGGGCGGGGGCCTTGGGGGCCCCATCTGAAGAGGGTGTCTCTGCCCCAGGGACAGAGGGGTCCCCTTCAGGGGTGGGGGCAACCATCAGCCCCAGCTTGGGCGAAATACGAAATAGGGCACCCTCTCTCCGATGCCCCTAGATCGAGCCGGCGAAGTCGGTTTTTTCGGAGGAGAGCCTTTTTTCGGGCGAAATAGGGCAAGTTTTTTCGGTGAAATTAATAAATGTTCTGACATATGATGATTATTTAATTGTAATGCATATGGTGTGGTGACTAACCAAAGATAGACCCAAAGGCATGAGGATTTTCTTAAGAGTTCTAGTAGTAGATGCACTCATATTTTCCGGCAGTGATAGGCAAGGCAAGGAGAAAAAAGTGTAGAAGGTTACTCACAATGCATCAGATCTCCTTCCACCATTACTAATACAACACAAGCAATCAGAACCTACACAATAAAAATATGATACAATTCAATAAAATGATATGCCTAAAGCAACCAAAGTTGAATGAAAAGAAGATCAAGGTATGATTTAATCACATAATTAATTCCAATTGTCCAGGAAACTAATCCATCAAGCTACACATAAAATATAAGGGCCCGTTTGGGGTGCGACATAAGGTTATTCGTCCTTGATAGCTATACTGGGATAGATAACAATCCATGTTGAATAGGTAAATTTTTGTTTGGTTGTCTTTTCTGTTATTCTTATTGGGAAACGTAAAATTGATCTTTTTGTTGTTTGGTTCACCTTGAATAAAGTAAGGATAAGTGGTAGATAAGAGATGGATAAGAGTTAAAGTATGATTTTTAAATGATAATTATACCCCTGCATAAATTATTTGTGTTTGGGAATAAATATAAGAGATATGAGTGTGATATGATAGATGTGACAGTTTTTGGAATGTGTGCAGAGAGTGTTAGGTGAGATAAATATTTTAAAATGACAGAGAAGGATATTTTTATCCATTGGCATAGATAAGCCCTGATAAACAATTCCACCATTTTTTTAGAATAGTTATAAAGCCTTATCCTAGCTTATCCAGACATAGTTATCAAGGTTTATTCTTATCAAACAAACAGCTGTTTGGAGCTTATTCTACTGTATTCTTTCTCCCCAATTCTTGGTTTATTCCTCACCCCAAACGGGGGGTAAGAGAACAAAAACCCAAGTTATAAATCTTGTTTCACGAACTTTAGTTCCATTCTTAACTGCCACAAGGAAAAGACAAAAGACTTACCCAATCAGTTGCTCCAGAGATAGCGAACCCTACAAATGCAGACAGATACATTTAATTTACAATCACCATGCATTGAAAACTTGCTAAATTTTAAACTATAATTCAAAATGGTTTTAAACACAGATCAAATCACCCGATCAACACACAGATTGTTCTAGATATTGATGTAGAACATTCAGTCTACATATAGATTAAAAGCCAATGAAAAGTGCTACCACAATAAGTGATCTATGTGTGTCTCATTAAACTTCAACTATATATATAAATTTATATATTACCAAATAACAAAAAAAGAAAAACAATCTTTACATCTCAAAACAAAGAAACCCAATGAACCCATCAAATAAGTTAAAACACTCTCTATAGGACTACAGCTAAACCAAAATCATATCAATGCCCAAAGTAATTAATAAATAAATCCTTACATCTCAAACCAAGGAAAAATAATGAAATTCATTTAGTAAAAAAAACCATTTTTTCCACCAAACCAGAAGAACCAATGATCCAAAATAAATAAATAAAAACAAGAAAGAAAGCAAGAAAAAAAACAAGAAAACAAAAAAGAGTGCTGTAAGCACCTAATACACCAGCAATCAAGCAATGTGAATGATTAACAAACCTGTCTTTCAAAAAAATTAGCTATCAAAAATATCAGAAAACAAAAAAGAGAGAGAGAGAAACACGTGTTGACCGAATTACCCATACAATACAATTAGATATATTGATACATTTCAAGAATATGCAGCAAAAGTTATGTAATTTGTCCCCAGTGTCCATAGTACAACGGTTCAGGGTTTAGCAATATTATCGATAGGTCCTGAGTTCGAGTCTTGGTGCTGACTTATCCACCTGTTTGTTGGCGATTATTCGAAAGAATTTTCTGTGGGACCGAGGCAAACAGGCGGAGGTAGCTTTCCCAGCTCGACCGTAAGGTCAGCCACGGGGAATCCCTCCAATATAAAAAAAAAAAAAAAATTATCTAATTTCACATCAAAAGTCATATATTTTGTTATGAAATTCAATTCCACTGAAAAATGGATGAACTCCCACCAATTTTCACAACAGGTGGTTCATCAAACGTAAGATTTGTCTACAACATTTAAAAGATAAAATCAAATTAAATCAAATTAATAAGTGAACACCAATTTATGAAGAAAAATGTACCTAACCATATCTTTAAAATTGGAAGAACAGATGATTGTATTGTTGGAAAAACTTGGATTTTGACCATTCATTGGTCAAAATGAATTTGGATTCCACTATTTTTTACGGTGAAAACTCATTGAATTATATTGCTCTCGTCAAGGAAATGAACGTAATATATTTACATTATCAAAATAATTGGGTGAATGAGAAAATTAAAAAGTTCTCCAAATAACATGGTGAAAGTAGTTGGTAGTTGGGGAAGAAAAACTTATAGCATCTCAAATCCTCTACCCAAATATTTACTAAAAGCCACTAAAAAATCAAAAATCTCTCCAACCATTTACTCATACTTATATTAAATCAAGTTTTTACTCAAATCAAATGTTTCTCAAATCTTTACCTAAATTTTCAAAAACTATTTTTTCTGCAACCCCACATTTTTAAATTATTTTAGTAAAATATAAAATGATAGTGGGAGACTATATCAAATGAAGTTTTTGCTCAAATTTTTAGTAAAATTTAGATATAGATTTGAATAAGAGTTACCTAATTAGAACTTGTAATATGCAAGAAATTCATCCCTGGCTAGGAAGTGACTTTTAACAAGTTTCATAGATAGGGTTTTTTTCAATAATTAAGACTATACCAACACAAAAAAAAAATCTCATAAAATATTATAAAATATTTTTTTAGAAAAACAGAAATTGGATTGCATATCATTTTTTATTTATAAAAAAATTGATCATGATAAATTTAAACAAATAATAGAAAAATAAATAAATCGATCTCTAAATCAATTTAAAAACTTAAAAGTTTTCAATAAAACCCACAATCCCCGTAACCCATGCGCTGAACTTTAAAATAAAAAACATGGACAAGTTTTATCACCTATTAGGGTGAGTGATGGAGAACTGAGAGCTGCAAGTGTAGGAAACAAAGACTTCATGATTGAAGTCACAAACAAGCCATAGGATCTCTGCTTTCAAGATATGGAGAAATAAATACCTTTGGGTTCAGATTTTCAAGTGCTTTTGATCATCTGCTTTGATTTTGCTTCTTGGCTGAACCTCCTCTATTCACTCTTATGCATGCACCTGGAGAAGAACAGCTCAAAAAGAAAACACTTCCAAGGCACCCTGCTTCTCCTTCTCTTCATTGATGAGTTGTGTGTCTCTCGAACTCTCATTCCATACACATATAACAAGGATGCGGGGGTGGACCTTTTTATGGGTTCACCATATAGGATGCAGAGGTGGACCTGGTCCACCATATCAAGGGCTTATAACATGTCTTCTCATCAAATACATTAAATTAACCATAACACTTTTGATATTCAAATACATAATAATAATTAATAACGTCTCATATTAACCATACTCATAAACAAATTAGACAATATCAATTCACTGTTTAAACTCAAATCACCACTTGTTAAGTTATACAAGAGTTAAATGTTATTTTCTTAAAATACAAAATGCATTTAAAAAAGTCAAGACATTAATTTATTCATTAAATAACAAATACTAACAGCAAGGACAGGTGCAAATTGTGCAAGAGCTTGTGATATTTTTGAAAAATGAGATGGTAGAGTAGCAAGAGCTTGTGCCTTGTGATCTCTTATGAATAAAGTGACATTTCCATATTTAGAAAAAGTCTTTTTCATTTTTTTTTTCCATTTGTCGCAGTCATATGCAATATATTTTGAACCCCAATTATATCAAATGATTTAATTACAAAAAAAAATCAACTATCAAAATACACTAATAAAAAAATCACCCCAGAAATCAAATTTGGTTAATAATAGTTTTGAAAACTAGTTTCTAAATGGACCATTATATTTTTCCGTTCATCTTTGTGTTCAAGGAATTGCTTTGTTTTTGGGAAAAATGTATATCACACCCTATAAAAAAATGTAAATCCATATAAGCCCCCCCCCCCCCCCCTCCCTCCCCCAAATATAACTAAAAGCCAAATTACTCATTATGTCAATTATATTAACTATGGATTACCTGAAGTTAACCTAATCATTTAAATTTAAGTTTATACTCTCACCTAAATAAACTTAAACCTCTCATCCCCTTTTACAAACCTAAGCCTTATTCTCGGCTTCTCTCCCTCACCCTACATTATTAAATTCTTATTACTTTGACAAATGTTTAAAAGTTTAATTTGAGTTGTTTAGTTGCAGATAAAAATCATGGTTTAAAATAATTTCAATTAAATTTGGGGATTGAAATAGTAAAAGATACTCTCTTAGAAAAGACGGGTAAAAACGTAATTGTGAATAGTTATCTATGTTTTTTCTAGTTTATGTAGAATTATTTGAATTATTTTATTTTACTTGAGTTAAATAACCAAATATCTAAATCCAAATCAGGCAATAATTATGCATGTGGGGTTTTATATAAATTTTTCTCATTGTTTTTAAATCAGATCGATAATATCTAAGACCCCATTTGGTAACATGATTGGGGGAGTGATTCTGTTTTTAATTAAGCAGAAAGTTCAAATGTGTTAACAAACGAGTTTCAAGAAGTCAGCCTAATTAAAAAATTACTTGCAGTTTTTAGTGCAAAATGATTATTTTTTAAAAAACACAAAAAATACGGTTTTTAGAGATTAAAGTTTATTCAATCCATTGTATTTAAAATCTTATTTTTCAAACATATTTTTAAACCGCCCAAGATCCAAATCAGTCAATAATTATAGTCCAAAAAAAATCAGTCAATAATTACGCGTGTGGGGGTCTATATACATTTTTCTTATTGTTTTTAAAACAGATCAATGATTGTTACAACACGCGAGGGACTTCACAGGAATCCTATTAATTTTTCCGTGCTTAAAATACACGGTCTTTAAACAAATATTTATTGCAAATGAATTAAAAAATCATTTTTATTTAAATATGTGAACTGGCATTTTTTCAATCAATTCTTCTTCATCTACATAAAATCCTATCAACATCAATTAAATGCGCCCAACCACAAGTCTTTTTCATCACTCGTGTGTCAGTTATTTTATATTAAAAATTAGCATATATCAATTTATATCCGTTTATGTGAACTGGCATTTTTTCAACCAATTCTTCTTCATCTACATAAAATCCCGTCAACATCAATTAAATGCGCTCAACCACAAGTCTTTTTCACCACTCGTGTGTGTCAGTTATTTTATATTAAAAATTAGCATATATCAATTTATATCATTTTATTTTTTACATATATTATCTCATTGTATTCACTGTATTCAAACATTAAAAATTATTAATTTTGTTATAAAAGTAAAAGAGAAAGAAAGATCAAAACACAAGACATTAAGACACAAGATGTATAGATATAAAGAAATATAGTTCTTCAAGAATTATGATTATCATTTTTATTCATTTTTTCTTTCTTCTCATCATTGATATTATTCATGTTACACAAGCTTTCTATTTATAGGGTCATAACCACAATAATGAAAATTTCAAAATACACATTAAAATAAATGCATATACAAATACACGAATTACAATTTTCATATAACACATTTTATCAAAATGAATCTATTTATTGTGTGGTCATTCACAAATATATGCATGCATCTTTAAATGCATATATTCAAACAAATTTTATTTTATTTTATATTATTTTTTGTTCTATTCCGTATCCACATAGAAGCTAAAGGGACAGTCGATTAGGAAAAAATCCAAATATAATGCGGTGGGAATACTATATATTTTTTACAATAAAAAATTAATTGCAGGTCGCTCACCGTTTCCAGACATAATATGTGTTGGAACTGAGGACCTATTGTTATGTTAAGGACCTATAATTAATTTTGTCAAAGATACAACAAAATTTGATATGATATCTCTCGCTTTCTACTACCACAGTCTGACAACATTTTCGCAAAAAGTTGAATAGACAGAAACAAAACATATTTAAAAAGAAAAGATTGAAAAGGCATACTGACAACGTTTTCAACTTGTTCATAAAAAAATCATAAAAAATGAAGGTTAGGAAAAATAAAAAAATACATAAATACGGAATAAATTATTTTTCCCATCACATACATGTTTGATGTGAAAAAAAAAAATTTAAGTTTTTTTTTTCTGAAATTTTTGCATATATATAGTTCTGTTAAATTTTGATTTTTTTCAAAATACACCTAAAAAACCAACAGTGCAAGGACAATTCATTCTTGTTTGATATAAAATAAAATTAAAATAAATGACAAATAATTATCTCAATTTTAAAATGAAGATAATGATATTTTGATTTATCTTGAAATATGATTTTTTTTTTATCTCAATCTTAATAAATGTGAATAAAAATAAAATTAATACATTTTTTATCTCATCAAATTAAAATGACTTATCCAAAAACATTTAACCTAGGCTTATATATATTTTGAACTATCCTTTACAGTGCATCAGGTTCTTTTTATAAAAAAGAAAAAAGAAAAAAAAACTTGTGTTGTCAAGCGTCACATGGTCTTTGTAGTGTTCATGCTTGAGTTTAAATCATAGAGGATGTGATTTTGTTCAATGCCCACTGACACAATAATAAAAGTATCAGAATATTAATGTGCATTTCACCCAACTATTTTTCAATCAGATAAAAGAGTTATTTCGTGTCATGAACTTTCAACAATGAAAAGTTTTCCCATTTAATTGTTTCGAGAGGTGATACCAAAAATAAAGAAAACCCATTTAATTGTATACATATATATACAGAAATGGGAAATAAAAGAGTATTTCTAACCTTTTTCCTTGTTTATATATAAAAGAGCATTTCTAACCTTTTTTTTCTTGTTTTTTTTTTCTTATATAATTTTTTTTATCACTTTAAAGAGTGGATTATTCAGTCCTCTCTATTTTTTTTTCTCAACTCAATGCAAAATGACACTCATACATGAAAAGATCATATATTATTTCACATGTATAAAGATAAAACAATCTTATTAGGTCATTGGATCAATCTCACTTTTATAACATGTGTTGCAGAATGGTCTGCACCTTAGTATATTGTTGGGGATTTCAACGTCACCAGATTCATGAATGATCGAAGTACAACCACTCGCTTGTCAAACGACATGCTGAGGTTCTCCGAATGGATTGATGAGGAAAGGCTGATGGACCTCCCGATCGTGAACCATGCATACACCTGGAGTAACATGCGAGACCAGCCAGCCCTCGCGAAACTCGACAGAATTCTGGTATGCTCGGATTGGGAAGATGAATTCCCTTGCTGCGTTGTGCAAGGCCTACCCAAAATTACCTCAGACCATGTCCCGGTTCTCCTCTCCTCCCGGGACAACGAGGAAAAATCCCCCCTTCCGCTTCCAAAGTTGGTGGACCGAGTGCGACGACCTGAGGGAGATCGTGTCCGCCAATTGCCAAAGACCAGTGGGGGGCTAAAAGGTGCTCGCAAACTGGCTTTCAAATTGCGCTGACTGAAGAAATGCTTGCGCTCTTGGGGTAGACAAGCCAAACTCACATGAAATGAAACTAAAGCCAGGCTGATGGCAACTATAGCTCTCCACGACAATGAAGAAGAACATGGGCCGTTGGACGCACTAGCAAGGGAGGACCGTTCCTGGGCTAAAACGGAATTGTCCCACATCCTCAAACTCGAAGAGCGGGAATGACGTCAAAAATCGAAAGCCTTGTGACTTAAGGAGGGAGACGGTAACACTAAATATTTTCATAAATATGCTAACCAGAGAAGACGCTTGAACAATATTGCCAGGATCATGATAGAAGGAGAGACGCTCACTGATGAAGGACAAATAAAAGACCGACTGATGAACCACTTCCAGGAGGCGTTCTGCAAGGTGCGAACATGGCGCCTAAGGTGGGAGGACAGATCCGTCCCAACTCTTCCAGAGAACCACAAGATGGCCTTATTGGAGCCCTTCTCCACAGAAGAAGTCCATCGAGCGGTCTTCAGCGCAGATGGAGACAAAGCCCCTGGCCTCGACGGTTTCAGCTTGCAGTTCTACCAACATTTCTGGTCCCTCATCAATGAAGACATCATGCAGGTCTTCAAGGAGTTCCAAAAGGAGGGCAAAGGCATGGGCGGACTGAACGCAGCATTCGTACTCATTCCAAAAATGGAGGGCGCAGAAGCAATAGGCGACTACTGCCCGATCTGCCTAGTAAACGGCAGATACATGTTGGTGGCCAAGGTGATGGCGCACCATTTAAAGTCGGCATGTGAGGTGCTAATTGACGAAATCCAATCGGCTTTTCTACCAGGAAGAAGTCTCCAAGAGGGCTTCGCGCTATCACAAGAAATCATTACTAGCTTACATACAGACCGACGCAGTGGGGCGATCTTGAAGCTAGACTTCTCTAAGGCTTTCGACAGAATAGAGTGGGATTTCCCTTTCAAAATTTTAGACAGCCATGGATTCCTTGCGCTTTGGGTTAAGATGATAGCCAACTACATCAAGACAGCAAAAGCATTGGTACTCAATAATGGCTCACTGTACAGATTCTTCGCCATCAACCCACTCTCCCCGTTGTTGTTCTCGCTTGTGGCAAACGTTCTCAGTCGTATGTGCAAAAAAGTGGAGGAAGCAGGGTGGATCAAAGGATTGTCGTGTGCTATAGTGGGGGGCACCCCCGTCACCCACCTCCAATACGCGGACGACACAATGTTTTTTGCAGTTCCATCAATTGAAGTAGTGGCGGGCTTTCGTATCATCCTCCACTACTTCACACTAGTCTCTGGACTCTCCATCAATTGGGCAAAAAGCAGCATCATCACAGTCAACGTCGAGCAGCAGAAGGCCGCGGAACTTGCCGCATTACTGGGCTGCAAGATTCAAACACTCCCTAACAAACACCTCGGATTACCATTGGTCACTCGAAGGTTGTTAAGGCGCGACTGGACCCCGGTGATCGAACGTATACAGAGGAGACTGGGAGGGTGGCAGAACACCACACTCAGTTGGGGGGGGGGGGGGGTAAGCTCACTCTCCTACGGGCAGTGATCACGAGCATGCCACTGTTTTACCTCTCCATCTTCAAGATACCCAATAGTGTGCTCAAGATCAAAGAAGCCATACGCTGCCGTTTCTTTTGACGTGGCACCCGCAGAGACAACGTCAGCCCCTGCTTGGTCAAATGGGAGAAACTATGCCACCCACGCGAGATGGGAGGTTTGGGCGTCCTAAATCTATAAATGATGAACAGAGTATTACTCTCAAAGTGGAGCTGAAACTGGATCACCAAGCCGAACGCGTTATGGGTGCGTGTGTTTAAAGAACGTTACGCGGGAAGGAGCGCTCCCCATCAATTCCCGGCCATGTCCCCACGCATGACATTCCTTGCTCGGGGCTAGTTTGTGCTCAGCCACAAATTTGCAGCCGAACTCAAATGTCAGCTCAGAGACGGCTCGCAGGTACGATTCTGGAAAGAGTGGTGGCTAGGCCCGGCCCCGTTGTGCGCTCAATTCCCTGACCTGTTCAGCCTCGCGGAAGACAAGGACATCCCGGTTCGTGGCGCATGGCAAGGGGATGACATCTCAAGAGACTGGTAGCTGCGTTTTAGGAGAGTCACTTCCGAAACACAAGTCGAGGAATTCGCCGCGTTATCCAACTCCATCCTGGGCGTCAAACCAGATGCGGCACAGCCTGACACGCTGCTATGGCAATCTCAGCCACACCAAGGCTACACAGTTCGAGCAGGCTACGCGTGGTGGACAAGGACGCAGCTGGGAAACCCTTCGATGGCCGACATCACCCCGGTGATTTGGAAGTGGCGCCTCCCATGCAAGGTCAAAATCTTCCTTTGGCTAGCCCTCCAAGAACACCTACTGACCAAGGCCTATCGCACCAAATGGAGACCGGAAGCCTCTCTGACATGCGTCCTTTGCAACACTGAGGGGGAAACGGTGCAACACCTATTCATCGTCTGTCCAGTCGTGAAAAGCTTCTGGGTGAAGCTAAGCGCGGCCACGGACGTATGCCTCCAATTTCACAACATGTCGGAGCTACAAGCGGTGATGACCTCCCTCACGCGTAGGGGGGACAAGAGCACAAAGGCACGCATCCACCAACAAATTATACCCGCGGATCTATGGGCGATTTGGCTCACGCGAAACAGCGTGACCTTCAAGAATCAAAGGTTCTACCCAGAGAACCTGTGGGCGACGACGTGTCCATTGCTGCTGGACTGGGGAACGCATCTGGCTGGTGCCACTCAGGTGACCCTCGCGGGGGGAGCGCTTCACACATGGATTGACACCCGCCGGTGCTGCGCGCTCCCCCCCCCACCCCCTCACCCCCCCCATTCTCCAAACCTTCTTCCGAGTAAGGATCGCACCGAGGGGTGCTTGGTTACTAGGCGATGGGGGCACCTCACCGTGATGGCACTGCTCGTGCATCCACGGACGAGAAGCCTCCCCTGGCGGCCAAGCCCCATCCTTGCCCTCTACCAACTTCTATTTTTTATTTTTTGTGTTGCTCTTTTCCTCCATTTCGTTGCTTTTCACCCCACTTTGTAACAATTTTGTTTCGTTATTAAATGGACTATATTGTCTCAAAAAAAACATATGTTACAGAAATACACATGCCATATGCCATACAAAATATTTTTAATAAAAAAATATTTGTCTAAAACACATTTAAAAATATTTTTTTCTTTTTGTACACCCATTAATTTTGAGTTGACACCAACCACTCCCAGAAGGTACATCAATACTCTCCTATATTGCTCTAAGTCAAATCAACTTTAATGGTTCAAAAAACAAATAGTATCAATGAGATTCTTCACATGATTACGAAATAAATTAAATCCCCTCCATCAATACTAGCCATGTACTCAAATTCAATAATCAACACCAGACATACTCAATACAAAAGCTTGAATCAATTTCTTATAAATGATAATTTTATTTACGTGAGATGTGGGCGATTATTGAAGGTAACCTTTCCCCAGTATTTAGAATATATTTTAAAGTGATCAGGAGATTCCATGTGTAATATTTTAAATATTAAATATTAGATTTATCACATATGAATATTCTCATTTAAATTTCATAAAAAAAAAGATAATTTTGTATCCTAACAAACTTTCATAGGAGGATTATAAGAGATTTAAGAGTTGGAATGGATCATCTCTCAATCTTATAAATAGAATACATATTCATTCAATTGTGTGTATCATTATTATGTATCATTATTGAAGCACATATGAAATGTGTGTAAAGTGAAGACAAAGAAGCTATATTCCATATATGAAAACTGAATTGAAGAGCACTATCAATGGAGCCAAGTATATTTTATATTATTTATAATTATGAAAATCAAGAAATTTTAAGATCTAAAACATTATGAAATATTATTACTTACATATTCTCCTTTCAAAGTAATTAACCATAACAGTTCCTTAACAAGAAAAAATTCAATTAAGAAATCGTAAGTTACATATTTAGGAGAGGAACATTAATAGTGAAGGTGGAAAAGTTAGGAAACAAAACAATTTCTTTAGATCCATTTTTTAGATGAAGACAGATATTAATTAAGAACCCACTAAGATAACATAATAATAACACTGAAAATTGACAATCATTTTTTAAAAAACATACCACCTTATTTAGTTATCATTACAAAGGCCGTATGTTTTTTAAATTAAGATGTAAAATCATTTGTAATTATGTGATAAAAATATCCCCAGTGAAGTGTGAATGTTCAAGGAGATGAAATGACATTTATCATTAATAAAAAGATTTACATAAAACATTTATATCCAAAATAATGATTTTTTAAAACACTTTGTAAACTATAATCTCGTAAACAACTTTTTTCAGCTTTCAGATTTTGAATTTTTATGATTATTTTTAACTTAAACGAGTTGTAATAAATTTACGTAAACATTAAACAACCGTTTATTTTAAAATAAATGTTATAAACTTCAAGTTATAGGTTGTTAGAAATATTTAAATTAAACTATTACATAAAAAGTGTCACGGAACACGTAGAAGTAATAAGATATTCAAGTTCAAACTTTCCGTTTGAATACAGAATATGATTTATGTTTTAGTATATATTTATTCGAGCATAAGTGAGTATAAATAAAGATAAAGTGATTTTGTGTTTGATTGTATTTTGAATTATTTTCGTTAGTAAACATTAAAATAAATGTTTTGTTATCTTTTTATTGTCATGCTTACATCTTTTGGTGTAGCTTTTTTTTTTCTTGCTGTTGGGATGAAGTGTTCAATGCGAGCACTATTTCCCGCATCTTGATCTTCTCTCCCTCAAACTCCTGTAACATCTTATGTTTAAAGTTATATAGTCTATCGTTTTCTTAAAAAAAAAATGTTTTGTTGTTTAGGTAAACTATGAATAAAATATGGATAAAGATTTATAAAAGGTAAAAAAATAATAATAGTTGATTTGACATGTGATTTATAAGAGGTGATGACAATTGATTTGACAGTGAGCCCACATATTCTTTAGGTAGAATAACCTAAGATAACTTTTATTCTATGATTGGAATCCATATATCATTTTATACTAGTTTATTCTAACATACTTTATCCAAAGTTATCAGGGCTTTTCAAACATGAATAAATTTTTATCCAAAGTTATACAGAGTTATCCATGACTTATTCGGCATTCAAACACGGTTAAGGGAGAAAAAGAGGCATTATTGAGGGCGTGCCTTTTTATGTGCACTGTACAAGTGTACAAGTACGAGAGCAATGATATTAATGAAGAAGATATAAGAACAGCAAATTCAGGAAAAACAAAAGGAAAAAATTCAAATAACCCCCCGGTAAACTGCTTGAAATCCATAAAACCCCCCTGGATTTTCTTAAACTCCATATAACCCTATGAAAACATATATACAAATCGAAAAAACAATTTGAGTTAAATTTTTGTTAATAGATGAGAAAATTTTTGTAAATATTATATTTTATTAACTTTAACTGAAAACACAATATGCTAAAAACTTTCAACAATTTGTTAAAATATGAAAAACTTTTTATAAATGATAATTTTATCCCTCAAGATAGTTATAAAATCCTATCCGGAGAGGTAAGATCAACATTTGTATAAGATTTTTTACATTTTTAACACATTGTAAGAGGTTTTAAATATATTATATTTTCAATCAGGGTTAATCAGACAGAATATTAATAGAATAATCTTACTCTATCAACGAGAATTTAATTTATAGAGCTATTTGATTTACTTAGATATTTTTAAAAGGTTATATGGATTTTTAAAAAAATCAAAAGTTATATGGATTTCGAGCGATTTGCATAGGGTTATTTGGATATTTTCCTAGAGGGTTGTAATAAAAGTATGAAAAACAATAAAGAAAGAAGTGATGGGTGATTGAATGCAAAAGTGAATGATGTTTTGTCCCATCACCCAAAAAAGGAATACTTGTCCCATCAGCATCAACTCATTCAAAACAAAAATTGAAAAGTTTTTAAATTTTAAGTATCAATAAATTATATGATTTAATGATCGGTCTCTTATTTTTTTTATATTACATATTAAGTTCCTAGTGTAAAAGTATAAATAATTTAAATTTAACAACCCTTTATTTAAATATAAATGAGTAAAATGGAATGACTCCAACGATTAACAAATTAATTATTCGAATCAATGTTCATCCATTTACATTCAAGTCTTTCTTTTTTTTTCTTTTTCTTTTTCTTAAGAGAGGGACCCCGGTAGCTGGGCTTATGGTCTGAGTAAACTATCTTCATCTGTGTACCCTAAACCCTCAAAAATACACATGAGTTAAGTCAACACTATGACTCGATAATCGATCTCACAATCTACCTATAACACTGACAAGTTTAGACCAATGTGATATGGCCATTGCTCAGTATCAACAATCTATTTTGATGTCTTTTCTCATTCATGACACATCGAAAACATGTGTACGAGAATACTTCCACTCAATAAATAAATACATAAATAAATAAAGTAATTTTGTTTTTCTTGAGGCAGGTTGTGGTTATTTATTTATTTAATTCTGAGACTTTTTTTTTTGTGAAGAGGGTAGTTGTGGTTGGTTGCATCATAACTTCAGACTTACAATCACAACCTCTAATAATGGTAAAAAGTCATTTATTGGGTCATAAATATTTTTTTTAGTGATATTTGGGGTCTTGAATATAGAAAAAATCAATTATTTGATTAACCATAAATATCTTATGTAAAAAAGATGAATGAGATGTGAATAAAATTTTATAAAATATAAAAAAATTGATTTGATTGTGTGTCTCTTACTCATATTACGTGGAATATGACAATTCCAGTGACGATTTAGAATACCAATACAATGTTATTCCTAACTTATTCCTAGCAAACAAAGAGATTTCTATGTTTATTCTTACATATTCCATCCTATTTCCCTTATTCTTCTACCTAACCATGGGAAAAGTATTACATGGGCCCAAAGTTTAAGGGGCCGTTGACAAACCCATTTTTTCATTGGTTGACTGTTTGTTTTTTACAAAGAATAAAAAAAGAAAACCCATTTAATTGTGTGTATATACACACACACACACAAACGGGAGGTAAAAGAGCATTTCTAACCTTTTTTTTCTTGTTTTTTTTTTTCTTATGTAATTTTTTTATCACTTTAAAGAGTAGATCATTTAGTCCTCCCTAATTTTTTCTTTCACAACTCACTACAAAATGATACGCATACATGAAATTGTTATATTATATGTTATTAGGTGATTATTAGGTGATTGGATAAATCTTACTTTTATTAGGTGATTGGATCATTTAGTCCTAGCTCCCTAAAGAGTGGATAAAACAATCTTATTAGGTGACTGGATCAATCTTACTTTTATAACATATGTTACATAAATACACATCCTATAAAAAAATATTTGTCTATAAAATATTTAAAAATATATATTTTTCTCTTTGTTCACCCCTTAAATTTTAGTTGACACCACCCACTCCCACAAGTTACATCAATGCTCTCCTATATTGCTATAAGTCAGATCAACACCAATGAGCTCACAAAAAAGAAAAAAAAAAAAAAAAGAACACAACAATTAGATTTTTCACGTGATCATGATATAAATCCCTTCCATCAATATTGGGCACATACTTGAATGCAATAATCCTCACTAAACATACTCAGTACATAAGCTTGAATCAATTTTTTTTTATAAATGAGAATAGTATATATGTGAAATTTCTAACAATATTGGTGAAGGCTCAGATTAACAGATCCTGTTATGGCGAAACATTTTAATCAGCCATTTACAGATAGGCCTCTATATCCCTTTGATATTTATACACAGGTCCCTAACAAAAACGGCTACATTTATCCGTTTCTGTGGTTATTTGTAAATAGGTCCCCAAGTCTGGGCATTTGCAAATACACCCCTAGGTCCTTCTTATTTGTAAACAAGTCCTTACAAACATCAGCCACTTGTCCTTTTCTGTGGTCATTTGTAGATAGTTCTTCCCCAGGTCCCTCATATTTATTATCAGATCCCTAACAACTCTTTTTGGGAGATCTTTGAGGTTTCATCTTCAGTTTATACTAATTTTATAATCAAATCCCTATCTATGTTACAAAGAGATGTCTCATTCAGATTTTAAGATTTATAATGAAATTTTTTTTTACTATTAATATACCTATGAAATTATATATCTATACTATATATGAAGTGCGAGGTATGTCGACAAATTTCACCCAGACACTCAGCTTAACAGATCCTATTATGGCAAAACATTTTAATCGGCCATTTACAGATAGGCCCATGAATTCCTTTGATATTTATACACAGGTCCCTAACAAAAACGATTACATGTGTCCGTTTCTGTGGTTATTTGTAAATAGGTCCCCAGGTCCGGGCATTTGCAAATACACCCCTAGGTCCTTCTTATTTGTAAAAAAGTCCTTACAAACATCAGCCACCTTTGTCCTATTATGTGATTATTTGTAGATAGGCCCCCATGTCCCTCATATTTATTATCAGATCCCTAACAACTCTTTTGGGAGATCTTTGAGGTTTCATCTTCAGTTTGTACTAATTTTATAATCAAATCTCTATCTATGTTACAAAGAGTCTCATTCAGATTTTAAGATTTATAATGAAATTTTTTTTTTTGACTATTTACCTATGAAATTATATAAAAAATATTGTAGCGTTATCATTTGAGCAAATAAAGTTATTTATGGCAAGTCTCTACTATATTTTCAACTTCCATTTTCATATTTATGTTTATATGAATGATCATAAAATTAACTATTTTGATAAAATTTTATCAATTTTTTTTAACAGAGGAAGTGTATTCCAATTGTTTTTTAGTTTCTCTCTCTCTTTTTTGAATTCTGATTACGGATAAAAAAATTTAAATCAGTTAATTGATTATTAGTATCATAAATATAATTGAATATTTATTATTATTTAAGAAAATGGAATTTTAGGATAAAACTGATTATTTCGTAAAATTTTATAAATTTTTTTATGTTTGACGCGCGGCTTCATGCACTTTGTCCATTACATGGTCGAGGGCCATTGTATCAATTAGCTTTTTAACTTAAAAAATTGTTATTTTATTGGAAAAAATTCAAATAAACCCCCTCTGGAAACTGCATAAAATTCATATAACCTTTGTTTTTTTTTTGTAAAATCCATGTAGTCCCCTGAAAATATCTATGTAAATTTAAATAATCACTTGAGTAAAATTTTTATTGACATATGAAAAATATTTTACGAACATTTCGTTTGGTTAACCCTGATTGAAAATAATATACAAAAAGTAATAAAGAAGTTACAGTAATTGAATGCAAAAGTGAATGTGTCTTGCCCCCATCATCAAAAGAGAGAAAATGGAGATGAAACTTTCCCATCATCCGAAGGGGGCCCCCCTGCATCCATTACAGTTTTTTCACATTTTTGTCATAGAGGGTTATACCATTACAATTTTTTCACATTTTTGTCACAAATGGTTGTAATGAAAGTAAGAAAGAAGTCAGAGTAATTGAATGTAAAAGTAAATGTATCTTGTCCTGTCATCAAAAGAGGGAGAAGGGAGAGGAGACTTTCCCAATCCCAAGGGGAGACTCCCCAGCATCTATTTCACTTTTTATAATTTTTCCACAGATAGTTGTACCATTACAGTTTTTTCACATTTTTGTCACTGAGAATTGTAAAGAAAATAAGAAAAAAGTCATGGTAATTAAATACAAAAATAAATGTCTTGTCCTAAAGAGAGAGAAGGGAGAGGAGACTTTTCCATCATCAAAAGCGACCCCCCTCCCTACATCCATTACATTTTTTTTTATATTTTTTCACGAGGGTGGTATCAATACAGTTTTTTCACATTTTTGTCACATATGATTGTAATAAAAGTAAGAAATAAGTCATAGTGATTGAATGTAAAAGTGAAGGTGTCTAGTCCCATTTTTCATTTTTATCACAGAGGGTTGTAATCAAAAGTAAGAAAGAAATCACGGGTGATTGAAGACAAAAAGTGAAGGTGTCTTGTCCTGTCATCAAAAAATGGGAGATGAGATTTTCCCATGATCCAAAGGAGAGCACTTGTCCTATCAGCATCAACACATTCAAAAAAAAATTTAAGGTTTTTTTTTATTTTAAAAAGTACCAGTAAACTATATGATTTAGTGATTGATCCATCACTTCTTCATATTATAGAATAAGTCCCCAGTTTAAATGAAATATTCTTTTTAGCCCCTCCTAGAGACTAGTAAAAAAATCAAATAATTTAGTGATAAGCCCCTCCCAGGGACTAATAAAGAAACTTAATCTGTAATTTGAAGAAGGGGGCTCGATTACTGAATCGAATAGTTTACAATGACTTAAAAATAAATAAATAAAAAACCCTTTTTTCATTGTTCTCAATTTTTTCTATGATCTCAAATCCATTCATTATATATATATATATATATATATATATATATATATATATATATATATATATATATATATATATATATATGGAGCCGATTCAGTGCGGGAATGCGGTCGTGCGGGAAGCGATCACGGGCCGTCGATCACGGGTTCATCGCATCGGACGGTCGGGTGCGATTCATCTCGACTGTTGGATGCGATGGACCCGTGATCGAACGATCGACGTCGTTTCCCGCATTCCCGCACTGAATCGCTTGTATATATATATATATATATATATATATATATATATATATATATATATATATATATATATGGGAACCGATTAGGTGCAGCGAACGGCGGGTGCGGCAGCGATCACGGATATATATATATATATATACACGCTCGCAATTAGGTGCGGCGAACGGCAGGTGCGGCCGCGATGTGGGCCGTTC